>VXBJ01002636.1:204420-358085 GCA_013400055.1 Nycticryphes semicollaris | reverse complement strand
GTTGGACAAAAAATTGCACAGAATCCAAAGTAACTAAGAAAAGGGCTTCTTTGTCTCCCTGCTGAAGTCTGAGAGTCTGAGAGACTGCTCAAACCCACTGTGATGGGGAATTAACATAACTTTGTGCCCCAGACACTAAAATTAGGATGGCACCAGCATAAGCTTGTCCCACACCAGGATGGATGTGTGGGATCCACTCCCTCAAGCTTCTGCATGGTGTGCTTATTAAGAGAAATTATTGGTTTTACGGAGAAAAGCTTCCTCCTCCCACAGTACACTATAAAAGTGAATGATCAGTGATTCAGATGCTGTTGTGGCTATAAACCATTGCACTATAAGTCATGCTAGTACCAGCCCTGACAAGGAGAGCAGGTGATGAGCAGCTTGTGCTATCCACTTAATGGGAGAAGAAAAAATGCTTGTAAAGCCCAAAAGAAGAGTTTGTGCAAAATGAAGGGTTTCTCAACTGCTTTTATAGGAAATGCAACTTGTGCACATTCTCTATGTCTGACTGTCTCTGAACCAAGTCTGAGGCTGTCAGTAGACCTCCACCAGTCCGGTGACAATATTGAGCTCATCTTTTGCTAGCCACGAGAGAATCCAGCACTGCCCACCAGGAGAAGCTGCTTTTGGGGTCTACATGTCGTTGGACACCAACAAATTCAAACTACATGACAGACATTGGCAGGAAAGCAGTCTTCACTGTGACTCCTGCTGAACTTAAAAAAACCACCCTGAGGACAATGAGGGCTGGGTTTCTGGGACCACTGGGACGGGATGTGATTGAATTTCCCAGGTATACCCATGGGCTGTGATGATGGCTGATACTCGATATATAGTAGCCGCTGTCATTTACTGACTTTGGTGGTTACTAGCTTGTTTTGTAATAAAATAGTATTTTCACTGGTACAATTATATAGTGTTATTCAAAAGTCTTCTACACAGGGCTTTAAAAAAGCAGCCATGCAACCATATGGTGAGCCCATGGCACCCTCTTCAGCTCAGCTTGAAGGTCAGCTTGGTGGCACACTGTGGTTGGTTTTATCTCAGGGTATACAGCTGCACCCACACCCTAGAGTGGGACAGCGGGAAGACATATCTTTGTTACCTGCCAGCTTCCATTTTGGTTCAATGTCCTTATTTATTCTACTGTACAAGACAAGGAACAGTCAGCTGTCCCTCAGGACTTCTCCAGACTTCTGTTGTATTTCTCCATGGTAATTTCTTTTCCAAACTGAAGAATCTGTCCTTACAGACCTTCAGCCAACCTTGTTATTTCCTACACCTCTTTCCAAAACATCCTATTTCCCTTTGGTGTTGGGGGACTAAAATGACATGTAATACTGACAGCAACCTCCTAAAATCCCTTCCAACTGAATCATCCATTCAATGAACCTATGAGAACATTTGTACCAGTAGGCACCATGTCCACCAGAGACATTTGCAGCATCATAATGACATTTTCTCCTTTGTTCTCCACTTCTTCACGATTCCCAACATTTGATTTGATTCACAGTGACAGAGATTGCGGCTTGATGCAAACATCCTGAAAGGCACCCCACTGTATGGCCTGAGAAGGCTTAGGGCATGGATACATGCCCTTTTCTAGCACCAGCTGGACTGGCTGAGATGGCTTTACCCAGCCCCCTGGCACCGACTGCCTTCTCCTTTCTGGTGCTGCTCACGCTATGGAGCACTAGCTCAGGTCAGTCTGAAGAAGCCACTTTTAAAATGGCAGGTCTTTGCTAATGCAGTTTTTTAAGCTTTTTAAGCTGAGTTAACAGAAAGAGGGCAGAAGTTGTCAGTAGAGGATCCCCATGGTGCACTGCTACTTTATCCAACCTGGAAGCACAGTGGGCAAACCAGCGGAAAAAGCTCTTGGGGGCTGGAGGCAAAATCTGGTTTCCATCAGGAGCATAATAATGTGTACAAGCAGCCAGGAGTAAGGCAGTGTCCCCATGATCTGCACACCTCCCCCAAGTGTTGCCTTCATCCTTGGGGTCAGGGTGAGTCCCATCCCCAGGGTGTGCGATCAATATGCAGATGGCCTCAGCTCCAAATGATCCTGGAGCACAAGCTCAGCTTCTCCCAAACTAATAATCAACCACTGACTTGAAAGGAAACCCCACCTGTCCTCCCCTCCCTGACTTTGTCTGAGAGCAGAGGCACCGATGTGCTCTCAAAAGAGGCTGCATTTGAAGTATTTTTGACCCAGCTGGAAGAAGGATGAGCCGTAAATCTCACTCGACAGCCTAATCTCATTATATTTCCCAGCTCAGTTTCCAGGCCAAAGGGGTTTGGCTAAGCTTCAGAGAAGCATCTGAACTCTCAGATGCCGCTCCAAACCAACCTCCTAAATCTTCTGATGGTCACCCATTGACAGGAGCAATCTCCGCTTGTTGTCACTAACTGTGTACTAGCTGTGTACTAAGACACACAAGCACAACACATGTAGTCACGGAGATGCTCACCAGTGCCCACCTTCCATAAAGGTGTGACAAGCCACCACCTGAAGCAGAGGTATTTGGGTCATAAAAAGGCATGAACTGACTGTTGCTAAAAGGCCAAGAAGCAGATCATCTCTCTGCTGGAGTGACTAACAGTAAATCTGTTGGAGTGACTAACAGACCACCAGCAAGCAGCAGAAGCACCCAGCAAATGTCAGCTGGAAAGGACATAGTCTTGATAGATATCTGCTGGGGTTCCTGAGCAAAGCACAGGAGGCCTGTGCAGAAAAAGCAAATGGTAGCAGGAAATCCTGGATTGCTCATAAGATCGCAAACTTCTGTCAAAGTGAGATGGAGACCACCACTGCAGAGCCAGGGTAGGGCTGGCTTTGCATGTGTCTCTGTCCTGGTGGTCTGAAGAACAAAGAGGAAGCCAGGAGGGCTAGCAGACCTTGGGAACAAAAGGAAGCTGCTGCTGTAAAGATGAGCCAAGCCCTCTCCGTCAGCCTGGGAACCAGGGAAGAAAGCTGAGTGGGGAGTGGTGGTTTCACTTCTCAGTGCTTTGTGCAGATGCTGCCTTGGTGTTATGGTTCACGTAGGATTGCATGAACCCCCTCTCAGCAAGGAACAGACTCCTAAGCTTCCCAGGAAAGCTCAGGCCGTGTTCTGCTGTAATTTTTGCCAGAAGTTTGCCTTTCATCTCTTTGGGATGTGGCAGCAGGAACAGGGCAAGAAGCTCCCGTTACCTCTGGAGGAATTGACTCTTGCTCTCCAGCAAGATGTAAGTCAAGAAGGGATTCAGCATCTTTGGGTTGCATTTCTCTGCTGTTAGGATCTGCGCTTCAGCCCACTGTGGAGTTCTGGAGCAAGCTGGCCTGCTTCTGCATATCAACATTGCATGGACCAGCAGAGCTTGGGCATGGACCAGACTTCAGTCATGCACCATTTGCCTGAACAGGAGGGCCAGCTGGCTCATCCCAGACCAGCCATGTAGCTTCTGCATAGACCACATGGATGATGGGATGACTAGCATGGCACTACTGTCACCTGCTCTCCTGCCCTAAGTATCATCCGAGAGAGGACATCCTCCCTGAGTCAAACCAGGTGTCCAGATGCCCAAACCCACAGCTCTTGGACCTGTTCACCAGCAGCAGATGATCCCTGACACCCAACAGAGGATTTCAGATAGAATGAAGAATCTGTTTTTCTTGAGGAAGGATAGCGGCTCAGAGCTCAAGAAACTATTTTGTAAGTCATGCAGGAGAGTCGAGCCACCTTAAAGACATACTTGATTTTTCTGTATATGCGGTCTCCTTCTCCTGTCTCACCAGCATCTGGACGGCTCCTCTATGCCTTAAGAACAGACCTTTCCCAGGAATTCTCAGCCCCCAAATTTTTTAATCAACTTTAAACATTATGACCAAACACTTCCCATAAATCATCCTCTGGGCTTTTGTGGCAGAGTTTCCTTTTTCCTCTTCATATTCAAGTTATTACTGGCTTTGTTGGGCACTTAGGTTCTGGTTCTGGGCTCTTCTGAGTTGATTTGTGTAATCGTTTGGCTCCTCGGGGCAGCTGCTTTGTAACAGGGGTCTTCAGGGGCTGCAGGAAACATAAGCATGATGAGATTATTATATATATATATTGCATCAGCATAAATCCCCTGGGTACATTTTGTACCACATAAACCCAGTCCTGAGACTGTAAACTCTACAAAGTGGGGCTTATTAAAGTAGCCAGAAGCAAGTGCTGAGCTTGATCCACCTAAGACACTAAACGTGCCACGGTTAGTCATTTCACTCACTGGAAATATCTCCTCAGTCTGTAACACAGATCCACTTAAACCAACCCTTGAACTGAAGTTCGGGAGAGCAACATCGAGGAAAACAAAGGGAAGAAATTCCCACTTGTAACGTGAGCAGCTGCTACTGGCTTCTAAGATAAATTAACGCTCCATAATACAAGAGGCACGATGGGTCTCTGAAGTCAACATGCTATCAGGGGACAGCAACCTATGAAAGGATTCTTTTCCTTTTGATAAAAACCCCGTAAGTAAAACGACAAAAGTAGCTTTATTAGTATAAAAATTCAAGGTCACCAGACCGCAAGCATTAGCCCTTCACCTATCTTGTCTGATTCCCAGAATCCACGACAGGGGTTTTCACGCGGCTGTGGTGAGCAGAGGATGGGTGTGCTACGGGAGCTGTGGGCAGCAGAGATTTGCATTTCATTTCCATGTCTTCCAGTGCATGGATGCTTTTTCTGAGCGGAGAGGTGACAGGGCAGGAGATAGGTCCCATGGCTAGCGGGATGAAAACAAGCGGGCAGGGGGCCCTTCATCCTAGCAGACACCCCGCTGCACCCAGGGCAGTGTTGCACAGGGGGATGGTGGCAGAAGGGATAATTCTCCTTTTTTTCTGTGTTTAATGTCTCCCTCAGCTACAGTGCATTGGTCCTGGGGTAAGCCAAGGGCCTTCTCCTAAAAACCCGGTGGGGTCTGGTGTCCAGCTGGGGCTCTGAGCAGCTCAGGAGCCGGGAGCAGGAGCAGCGTGCCGGCTGCTCTGCCGGGGTCAACAGGGACACATCAGAGCTGCAGCTTTGAAAACACTGAGCTGCCAAGTCTCACGCATCAACCACAGGATGCCGGGCACGGCAGGTCCCAGGCGGCTGCCCCACCGGCCAGCTGTACCTTGCACAGCCGGGGGTACGAGTCGGGGGCCCTCACCGCTGTGGTGGGAGCATGCCACCGACAAGGCTCCCACCGCAGAGCCCGTAGGGACACTGTGCCCCATCTGCTGCAGGAGGCACACGGGAAAATACCAGGGTGGGTAGCACAGGGGAGGGGGGACACCGAAGTGGGACTCGCCCAACACAGCAGGGATGTCTATCTGCTCTGTAGCTTGTCACCTCCAGTGACGAATCCATCAATGCCTTTAAAAAATAAATAAAGCAAACCCACTAAATTCTTGTTTGTCTGTGCTTCCTCCTTGGCAGCACATGCTGTTCCCAGCCCCGAAAGGCTCCCTGCCCCTAAAACTGCCAGCAAGGGAAGAATTGCTGTTGACACTGGCTGTGTTGTAATTGGCCTTTAGGGCTGACTTCTTTAATTCGATTAACAGGGGCTGGTGCATTCCCTCTCTGATTTCTTCCTTGGGCTGAGGGCAGAGCTGGGCAGGCACCTCTCTGGGGCACAGTGCCCACTCCCACTGCGTGGGGACTTCCTTGGAGCTTCTCCCTGCAATCCCACACCTCCTGCTGCCACTGTTCCCCACGCCTGCTGGGGTCCTCTCCAGCGCACCATCAGAGATGCATGGGACAAAGTGGGGAATGGTATGTGGCCTGGGTTTGTCCCTGCCACATGCTATTTCTGGGCTGAAGCAAGTTGGGAAGGTTAAGAGCAGCTTAGAAATGTAGGAAGAGAAAAGAGATGCTGGAGGAAGGGAAGGAGAAAGGAGAAGCCCTCACTGCTCTCCCTATGCCTGAGGAAATAATTTAATGTGAAGAGTCACCTCAAAGAGTTAAATCAACCAGAGTACATTGTAAAAAGGCATTTTAGCCATTTCCATAGATAATGGTTAGGTCATGTCAAGATGCTGGCTTTCACGACGCTATCAAGCCATCCATAATTTAATGTTTAAAATGCAACCTTAGCAATACAATTAATACCATTTTATTAGCCCGCAGAGGCTTCATGTAACTACTTAGAGCTATATAACACCAACCCATCTCACAGCCCCATATAAATTCCTCCAGTAAGATAAACTTTTAGGTCTGCAGTTGCAGGCACTGAAAATCTGCAGAGCCAGCAGAAAGTAAATGGCTTTCCTGTTTGATAGAGTATCACTTTGGAGGAACGCACCTCTGGCTTCTCTGCAGAGAAATGTGCTGGTGCCAAGACCTTGGAGAGGAGGCAAGTACAGGACATACCTAGCAAGTGGTAGTAAATCATCTCTTCCTGCTTCCCACACTCCCTCTCCCCGGGTGTCTGAGTCTCTCTCACACCCACACTGGCACACACACACACACACATTATCTCTCAGTACAGGGAGCAGAAACAGGAGCATTTGTGCATATTGCTCTGTTCTCAAACAAAAACCCTCCTGTCTGGCTGCTGATGGATTCCTGGTACCGAAGTATCCCAAACCAGATGCTCTGCCTTGCCATCCCAGACCCCAGTATCTTGCCTGTCATGTTAAGCAGCTTAAGTTTAGATACCTGCAGCCTGGATGTCTCCATCTGAGCCACCTATTCCTGATCCCTTGATAGGCAATGCAGAGACAGAAGCTTTTATAGTGTGTTACCCATTGGCTCCACTGGAGATATTTCCTTTAGGAAGAGCTGAACCCTGGACACCGCTGACTGAGTCTCCACATAGGAGCTAGGACAGCAGCCTGAGATGCAAATGTCTGCTGAATCCCACTC
This sequence comes from Nycticryphes semicollaris, assembly GCA_013400055.1. NCBI lineage: Eukaryota > Metazoa > Chordata > Aves > Charadriiformes > Rostratulidae > Nycticryphes > Nycticryphes semicollaris. Next base: position 351,216 of record VXBJ01002636.1, on the reverse strand, counting down.
AAAAAATCAATTGCTGTCATTTAAAACATATGCAGAGTACATCCATGCAGGGGTATCACACCTCTGTGATGTCCTCAGTAAGGTGACCCAGCCAGAGAGCTGACACAATTTGTACCAGGTCACGTAGAGCATGAAAAGCATGAAACTTACTTTTTCTGACCCATCTCACACCACCGTGCTATGGTACCTGAATGTGCTTCTCCTCTGCTATGAGATTTTGACCCCTGGCCCCATCTGGGACCTGGAGCAAGATTCTTGCAAAGGGAGAGAACCAGCAGTGCTGGTCTGATGGAGAACCCCTCCAGAGTCCACAGCAGGAGGAAGGTTGTAGGAACTGGTGAGGTCCTAGCCAGTACAGTTGTTTTTATGGTTGGGCTTCAGCAAGCTGTGAGTCTCCAAACCATATCCCAGATTGTCCTGGCTTGGTATACCAGTGTAACTTAACCCAAGGCACGCCATTTATTTGCCAAGCTTTGAATAGAACCTGGTTCTTCAGCCAGACACAAGCCCACAGGGCTGCTCCCCTGTGGACACAAGTGCAGAGCCAATTAGACACATCAGTGTGGCATCAGGCCAGATTAATTGTGCCCTGCTTCTACTGGGCCCTGTGAGCCTCCTGTTGACTTGTGCAAGCTGTGGCCATTTCTCCTCCAAGGGTGAGAAGATAACTCAGTGGCATCTGTTTAAAGCAAGCTTTGCCATCACCTGGTAGTGGCACCAAACCTCATCTGGGGCTGCCGTGCACTGCAAAAGCCAGCCTTGCTTCAAGGCATTTCAAGATCAATGCATGAGGTGTTAACAGACTTTTACTGGGGATAAGGAACAGAAAAAGGAGGTGCCTTGATCCTGACTCAGAAAGGGAGTGGGAGAGCTGAGATCTTATGGTCCCCTGGATCCATGCTGACCCCCCCACTGAAACCACCCTATTCTTGTGCCCACTCACTGCAGGGTACCTCTCTGGGATTGCTTGCTCACTCCACCAGCAGAATAAAAAGCTACTCCCAGCACTGTCATTTCTGTGTGTTTCATATTCTCCATATTTTTCTCCTGTAAATCCCCATCTTCTGGAAGCAGGTTCATCCCAGTTTTTATGTTTCCAAATACTTTCTGAGTTTGGCTGTCTGTGGGGAGAAGTCAGGATCTGGAATTCTTAAAGACCTCCAGATTCACAGGGCAAATAAGCATCCTTCCTTCCCTACATGTGCATTAATGATTTGTTAAAAGTCAGGGTCTTATGGTGACCTCAGGACTTTGGGGGACGCAGTTCTGAGTGCAGGGTCTCATCATCTGTGTCTTCCACACACCCCAACAAGCATAGACACTGGTGTAAGGAAGAAGAAAACTCTCAAATACATTTTGCAATTGCAGTGATGGAGACACTTATTAAAAAGTAAATGGGTACCCTGCCCCCAAATTTCCTAAGGTTAGGACCAGACAGCCTTTCCTATTATTCCAGCCTACACCTCCCATGCATTTTAATTATTTTCTTCAATCTAATGCAAATACATACAGTGAAGATAGACCAGGCATCCCAAATCAGCTTAATGAATGTCCTCATCTGAGAGGATTGTCTTTTGTAATGACTGGGAAGGATGAGAAATAGAACTCTCTAGCCTAGCTCCCCAAGAAGCAGCGGGGCCCCAAAGATATGGAAAAATGGAGCAATTCATCAGAAGCAGCAGGAGAGAAAAGATAATTAGAGTCAGAGATGCAAAGAATGAAAAGCTGAGCATCAAGGGCACTTTAGGGAGAAAAAGGAGGGGAGCTGGAAGAGCCACAAGCCTAAATGTGTTGTGTGAGCCACGAGACTCACTAAACACCTGCACGAGAAGGAGAGAGTTCATGCCTCCTGCATGATGATGAAAAAAAAAATAAGGCTTTGGGGGAAAAGTACCTTTCTCATTTACAGATTTTATTCATGGAAGAAATCTTCCCCCACTTCTTCCCTCCCTCCACCTTCCATCTTTGTTTCTGCCTGTCTGCAGACTCTGTCCCTGGCTGCCCTCGTTTGCAGTGATGCTGGTGTGCATGCTTTTCCTCCATCTCCCCCTCCTCCCCGCTGCCTCTGCTCCCACACAGCACCAGCAACACCTTTCTCACCAGAGCAGGGAGGGGAATGGGGTCAGGCTGGCCTCATGCTGGGGCCAACTCTGACCCTGGCACAAAGGTGGGCATCCTCTGTGCCCTCCAAGGGCAGGGTGAGTCACGATGCCCTGGTGGCTGGAGGATCATGTCAGGGAGAGAGTAAGAAAACATCTCTGTGCTTGCTATGGGATTGATCCCTGTTCAATGTTGGAATCAGGACATGGAAAGCACAGATTAGAACAGAAACCAGCCCCTGCTGACCTAGCAGCCGTGCTGCTGCCTCTGCAAGGAGCAGCAAAGCTCCAGTGCCCCTTGAGCTGCATTACAACTTGACCAAGCGTGTCCTGCCCTGCAGCACTCACAGTCTGAAAAGTCGAAGGAGGGAGGACAACAACCCTTTCTCTTTATTTCTCCAAACACAAGCTATAGGCAGCTTTGTTGCATAGAAATCTGAGGACTCTTGTAGAGGGGATCAGCAACCAGCCCTCTGCCCACAGGTAGCACAGATGTGGTATATTGGGCTAATTACATTTACCCTGTGCAGTAGTTTGGTGGATAATTTCTTTTTCCTTGTCTTCCTTAAGCTTGTAGAACCTTTAAACACCAGAACAGTAAATAACAGAGAGCAGTGGACAGTGCAAGTAAGCTTCCAGTTTTTACATACTGTTAACACAGATGTGAGTTCAGATCCTCATGTAATATAAATGGACTAAAACTGCCTGAATGCGGGTGTTGTAAGTAGGTCTCACTCCTCACAGACAGCAGGAGAACACCCTCTGCTCAGGCAGGTGCAGACACACAAGGGTGAACTTGCTGCCCCCAGCAAACCTACCACCCATCATTCCTTTTTCCTTACAGATTACAGGGAGAAATGTTTCCCTAGAGGCATGTGCATTAATATCAAAATAATTGCTAAAATCAAGAGTAAAGGCCAGGTTTCAAGGACCAGGCAGGACCATCACCACTTGGGAATTCCTGCACTCTTGATGCTCCTGTCACTCACTTGGATCTCTGCAATGCCAAATCTATGGGATAACATCAAGATGGCTTAGCTAGGTGCTTGTCCTCTTCCTTGTCCCTCTTTAGCTTGTGGAGGTGTCAGGTGAAATCTCCTCTTAGAGACAGGTGCCCTGAGATGCTCCTACACATGGTGAAAGCAGAACATGCACTTGGAGCCCAGGTTTGGAGGGATGGGGCTGGGATATTAGAAGGGCTTAGAAACAAAACTTCTGCAGCATAAATCATCTCTGTGTTTTCCATATCAGCAGAGTGTACCACATTCAGGTGTTGGCTACACAGATCCTGGGTCTAGTACAGAGCAATGGATTATTAGCAACAAGGGAAAAACAACCAGAGGTGTTTGGCAGTAACCAGTTGGCCATTTAGCTTGCAGAACTGGCAAATCAATCAACATGAATGATAAATCAGTGCACAGGCTATCTCTTGCCATAGAGGAACTATAGTTAGTGTCGTAGGATATAGTTCAAGGAAGCCAGGCATTACTTTTCCCACTGCTCTGGGACTATTACATTTATATTACCAATTGCCTGTGTCCTGCTGTGTAGGGAGAGCAGGATTTCAGGCAGAGAGAATCAAACCCTTGAATTTAAACTCAGATAAACGGACTTGCATGGGAAATGCCCATGTAAGAGAAAAATGTTCCCCAGTGCAGGCTTTAAATCCATTCTCTGTTCTGTTCTGTTTTCTTCTCTTCTGCCTCACTTTGGTGTGAATCCACAACTATGGATTCTCACATTTTTCATTGTGAATCCACAGCAAAGTGGTGTCCGGTTCTTTCTAGGGAGGACTTCATTTCTCAGTGTCCACTCTCTTTTAACACATGTTTTAACATCAACGGAAACACACTAAGTGGTATTAGGAAGCAGAGCAGGGGAACTGCCCTACCATATCATATTACTAATTGCTTTGCTGCTGGTTCTGGGCTTCCTATGCCTGTGACATTCCTTTGAAGTCAGAGGGGGATGCTCTGACATATCTGGTACATCGGGGAGCACTGAAAGGTTACTGCTTCCTAACTGAATAAGACCAGAGGAATGGTTAATTCTCTTCATCTGGTATCCATTTTATCGCAGAGGTCAGTGCTCCTCATATTGGAGAGGAGGCTGAACTGGACACATGATGGGAATTGACAGCTACGGGATGCTGTACATCCTCTCAAAACCTCTGGAGTAGAAGTGGATGGGGAAAAAACAAAGTCTGGGTTTGCTTTCATTCCAGGGACATGGTTGAGAATGATTCCTGGACTTGCAGGTGCAGATTAGCCAAACTTTGCATAGGACCCTGACGACTAACTTGCTGGTTAGTGTGTCTGATACAACTAGATTTTTCGCTTTGCACTGTCTCCACGGCTGTACTGAAGCATCCTACAGTGAGTGCCACAGAGCTACATTACAGTCTTGTTGCAGTCACGCTGCTGAAAAACCTCCTGTAACATCTCCTTTGATAGATTCACACTTTCCTCTCCACATCGTGCATGAGAATGCGGTGCAAACAGACTGAAAAGTGCTTTGCACAAGGGAACAGTGACTGAAACAGGGTATTGAGCTAATTTCTCTTGCTTCTTAGGCATGTTTTGCAATCTATCTGATAATTCCTGGTGTCAGGGAAAGGTGACTATGAGGTGTTTTGAAATTTTTTTGGTTATCTGCATACTGTGAACACCTAAAAATCACCTCCCTAAGCAGATTGCCTCTTTTATTTAAAATGCCATCCCTCAGCAGGACAACTGTTGGAGTAACTCCAAAAGGTTCAGGCACTTGGTTCAAGTCTGAGTGGGTGTTGTGTGGTCTGGATGTGCACTTGCAGTTAGCCTGGGCTTTTGCATGTCCTGGTTTTAGCTGGCTTGGAAATGCCCCAGAAATGACAGAGACACTCAGCTCTGCTAACTCAAGCCCACAGCTACCCGCCATAATATAGATGTAGCCAGAGGGAAGAACACGTCGGAAGTCAGATGAAGTAAATGCAACACCAAGCGGACTTAATCGCTGATTAGAAAGAGGCGTGGTATATTCTTCACCGCCTAGTCATTAAATTAAGATCCGTCGTCCTGCCAGGAGCAGAGTCCCATTCAGCCACGAGCTCTTGGTAGCAATGCAGGACTTGGCACTGATGCAGCCTCTGGCCTCTTCTGTGCGAGAGATCAAACACGACTGCTGCAACTGTCCGCTTGGATCCGCTTTCCTGCTGTGCAGCTGGCACTGAATTATTTGGGAATGAGCTTCAGTCAGATTTTTCTGACAGTTGTTCCCTTTTCTTTTTCTTTTTTTCTTTGTCCTCTAGAAAAGGTTCCCACTTCATGTTTATCCTCCTGGCTCGTACTAAGAGCAGCTGAGGTGACATGAGGAAGGTTGGTGGAGTACCTCTCAAAGCATGAAACCTCTCTTCCACGGTCCTCGGGGTCTGTGTGGTTGAGAACACAACTGTCAAGTTCAAAGAGAAGACTTTCCACATATCACCAAGTTCTCAACAGAAAGTAATAATTTACCCACTTCATTGTTAAAAAAAAAAAAAAAGAAATAACCATGTGATCTTGCCTCTGCAGCTTGATGGGTATGTCTCATTACTTTTTTCCCTGGCTGGTGGAGCAGAGATGCTCCAGTGTAGGGTAAAGAGCCTGAAACCCAGACATGTGCTCTGGGAATCCACAAGATACAGAAAGAGAAGGACGAGCACAGAGCCGTCAGGCAACAGAAAATGAATCGTAGCTGGAGCAGGGCCAGCCCAGCCACCCACACACAGGAAGCATTTGTTCATCTGTGGTGGAGACTGCAACAAGGTGAAGGATGTGCTGAGCTGGGATCCTCTAGATTATTTCCCCAAAGAGCAGTCAAAGAACATCAGTGCCAGCATCCAGGTGCCCCGCCACCATGCAGGAACATTGCTGAGGTGAAGCCCATGCCCAGTGTCATGCTGCAGCTTTTCAGGACAGCTGTGTAAGCTTCAGGAAGTATGAAAAGGCATTTGCTCAAGGATACCAATTGTAGTTGTCCCAGTATCTCAGAGCAAAGCTACAGCTGGGATCCTCTCCTGGCTGCAGTGAGAAGGGATGGGGCAAGTTACCAAGTTCAAATGTCCTTGGCTGGTTTAAATGAGCAAAGCTCTGCTGAATTCAATTAATTCTGTCTAAATTGTCTATCTACTGTCTAATATGTCTATCCCCTGAAGAGTCTGTGTTCGTGACAGGACTGGACTGTTCCCAAAATGGGACTTCAATCATTCAGCTCAGTAGATGGATGGGACTCGCCTCCAAAGAGGCAAAGGATGTGGCAAAGACCTGTGCGTTGAGCTTTAGGATGCCAATGCACAGACATGTATTCATGCACTCACACACAGTATTTACACAAGATTCACCAAACTCCTTCAGAAACATTGAGGGAATTTGATGGAGATCAAAACACTACAGTTCTATAGAAAATACTCTAAAATTGTGTGTGCAATTTATTAAGAGGTTGATATCTTTTCTGTGGGATTTGAAGGAGCACCTTATGAGCTTTAAGAGTGTCACGTCCTGACTGTGGCATTCTGTAGCTTGGCTTGAAAATGCTACGATAAGTTTATTAATCCCAAATAAATGTGGCACCTCTTTTCCTTAATTATCTAGGAGGATTCACGGATAAAGTCCCCAGTGAACCACATACAACCTGCACTTTTTAATATTCCTATCAATGTGCACATTGATCTGTTCTCTTCCAGCCAGAGAGGCTGGTTTTGCCTTGCATACCACCACGTTATTCAGACTGGCTTCCACACCACAGAAATACTGTTTCTCATTTCCCACTAGATGCTTTCAGAGTCACAAAAATCTCTCCTGCAGCCTGATCCTGCCGGGTGCTGCAAGGGTGGCCGGGGCACCTCAGCATCCTGCAGGAGATGCCATGTGAGGGCAGGGTCCCAGCACCAGGCTCATCACAGGGGGAGATGTGCTGACCTGATTCACCACCCTGATTTGCATGTGCGGTGTTAAGGGAAAACGCTGTATCCTATTAAATTAACAAACTAGCACATTCCATCAGCCGGTTCTCATGCCCTCGAGGCATCCTCTGGAGGTTTCCGTGACATGCCAATGAAACATTCAAACTACAAGACAGCCCAGTCACTTCCCATCCATTTTTTTATGGTACCATGGAAACAAAGAGCGCCTGGCAATTCCTTCTTTCAGCTTTCAATAAATCACTCTGCAATTGTAAGAGATACATGTCTTCAATGCCCCTATGTTTTGCTTGGCTCCCCTGGGCTAGGCAGCTTTCTGCCCCCTTTGCCATCTATCCTCTACCCTCCATCACCTTGTGGCCTCTGCTGCCCAAGTAGCCGGAAGGGTTTGGGAGCAGACTGGCTTCTTTCACTGTGTTTGCAGACATTGCCTGGCTCTGCGTTTCTGGAAGGCGTCCTATACATGTGCTGGGCTGATGAGAAGCCAGAGCCTTAGATGGGAAGATGGTTTTGCAACAGCTTTGCCAGCCAGAGCAGAGGCTGAGGGCAATGGGATAGACTCAGCGACTCCATTGCTGCAAAAGTCACCTTTTGTCCTGCCACTGGGAATGCTCCCTCACCTGTTTCTGGGTTTTGATGTGTCCATCAGAGCAGATTTTTCCCTTTTCCCATCTTAAAGCCACTCTCTTCTCACAGTCAGTGTCTGCCTGCATGTATGTGTGCAACCTTTTCTTTTCTGCTCCAAATACCACCTTCCTGCAGAGGTCAGGGATGCGTGGTGGTCCCCTGGGCTTGCATTTGTTGTAGGTACTAGCATGTGAGCAGTCACAGCATCAGTCCTGGAGAAGAATGAGCTCCTCACCTTTCCATACAGCACAGCAGGGAGCAGCTGAATGATTCCTGCTCAGGGGTCAATGTTTGTGTATGACCCAGCTAAAGTCTGACCACCCGCCATGCCAGGGCTTCACAACATGGATTGTCTCTGAGGTACTTGCAAGAAAAGTTTCCAATGGCAAACTCAGAAGAAGGAAACAGAGTGGAAAAAGAAAAGCCAGACTTATGCTTTTCAGTCCCTCCTGGCCTCGCAAGAGAGCTGACATCTATAGCTCCCTGTACTCAACAGGTAGGGAACCTTCTCAAGTGGTATTCAAGGTCGTTGCCTGAATACTTAAGCCAGTTGTGTGGTTGGCTCCAAATTTCAGCTGCAGCATCCGAAAGTCAGAGTTGGCCCAGGTGTCTCTAAGGGAGAAAACTGGAGGTGGAAGAGGACTGTGGCTTCCTCAACTACACTACACTGCAGTTCAGGTAGAAAGTTGGCCATGACTTTAGCATTGGTGTTTCCTGCAGATGTCTAGAAGCGGGAACTGTGCGTGCACAGCTGCTGGCTGGGCTTTATCCTGGCCTATGCTTTATTCCCCAATTTTTAGTGGTGTTTAGAGTGAGGACCATGGTCAAGAGATGAATGGGACCTTCGTTTTGAAGCCAAAACTGTTGGAAAGCATTGTTAAAACATTTCTACGTGTATATATTCTCAGCTAGACTGTCTGGCTACTGCCCAACACTGATCAGCTCTCACCTGCTGGAAATTGCTGGATATCAGTGTAATCCAAAGTAGTAGAAGTCAAAGGCAGAAAAAACCCCAACCCAAACCTGCCTTTGATTTAAGAAGGCTTTGGATTGGGGCCTTCATTGTTTCACTTCAGCATTCACTGAGGGTGAAACCACATCCCACAAACCTGAATAGGCATGGGGAAGGAAGTGGGTGTTGTGTGAGGCTGTCCTGGCTCTGCTTCTCTGAGGGGCAGCTGCCTTCCCAGAGAGCAGGGAGCAAAACAAACATTATGTTAAGAAGCTGATGAAGGAGTGAGTAGGTCACGTTCCCATTTGCAGCAGCTCCTGCTGGGATGGTCCCACCGAGCAAAATGTCACCAAGCAGCAAGACCCACAGCCCCATCCTGCTCCAAGGGATGCATCCCAGAGAACCAGGATTGGGATGTCAGTGTCTCTGCATTAACCCCGTTGCTCCTTGTCTTGTCTGGGCTTATTTCTGTCCCGATGATTTAAATTAACGTCCCATTAAATTGCTTTCATCAGCAAATTGCCAGAATCTGCTGGGCGCCTTTGGCAAGGTGGGGTTTGTGCCTTTGCCAGATGGGCCTGGCACACGCAACAGCAGTGAGCTGCTCATGGGCACTGGCTTTATTAAACATTTATGGCTTCAGCTTCTCTCCAACAGCTAATAATAAAAAGGATCATTTAAGTTTATTCTGACACAAATGAAGAGATTTAGATTCATTGGGAAGCTGCTCGGTGATGTTTTTTAAATTCTTAGGGCCTGTTTACTAGCAAGAAGATGCACTGCTTATAACTTTAAAGCACTGGTATGGTGGGTGTAGTGGCAGGGTTGTGCTCACTTGTCAGGACCAGCTGATCATGACTCCCCATCAGCACAGCTGGCCCTGATCAGGCTCCTTCTCCAAGGATGGGGACAACCTTCCCCATCACAACCATCTTGCTCTGCTCCTACACATGGCTGCTCCTCCTGGTAGGTCCATGGCTACTTCAAATTGCCCCTCTCCTAACCCGGAACAAAATGGACTTTTTAGTTTAAAAATTTCACATGCAATCGAAAAAATATCATTTTCTGTTCATTTGGTTAACAGGTTGGCTTCCTTGGCATTTTACTTTGTCATGTTTAGAGGGGAAGAAAAAGTTTCTGTTTCTGTCAGAAACATTCATGATATGAGGGGAGAAAAACACAAAAAACTTTTGTTAAACATCTCTGTATTAGAGACCCCAGAGGGCTTGGGAAAGGGATTATGCAGCAGCAAAGCCAAGCTCCATCACCCCTCAATCCCCCCCTTTCACCTGCTGCTCACCAGCCCACTCCACTCACCCTGCGCTGGTGACTTATCTCCCACCTGAAAGATCTGTTTGCATTGGCACACATTCACCCGCACGTTCAAAAAATATTCTCCCGATGCTGAGATGTGGTGAGGAAGGGACTGTTTTAGGGTGTCAAGCTGCACACTGCATCCCCACAGCCCACTCTGGGCTTCCCTTTCAGACCCAGCAAAGAGCAGAGTGTGACCCCGCGCACTTGCTACCGGAGGGGGTTATTTCAAGGATCCCCATCACCGCCTTGGGAGTCCTCTTCCCCTTTTGTAGTTTCAAAAGAAAACATCTGTGAACAGCTCGTCACAACAAACCCCTGCCAGTGTCTGATCTCTTACGATAACATGCTCTTAATGAGGTTATAGCTCTCCTCCTGCCTCAGAAACATTTCGGAGTTGCTTGGGCTGAATGAGACGGGAGGTAATTAGAGTGACATGCTTCCATGCACAGAGAGAATAAAGTAACGCAAATTTCCTGAATGGACAAGAGCAGTTTGGCCTCAGCTGAGTGAAATAACCAGGCAGCGATCTAATTCACTTTACTGTTAATAGATTGTTATCTGCGGAGCCCTAGTGCAAACACGATAAGCTGTAAAGAAACACAGATAAAAGCCAGAGCTCCAAGTGTTGCAGGGATGCACATTCAGCCCAATGCTGGTCTCGCTGGCCTCAGCCCAGCTCCAGTTTCTACACATCCCTGGAGCTGACTGGGGTGATAACACGCGAGTTGGGCTGTGCAAACTGCTTCCCAAATTGCAGGATCGTTTGGCTCCAGCATCAGGTTGGGAATTCGTCAATTTGCCTTGAGAAGTCCAAGCCACAGTGGGCAGAGCTGGAGCCAATACCCTCCTTAGGTTCAGGCTTTGACTGGCTGCTGTACCCCATGCAGTGGTGGGGGTAAGGTGGCAGCAAGTGATGCTGTGGTCCCACAGTGGGGTCCCACAGCTGGCTGAGAACATCTGCCCTGCTACAGCCTGTGCTGCAGCCATCCGCTGACACAACATCCCTTTGGCAGCGTGACTGCTGGCAGAGAGCCTCGCACACTGGCTTTATCTCCTGTACCCACCCCCATCACAACCCCGAGGTACAAGGAGGGCTGCTCCCATATGCTTTGGCAGGACAAGACTCCTACAGTTCATACCAGGGATGGGTTGTGGATAGAGAACCAGAGGTGAACATGGATCTGTGAGTTTCCTCTGCCTTTGTTTGACTCATAAACAAGAAACTCATCCTGATGTATACTGATTGAGTCCTTTGGCCAAAATACTTTGGCTAGATCCCTGGTGGTCTTCCCTGTCTTCTTCCCTTACACAGAGCTCTGTTGAGTTTATCACCTTCTCCACCCAAGCCAACTGCCAGCACAGACACGCTACACCCTGCTTTCACCACCCAACCACTCACTTTTTAGCTCTGCATCCCAGTCTCCCCATGTCAGGGTATGAGACTTCCCACCTTTCCAGCTCCCCTTCTCCAATGCTAGACCCAGCCAGCTGTGGGAAGGACAGGACAGCCATGGGGCCCTGGAAATTTGCCTGCAGTACCCACAGTGAGGATGAATTTCTGCATGACCAAAGTGATGCAGGAAGGGGGTCCCTTGGGGTCTGCCCAAGCATGCAATGAGGCAGAGTGAGGTGGGCAAGCAGGCACCTTCCTCGTGGTTGTGGAGTGAAGCCTCACCTCTCTACCCATAACCTCCATACTGCCTTGGCCTTACACATTATATACTGTGTCTTTTATCCATTATTTCATTCCTCGGGCAAGATTGCTGTCAGATTCCCAGGCAGGTTTGAATGTGTCAAAAAATGTAATCTCTTCAGCCAGATTTAGCCTACTTTAGGGAAGTGAGTATACTGTGATTGCTGCTTCACTGACAGCTTCATTAGAGATGAAGCAGGCAGTCTTGCCTGCCCTGTCTCTTCTCAGCCAACATCCAGCTCTCAGCTAAACATAACAACACAGCTCCTTATCACAGGATCACAGAAAGACCAGGGTTGGAAGGGACCTTCAGAGATCAACTCGTCAGACCCTCCTGCCAAAGCCAGTTCACCTAGAGCAGGTTAGTCAGGAATACACCCAGGTGAGTCTTTAATATCTCCAGAGAAAGACACTCCACAACCTCTCTGGGCTCTCTTCCAGCATTTCACAAGTTGTTGGGTACCTCCAGGCCTCAATCATGGAGTACCTTGGATCTCTTTTCTCCATTTCTACCCAGTTTGACGGCAAAGCAATTATGGGGATAGATAGATCCCCCCTACACATTTGTGTCTCCCCAGCACCATAGCTAGACCCTCTAAAGATGCTGCACAGTCAATGATAGGTGCTAAGCTATCACACACTGCTTTGCCCACTCCTCCAGAGAAGCAATGGCGAACCAAGGTTACAAATGTGATAGCCAGCATTTGGATACCTAAATAATATCAAATGTGGCAAACTGAGGCATGTTCCTAACATGTCCTGTGATCAGTCAGGCCAGGTCATTGCCAGCACAGTCCCTGGCCAAGCTCTGGCAATTGAGATCTTGCCACAAGCCCAAGTTCAGGCTGATGCTTGAGCCAAGGATGCACCCTCGGTGGGTGGTTTGGGTGCAGCCACCCTGTCTTGAAGAGGAGGAGAGCTATGAAAGGGTATGTAAGCTCTGCCAGCTGCTGCCCACACTAGGAAGCAAGCCCTGGCCCATTTTATTTAATAGTATAGACATAGCCTTGGACAGTCTTCAACCCACCCTTTGCATTAGTGCCATGCCAAGTGCAGGGAGAGCAGCCTGACTTTCATTGCGATTGCCAAGCCCTGCTGACAGAGTGGAGGAGACACAAACCGGCTCTCACTCAGCTGGAGAGTTTACTGAAGGCCGCAATTTTCCAATTGCTTGAAGAGTTGTCATTAGACAGTTTAAGATGGCAGATTGCTAAATTGCTTTAAGGCTGGAGCCAAACTGCCTTCAATAGGGCTCTTTTTGCTGTGAGGATGTGTGTGCACCACAGTCCTTCAACTGAAAGAGAACTGGAAAATGATAATTTTGTTTTGAGCATCCTGCAGTGCTGGGAAGCTTATCTCCACAACTTACTGTGGAGATAAGGGGAACAAGATATAGGGATAGGAAGGAGAGCATCCACGAAGAGAGTCCCAAAATGCCTGTTACCCAGTGTCTGCCCCATGTGGTCCTTCAAGTGTATATTCCATCACTCATCACTGACACTTTCCTCCTGCAACCTGGCAAGGGTCCAACAGGAGAATGTCTGGGAGGAAATGTCTTTGTGACCTTGGCAAGGGGGAAAGAGAGCAGCAGGGCCAAGGGGGAGAGGTGGGAAATGAGAAGAAGGGGCCTCCTTGCACATCTGTTGGTGCAGGGGAGCTTATGGAGCCAGCAAGTAGCTGACTGCTATGAACCAAAGGAGTTCAGCACATGCAACTACATGTTAATGGCATGGAGCAGATAATTACTCTCTCTCCTTAAAGCAGCAGACATGGTCATTTCCACTCCCTGTCCTAAGGAATTTGCTATCCTCCTTAGTGATGTACTCTCCTTCTTCTGGGTGCTAGGGCTGTAGCTTTCTTAAGGGATCACAGAGGCAGGTGCAGCAAAAACCTGCTGACACCACCAATAAAGCAAAGGGAACCTACAGTACTTTCAGCTGTGGCACCTTCTCCCCTACAGGAATAGACAACCTGGACATATTCTTCGCTGAATTCTCCACTCACTGCACCCACCTGCTGCCTTTCTACAAGTCCCAAGGTACATTTTGGCCACCCTGTTTCCAGGCCTTGAAGAAGTGTTGGCTGGTCCCACCTCTAGTCCCAACATCTCAAGGAAGAGATACCAGATTTATTTATCAAGGAGGTCAAGGGTTACTCCTCCCCATGATCATCTGCTGTGTTTCTCACAGTTGCACCATCTCCACTGAAAAGACCCCACAGGACTGAGTTGTGCTGGGAAATGCTAATTTTGTTTGTGTTTGAAGTTTCTCTTGATGGGTGCAATGGATGCAACTTGTCTGTGCTATCCGGGGCCACTCTGTTCACTGGGAACCCCACAATGCTGATGGAGATGGTACCACCTCTTCCAAAAACCCTTGTCAGCCAATGAAATCTTTGTGATGACCTGGCACTCAATAACCAGTTAGTGGTGGAATATCTGAAATGGCTCCTCAAGACACCTGGGACATGAAAACTTAATGTCCAGCTGAAAATTTGACCATGGGATTACCTGTGCACTTCCAGCTCTCACTTTCTTTGCTGCTTTAGGGAGAAACCTTCAGATCCACTGGTCCTGAAGGGGAGGGACCACTCAGTGAAGGTGTATCTTGCTCCTCTTGTCTCCCCCAGGAACTGCCTTTTCTCCCCTTAGTTGTCATTTCCTCCAAGTCTCTGCACCTACAGGTGCCTGCCAAGTACATTCCCATAGGCCCTCTGAGTGCATACTTCCACCTCTGCAAAATTAAGACCCGTGACCTTCATATACCCTCATCAAAGGCCTTTATTCTTCTGCTATTCTTCTTCTTGTTGTTCGCATTAAACACGTGTGTGACAAGCAGATAAAAGGCATCATTCTCAAACAAGGTAATTCAAGTTAACCAGTGCAATGAGAAGGACTGAGCAGCATCAAAACACTCTGGTATTTTGATGTGCAACATGGATTTGAGCCTTCAGCTTGTTTTTAGTTTTTAAAATCCCAAGTGTTAGCCAGACTCTCCACAAATGCTTGGCAGGAAGCAGAAGTTGAGGAAACCTGGCTTCCTTTACATCTGTGTACCAGGATTTTGGTGTAGGAGAGGGAGGTAGGCTTGAAAGATGGGCATTTGAAAAGGTGAGCCTTGTTCCCACTTTGGAGCATATATTAGGAGTTTTACCCATATGGGCTCCTTAGTTCAGCCTTCTTTTCCCTCATCACATTTGGAAGACTCTGGGACACCTCTGCTCCTGTCAAATTTGGTTGAAGTCAGCAAACACATATGTTCGTATATATATAGCAGAGGACATTAAAATGCATACTTTTTTAAGTTTTGAAAACTTTTTTTTTCTTTACTGAACGATTAGAAGAACCTATGGGTTGAAAAGTCATGTCAAAACTGTCTGGCATTTTAATTCTGTTCTACTCTGAGCTTGGTTGGCTGGGGATGCTTCTGGGCTGTATGCTAGGAAGTTAATATCCAGCACCTTGGTCAAGGAGATGCTCTTAGTGCAGAAAAGATAATGGGAATATATCACATGGACTTTCTTCCTCTCTTAAATCTTAAACAATGGATGCCAGTACTACCTGTATTCTCTGGCTCCAGTTGGGTCTTTCACTGTGAAGGTCTAGAATAGACACACTGAATCCCTGCAGGGGGGGCACTGAGGGGATGTCCAGCCTTCCTGGGCATGGCCCTGATTTAACTAATTCCCTTTGAATTCTACCTGAAATGGTATACAGTCCTCCTGGGAGATAGCATTCAAGATCTGAGTTATGTCAGTGCTTTTGGAAATTATTTTCCATCAAGACTAGAGGTGTCTGTGAAAAGCCAAGCAATACGAACTCAGGGCCAAAGAGATAAAACCTGCTGTACTTGCTGTAGACACCAAAAGAGGATGGATTATACAGCAGACTGAGAAGGAAGATGGTTGCATTAGCATCACCTTAAAGAAAGACCCAACATCATTCTAAGAAACCCTCCTCCCCACCTTGCAGCCAGTGCGGGGCAGCCAGCAGCAGAGCCCCCATCCTCATGTCTCATTCCCGTCACGCAGAGAACACAGGGAGATTGGGAGTGACAACAGCCGTACAATTGTAATTGAGCAGGGCTCTTTAGATGTTGTCCTGTTGGTAGGACCCTGGGGATCTCATTTTGTACTCCAGCTCAGTGCTCAGAGCAGCGAACGCTGGAGATGAGAACTCCTTTCGAATAAAAATGCTGCTCCAGTACTTCTCAGTAGTTTCTCAATGGGCTTGACATTCTCATCTACTTGCTGCCCCTGGCAAACTTCTCTCATGGTGGTTCTTCATCTCCCAGCTCCACACAGGGAAATTAAAAATCCCCATAATGTTTTTCTTTAATCTAGTCCAAGCTCCAGCTGCACTGGGGGGACTGTTGCCCAGGAAAGTTTCCATGGATGAGGGCTGCTCAGCTCACCTCCTTTGGTGAAACTCCCTCTCCAGCTAAACTCCTTGAAGCAGGCAAATAAAGAGAGAGCAAGGGAGAAAACAAAGGAAAAAAGAACAAAAGTTTCAGCAGAGAAACGCTCTGATTGGCCTTGCTAAAGGGCAGAACAGGGCGGGAAGCTCAGCTGCTTGCAAAGGGCAAGCCCATCCTTCCCATGGTCCGCTGTGGGTTTGGAAGAAAGATAAGAAGAAAGAAACTGGGGACAGTTTGCATCTTGGGCCACCTCACCTGCTGCCATCCTCTTGCCATGGCCACATGTCATCTCAGCCTGGTGGTGAGCTGAGCGATCCTGGCTTCTCACCAGCTTCCCATATGGGTGCTGAGCATCCCAAAGCCAAATATTTTAAAACTCCAAGGCTCAATATCAGGTGCACAATTGTGGCCTAAGTAGGGTCTTCATGACAGGTCTACGAGAGCATCTCAGATGTGGTTTAATCATATAAAAAAAGGATTCCCACATGATCTTCCTTTAAAACTGAGTGGTGCCTGTGTCACAGCTACCCCCAGAAAAAGGCAATTAAATGTTTTCAGATGATTCAGGCAGTCACCAACCCACCAAATGGAAAAGGTTTGATCCATAAATTTCTGCCAGTTTTTTTNAAAAAAAAAAAAAAAGATTATCTGGCAGCACCTTGTTATTATAAACTGCTTAACATCTTCCCTACCCAGACGCTGTTTTCCACACACCCTGAGTGAAAAACAGTGCACAGTTTGCACTGTGCCAGAGGCTGAAAAACCCAGCGCAGGGTAATCCATGAATATAGACTGAATGATAAGTTACTTCAGGGAAGAGTGGCTATATTCAGTTACTTTGCTCCCCTCTATTATCGCCAGCCAGCTCTAGGTTCAGAGATGCTGCTGCCCTGCCTGATAAATTGGAGGACTTCACGGACGTATTAACACAGCTAGTCTGTAGTCCGTGAGCAGACAATTGATTATATGTCAGAAAGTCACACACTGGGCAATTTTGCTCCGAGGCTTTACCTCCATTTTTCAAAATATACGTTGCAAAGAAAAAAAAAATTTAAAAATGAGAAATAAGAGTTAGTCTGTCTGGTAGGAAGCTGCTTGGGATGGGCTCGGTTTCTCTCTCTGCTTTTGCACAGCACTAAGGGAGGAACAGAGCTGGTCGACCAATATCTTCCAACCAGGGGATATTTCTTAATGAAATATGTGATTCTGTCAAAACATAACTTTTTGGTTCAAAGACATGACTTTCAATGGCATTCCTTTATTTTTCAGCAAGCCTTTTTTCACCCCCTCCCTTTCAAATAGCCATTTGTAAATGTTGAGGGTTTAGCTGAAAAATGTTATCATTTATGTCACAAATGTTGAAATCTTTCCCTGAGACTTGTCACCTTATGTCAGGCTTTGTTATTCTGTGAAGACACTCAGGTAGGCTTGTTCCCAAGTCGCCTTTTTTGCACTGTGTCTTTATGAAGCCAAATGTTGAGCTGCTGCAACTTTTTGGGGGGCAGAAATGGTATTCCCAGGGAACTAAGAAATTTGAGTGCTTGCTACCAAAGCCATTCTTCCAAAGACTACCTGAAATAAATCCTCATTATCTGCTTTGCAGTGAGGGCTGGAGGTCATGGTGGGTTTTGTCGGCTCATTGTGCTACATGTGAAACAGGCATGCGAGAGACAGCGCTGCCAGCAAAGATCTCATGGGCTAATCCAACAAGACAAAGTACCAAGGGGAAAGGGAAGCAGGGAGAGGTGGAGTGACTCAACCCAGATCATACCGCAGGCCAGGTCAGAGACAGGAGGGAAACCGGCATTTCCAGATTCCCAGTCCACAGATGGCACGATGGGTCTGACAGCTGCCTCAAGGAATGAATGAATAAGGAAGGATGTTTTACTCAGGTGATCACCTTCTCTCCTAAGATGAGGAGGACCAACCTGGACTGTAGCAGAGGTACACTCCTCTCCCAACTGCCATGAGAGTTCTTTTGGATAAACCCTGAGGTTTGGGGATTTATCCATCCTAAACCTCATATCCCATGAGGTTTGAGGTTTATCCCATGCTGGATAAGCCCAGCTTCTTCTCTGAGGGACTATGCGTCTATGTCATCCTTCAGTCCATTCACGCCTCCCTCTTCTTGCACCTGCATTCTGCAGGAAACCCTCAAAGTTGTGGGTCCCACACTAGGTAGGGCAGAACCATTCAAGCCTGGAGCAGATTTACCTGCAGGGCAAAGCAGATCACGGCTGACCTTCTTAATTACCACCAGCAAGAAAGGCTTGGCTTCTAAAATCAAGTGGAACATGCCCCATGGGGCTATGCGATCCCACAGGAGGCCTGGGTAATGCTGCACTGGGTTACTCCGCTAAGACCAGCAGAAAACATGGGTTTGGGGCTGTGCAATGTGGGAACATCCCTTCCTCCCCACCACGGAGCAGATTCTGCTGTGCCAGAGAGCACACAAAAAAGCTCTGGCCCACCTGCTCCCAGGGCCACTGAGCAGAAGCCACGTCCCACACCTTCCCACGAGGAACAAAAGCCTTCTCTTCTCCAGCCTGCAGCAGCTGAGTGTACTGAAGAGGAGGATCAATATCTATCGACCATTGCTGTTTCCCTCAAGTGTCCCCAGCTCCCTTGATTATGTATCTGTTCTCCTTTCCTGGCCTGCTTTCCACAGCAGGAATTCACCTCACACTCAATCAAAGAGAGCTCCAGGAATGGGTTCCTCAGTGCCAGTACTAATTCACAACCCAAAATGATGATATTAGGGATAATGTTTGTCTTTGGGTCAGAACTACTCTGGAAATTTTGACTTTGTGAGTATAAAATAATCACTGTATTACATTCAGTATTCCTCTGTGGTGCCTGTTCTGCGTGGAAGCAAAATGCACAGCACCAGCATGCAAAATGTCTCTGTCCTGGTTTTAGGTTAAAGACAGCATCTAACATGCATTTGGTGGGCAGCCCAGCCTAAACCACGACAGTCTCATTGCCTCCCTGCATAGGAGGATGGGTAAGGAGGGATGTCTCTCCAGGTGTTGGACATTCCCTGAATCATTAACCCACTGTGTCTGGCACTCCTGGGGATCCCAACTTTTGCCCCATTCCTGCCTGGGCAACCTCATCCTCCCTCCTGGAGGTACCTGCCTTCCCTCCACAGGCAGCTGGTTTGGAGGGCTAAGCCAGCAGAAAACATCCCAAACAAGTAAATAATTTTCTGCTGGTTCATTTCCCTGAACTGACTCACCCCAGGGTGAGCTGTGCATCAGTCCCTGCCAGGCAAGGAGTGGGAACACAAGGCTTGGAAGGAGAGGTGGGGAAGGATGGGGACAAACAGAATTTTTGGGAACTGAGTTATTTTACATCCGTTTCACCAGGACAAAATAACTCTTCAATTTGACTGAGAGCTCAGTCCTAGTGGCAAAGGAGCACAGAAGACACAAGGACATCCTTGCCTGGCTGTTCACCCCAACCCTGACACCTGCCTGCTTGTGGAACCTGCCTTGAAAATAATGTCTACCTGCAAGAAAAGCTTCCTCCAGCTCGAACCCCATGACACCACCTGCTGAAAAACAAGCAAACCACTGCTGGAGAGGGACACAGGGGAAAAAGAAACTGAAAGAGCTATATTCCAAAGCAGGCAGCATCTCTTGCACATCAGTGCAGCAGAAGCAGCAGCTCTTGTCTCTGTCTCTCCCTTTATTTGGGATAAAACAGCTTTAGCAAGCAGCTGAAGGGGTGCTGCCCTGGGAACAGTTACCCAGTAAACCCTACAGCCTCACAGTTTTCAAAACAAAACCCCCAACCACAGGACTTGCACCACCCAGGACAGGTTGTCACCCCTGGGATCCAGGGTCTACCCAAAATCCTCTGACCTGCCCTGGTGGGAGAACGCTCAGGCACCATGTGGGCATACAATGGGTGAAGAACACATTGGGATGGCTTGTGCAAAGCAGGCAGTTTCCCGGGATCTGCAAACCACTGGCTGAAGGCACATCTTGATTGCATCTTTTCAGATAAAAGCTTGGATCCACTCCTTGTCTCCTCCCCATCCCCCAGCCCCAGTGTTTACTGCTTTCAGACTCTGATTTAGGTGGTTTACTGTGGCTTTCATCTAAGTGCATCAGCATTTTTAAATTAGTCACAGGTGACTCACAGGGTTACAAGAATAATGTTAAATTACCAGACATACACAGCCCATATACTTTATTACCTCATTTTTGTATCTTCTTTATGGTCTGTGATAGCAATGACCTTATAGTCTGTGGTTGAAGAGCTGGTTAAACTTGTTCTCTGTCAAAATGGTAATTAAAAAATTCCTATAGGGTAGGAAGCAAACCTTTACTCTCCACTATATTTCTCCTTCTAACAAGGCCCCTGAATGAAGCTGAGAGCAACAGAAGACAATGTGCACAGAAGTTTCCAATGAACATGCTTATCAGCCAAGCAGCGCTCAGTCACCTGCATTAATATTTTAAATAAATATGTATTAGGCTTAGCTGCTTAGAACGTATGCCAGAGCCAGAAAAAAATCAGCAGTTTCTCTTTGGCCACCAAGAAATATTTTGTCGTATTTAGAAAAAGAAGACAAAAAAAAAGATAAATACATTAAATACATTTGCATTGCACTTGCTTTCAAATGAAGATAACAGCTTGATTATGTGTTTCCTTTTTTTAATCCCCTTTTTTTTCTAATGGTCAGATCAGAGGAAAAGACAATAAAAAGGAAGGAAAAATACAGTATCTGAGGAAATTATGGCAGTTGGGGTAATCAAAGAAATAGGAAGAAAAAATAGAAAATGTAATTATTTGTTGGGTCAATTTTTATCTCCCTAAAAGCTGCAGCCAGCCCTAGTTAACTGTTTCACAAGGGCATGTGCTCAACACAGGCCTTGTCTGATTGCCCAGGGCCTTCTCCTCCATTTCTTCTCCATCAGCCTCAGGAAAAGCAGTCGGGATGGTGGCAGGAGAAGAGCTCAGGGTGCAGGAGGGTAGGTCCTGAGCACCCAGCTGGTACCATGCTGAGGCTACATCCCCAGCGCCTCTGTGAGCAGCTCAAGGAGGCACTCCCTAATCTTCATCCCCATCTGAAGATTAGGGAGCACTGCTTTGGGAGAGCACCTCCAAAAAGCACTAGAGACAGCACTGCAAATATTTCCTGCCACAGTTCTCCCTGCTCTGATATTATAGACATATTCCTTTCTCCTCCTTCTTACCCCTCCCAAAAAAAGACTTTTCCCTTGGATAAGTGGGTCACATCCAATTTTCCAGCACATGGTCCTCACTGGGTGCCCAGTGTTTTTACTACTGGTTAGAAATAAATTCCCAGAAGCAGCAGAAATGCTGGATGGAGCTCATCTTTTTCTTTCTCTCCTCCCTCCCCATTCAGATTCTCTTTTATTGGTGTCATTTACAGGTTACTAACCAAGTTGAAACATTCAAGCTGAAAGTCCAGCAGTTAAAAAGCAGCAAGGCATTCAAAGCCTGCTTCCCGTGCAATTTTTAAAGTGCTGCACTAAGGAAATGTTCAGGAGAGTGAAGCTTTGCCTTTTATATATCCCAGCAGACTTACACTTTCTAATAGACCCGTCTAAATCAACAAAGTATTCCCCAGCCAGGGCCAAGAGTCGGCAAAAATGGCTGGAAGGCAACTGATGCAGCCACAACTTTCCACTGGAAGTTAATGAACTTTTAAAAACATTTTGGAAAGTGATGTATGCACAAGGCTCCTTAGTGTATCACGGTTAATGCAATGCGTTCCTTTCCCTGGGGGAGACCCTGTCTGGGCTGTCAGCTGTAAGGTTATTCTTCTGGAGCTTTTTCTTTATATATACAATCTTCTCTCCTGTCTCTCCTTTTGTTTTGCAGGGGAAGCAAAAGGCAACCAGCTCCCGTTTGTATAAATGGTGTGCTTCAAAGAATTTGAAGGGCAAATGAACAGGAGGGAAAAGAAATCAGCCTGGCTGAGTGAACAGAGGAGTCATGGTGATGTTCTGGATGCCACCAGCGGGACTGAGCATCCCAGGAACACGTAGTTGCACATTCGTAGGCACATGAGTATGCATATCTCTGCACCCACACACAGGCAACAGAAATCTCTGGCGTAAGGGAGCACTGGCTCATCTAAGTGACCTTCTGCGTCACAGGGCAGCAATTCATGAACTTGTTTCTCCTTAGGTTCCAAAGACTCCTATACTGGAGTCCTTCAGGATGGCCTGAAGCTGATCTGGTTTCATCTCACTGTGGACCAGCAACAGCTGCTAGACCTGAAAAGAAGTGAAGAAAATGGGGAATCACAGCCAGAGCCTCAGTGGTCCAGGAGGCCACCACTCCTCCAGCTCCACACTTAAATAGGGTTTCTTCAAATATGAACTACAGCATACGCTCAGCAGCTTGTCTGGAGAGAGCCCAGTCCACCCTCTCCCTCCAAACAGCCCAATGTTCAGTTGTCTCCAGCCTTAGGACGCTGAGGTCTAGTTTGAGTTTGAAATTCTTTGATTTCCTGATACTGTTGTCCAGCTCTGGATGTCTCTCTGAACTCTTCTTCCTGCTTGCTCTTCCAATATCTCTGGACTCAACACAGCTCTCCTCCCAAGACTGTGTTTTTCCTGTCCCAACTGACATTACCCACCTTTTTAACCAAACTGAAGATTATCTCTTCTCTTTTTTTAATCCCTCATGGCATTGCAGTGAGAGCTCGTTTTGAGAGGTTACCACAGGTGACCCTGAAGTCATTCCTCAAGACACTGCTTTCAAACATGGAGCTAGCTTTTCTGTAAGCACAGCCTTGCATTCTGCACTCCCAGAGGGATTCCCTTCAATTTAGCTGGACTAAAAGCATCCTGCTGAACCATGACCAGTTAAGTACACAATCCATATTTCTCAGTATGAGTAGCCCATATCTTCCTTATTTTCTAGCCTGCAAATTTCTGTGTCATCTGTAACACCATAAAAGGTTTCTCACCCCTATATGTTCTATATCACTGCAAAATGACTTATACAAAACCTGAAGCTGTGGTGGCGCAAGACCAGTCTCTGGAGAAGCCACTTCACAATAGCTCTATTCATTGGAGTCATTATATGAATGGCTTTCAAGAGGCAGCAGTGCACTGGTTCATCTAATTGTTGTCCTCTTGATACTTTCAAAATGGAAATATCATCAACCATCACGGATGATTTTCCTTGAAGAAGTTTTACTAACTATATCAACGTAGTTGTCTTCCTGACATGGTTTAACCCTGACCAGCAGCTCAGCTCCACACAGCCCACTCACTCTCTCTCCCATGGTGGCATGAGGGAGAGAATAGAAGGGCAGAAGCAAGCAAACTCATGGCTTCAGATAAAGACAGTTTAATAGGTAAAGCAAAATGAAGAATTCATCCACTGCTTTCCCCTGGAAGGCTGATGCTAGGCCATCCCCAGGAAAGAGGGCTCCATCATGATACTTGGGAGGACAAATGCCATAACTCCTAATGTCCCCCCTTCCTCCTTTCTCCCCAGCTTTTATTGCTGAGCATGACGTCACATGGTGTGGGATAGCCCTTTGGTCAGTTGGAGTCACTCGTCCTGGCTGTGTCCCCTCCCGACTTCTTGTGCACCCCTATCCTGCTCATGGGTGGGTGGTCTGAGGAGCAGAAAAGGCCTTGACTCTGTGCAAGCCCTGCTCAGCAGTGACTAAAACACTGTGTTATCAACACCGTTTTCATCACAAATCTGAAACATAGCACCACACAAGCTANGTGTCATCTGTAACACCATAAAAGGTTTCTCACCCCTATATGTTCTATATCACTGCAAAATGACTTATACAAAACCTGAAGCTGTGGTGGCGCAAGACCAGTCTCTGGAGAAGCCACTTCACAATAGCTCTATTCATTGGAGTCATTATATGAATGGCTTTCAAGAGGCAGCAGTGCACTGGTTCATCTAATTGTTGTCCTCTTGATACTTTCAAAATGGAAATATCATCAACCATCACGGATGATTTTCCTTGAAGAAGTTTTACTAACTATATCAACGTAGTTGTCTTCCTGACATGGTTTAACCCTGACCAGCAGCTCAGCTCCACACAGCCCACTCACTCTCTCTCCCATGGTGGCATGAGGGAGAGAATAGAAGGGCAGAAGCAAGCAAACTCATGGCTTCAGATAAAGACAGTTTAATAGGTAAAGCAAAATGAAGAATTCATCCACTGCTTTCCCCTGGAAGGCTGATGCTAGGCTATCCCCAGGAAAGAGGGCTCCATCATGATACTTGGGAGGACAAATGCCATAACTCCTAATGTCCCCCCTTCCTCCTTTCTCCCCAGCTTTTATTGCTGAGCATGACGTCACATGGTGTGGGATAGCCCTTTGGTCAGTTGGAGTCACTCGTCCTGGCTGTGTCCCCTCCCGACTTCTTGTGCACCCCTATCCTGCTCATGGGTGGGTGGTCTGAGGAGCAGAAAAGGCCTTGACTCTGTGCAAGCCCTGCTCAGCAGTGACTAAAACACTGTGTTATCAACACCGTTTTCATCACAAATCTGAAACATAGCACCACACAAGCTACTATAAAAAACCTGAACTCTATCTCAGCCAAAACCAGTTCATTTCCTCAACCCCAGCCCATGATCATAAGATACCAGCAGGCTGTTCTCAGTCGCCCATCTAAGAGGCATTAAAAACTTTCTTCTCCATTTCTGAAGGATGGTTTGTTAATATTTGGCAGGCAAATAGCAGAGTGAAATCAATAGGGAGAATTGAAGAAGATTATGGCTGCAGGTCATTTGTTTATACAGCTTTGCTAGTGACCTGACCAGGGGAAAGTTAATATAAGCTTGCAGTTTTGGAAACCAAAAAATGTTCACGTGTTCAAGAAGTGCAGGAGTCAGAGCCTGTGAAAATGGACACACCAGAGGAACGTCCAGGAGAGGGATATTTTAGCTTTTCAATGTTAACCATTTTATGCTGAGTCTGAATACAATCCCTGAGCAAGAATTCATCAATAAATCAGACCCTGCTTGGGGTATTCCAGTCCAGGGGAGTTTTGGATAAGAAAAATAATCTTCCTTTTTTTGTACAAATAGGAGACATTATTCAGAGGTAAGCATTTCAGTAAAAATCTCTATCCGTGTTCCTACTGTTTGCTGTACTTATATGCTCACATCATCCTCATTCTCTACCTCCCTCCAAAATGATCACATACTACCACGGTTTTCAGAAGTTTACATGATGTTTGCTATCAGAAGTGGTTTGTGGAATATGGAAAATCTGGAATGGACAAATACAGCACAGTTATGGAATGCCTTTTCTGTAACATGCTGTATAATGATTAAATAAGCTAGGACTTGTCTCTCTTTGAAAGTCATTGGGGAAAGAGTAGGGATGAGAAGTCCAAAAGATCATCAGTGACTCAAAGAAGATAAATAAGGACCAGGTGTCCGTAGTCTCCACCAGCACAGGAATTAGAGACCAACAAGTAAAACTAGCAGGCAGATGGCTTAAACAAACAAAAGGATGTGGTTCATTAACCAGCGCGCAGTTCAGCTGTGAGCTCTTTCCTGCAGGTTGTTGTGGATGCTAGAAATGCACAAGGGCTCATAAAGGAATTAGGCAATTTCCCACCCCAAAAAGAAAATAAAAAAAGTCTCCATACAACATGTAGCTAAAGCCTTGAAGTGTCCTATGGAAAAATTATATATCTTTTTTTGCTGGTGAAATATATTATATTATATTATATTTTTCTGGATTTCAGCTTTTCTCTATGCATCTGGTCAGTAGTAGAGATAGACTAATCCAGAAGTTCTTAAGTATTTTTGTCCTATTTAATTTGAAGTTTAATTTCCCAGCAGTATTTTGGTACTCTTAGTGAAATAAATTTTGCCATTGCCAAGGGTGTACAAGAGAAATCTACCTGGCAGGCTAACAAATCTCCATGGAGAGCCAGAAGGAATGATATTCCTATTGTTTCCATGAACTCATATGCCAGGGGGGTACAAACTCCTGCAAAAGCCCAGAGAAATTTTACAAACTAGACGCATTCCTCAAAGTCTACCAAAAGACCCGAAACACAAAACTGTGGGCACAACCCTGTGGATCAGGGAGGTGCTAACCCATCTATTGCCAGACATTGGGCTGACAGGGAGGTGAAAGAACCATTTCAGATTTCCCTTATTTCTTCCTTCTTCCCAGGGAATCTGCTGGGCTCCACTGTCAAGGCTAAGTTGCTGCACCGGTTGGCCCCAGTACAGCCATTTAAACCTGTTCAGCCTGGAGGAAGGTGCCCTCCAAATGGTTAGGAGGTGTTATTAGAGCAGCGAAGCTGCTTTGGTACCATATCATCTCGCTGTTACCAAGGCAGCTGCCATCAGAGGTAGCACCACTGCAGTGGGCACCTGCAGTTGGAGCTGCTGCGAGTGCCCAGGGACAAATCTGGATCTATCTGCCTATCAGAAAACATACCACCAGGATTCCACTAGGATAAATGCTGTTCAATCTTCACACCACTTCCATGTCAGGAACCACTGCTGCCCCCAGGAAATGACTGTAACTCTTCAGGCTAACATCAGTTCCAAGAATGCCTCCAGCTTCTCCTCTGTGATACCCTTGGATGGGACAGAAGCTGTTTTATCAACATTTTGTGAACCTTGCAGCTCAAGAAAATGCCACATGCCACAGGGAAATATTTAAAAAACTTAATTTTCATCCCAATGTGGGAGAAAAACAAGTTTGGAAAGTCTCAAAGTTGCCTGCTGTACCGGTCCAGTGTCATTCTGGTTCTTCTATATGCAGAGAGGCTGACCTCTCTCTAGGAGCCCACCAGCATTCTCCAGCTGTCTTCACACAGGTCCAGGTCATATCTGTCTGCTCCACTTTGCCACCCATTGGGGCTGCAGCAGGGCAGCCATACTATCTACTAGCTGAAATACTACAGAGGCAGCCTCAGAGAAGAAGCTCACTTCAATAATCACTGAAAAATGCTGATCTCTTAGGGGTTCCTAGAGCATGTCATTGTATGAAGGGTGTAACACGGCATAATTGTTTAATTAAATCATATGGGCACAGCTGATAGAGAGGCAGAGTGTTACCTCCATGATGAGAGTTAACACGAGGTGCTTCTCCTACTCCACACTACGCTCAGAGTGAGAAGAGAAGATCACACAGTCAATATAGCAGCGGCTGCTAGGAACAGCACAGCCTGTGCTTCTCCTATCTCAGGTCGTGGTGACAATAACCTGAGATGGATTAAACCTTCAGATTTGTTCAGGATGTGTCAACATGATTTTTGCTGCAGGGTGGACATAGTTTGCCTGGAGAGAACACAACTGAATGAGTCCCGAATGGCCAGCTTGAACCTCTGCCTGAGACAGACACCAGGCTCCCGGACCCAGCAGGAAGCGTGTATCCCACATTCAGCAACTAACATGAGGGCTGGAAGCTGCACTCAGTATGGAAATTATTTCAAAGCGCAATGCTGTGTGGAGAACAGATCCCTGTCTCCCTCCCCACCACCGTACATAGCCAGACGTTGGGCTGGGGATGACATCACCACCATCATCATCAAATTATTTGGGTTGAAAAGGACCTTAAAGATCATCTAGTTCCAAATCCCCTGCTATGGGCAGGGACACCAGAGAGTGTTGCTCAAAGCCACATCAAGCCTGGTCTTGAACACCTCCAGGGATGGGATGTCCACAGCCTCTCTGGTAACCTGTTCCAGTGTCTCACCACCCTCACAGTAAAGAATTTCTCCCTAATATCCATTCTAAATCCACCTTCTTTCAGTGTAAAACCATTACATCTCATCTTACCACTACACTCCCTGATAGAGTCCCTCCCCATCTTTCCTGTGGTTCTTTAAGGTATGGGAAGGGACTATACAGTGTCCCCATAGCCTTCTCTTCTCCAGGCTGAACAACTCCAACTCCCTCAGCTTGACTTCATAGGAGAGGTGCTCCAACCCTCTGATCATCTTTGTCGTCCTCTGCTGGACTCAGTCCAACAGGTCCATGTCCTTCTTCTGTTAGGGGACACCAATCCAAACCCAGCAAGTACAAGCTGCCCTGCAGGTGACTTAGAATCTGGTCCTTGGTTTGGAGGCAGGAACACAATGGGACCTCCCAGACCAACCTATTTTCTCCCAGTTCCTCATGTTGGGCATGGTGAGGGGGCTGGTGAGCTGGGCTTATCTTGGATCACAAAGATCTCCCTTTCTCATATGGTGTCCCCAAAGAGCAGGGACAAGCCTTCCAGTCCTCACTCGCACTTTGCTCTGCTGAATACCAGTGAGGGCAGGTGCCCAAAGTCAGAATAAGCTCTGGATGTCCCAGCAGGACCAGTCTACCTGTTGCTAGACACCGTTGCAAATCCAGCCTCGCCTCTTATCCCTCTTCACTGGCCAGCCAGTGAATAACTGCTTCTTGCTGGAGCTGCCCTGCGCTGCTTGTAGAGCCTTATCTTTGGTGGTGCACATCCACGGCANGACTGGGGGAAAACTTTGACCTCTGTGAACACAACCGCTGCAGCGGCTGAGATTTGCTATCACTCACCACCACTTAAAGCACACCATCAGCAAACAAGCTGAGAAAATGCCACGGGCTAACAAACCCCTCCAGATCCTGCAGGGAGATCGGTTACCTTTGCAGGGCTCTACCCCACCGCTGATCCTGTGAAAACACCTCGCCGAGCACTTAAGGCTGGTGGATTCAGCAGCTGGGTTCAGACAGCAGCAACTTGGAGGGTTGACCTGACCTCTCAAGCCTGGGTGACTGCAGCTGTGACTCCAGAGCAGGATGGAACCCGATTAGCGATTTTCAGAAATGTTCTGCTGATGGAGGCAGTTGCTCTAAGTTGCTGAATGAATGCAGACACTGGTGCCCCGCTTCCCAGATAAAAAGTGATTAAAGTCTCCGTAAGAGCTTCTAAATCTGCTCTTCAGAAATTCCATTAAGGAATCTAATTAGCTAATTCTATTAACTGATTAGGTGATATTAATTAGTTAATTTAGGGGGGAAATTTATAAAGCTATAGAAGGAAATACAGAAAAAGGAGGGGGACTTTCGGCCAAGAGCTTCCTTTCTTCACCCCCACAGTGCCTTAATTAGAAATTTTAATTAGCCATATGCTGGGGGTAGGGAATTGCTAATGGACCTCTGCTCTCCCCATCCTCTCTCCAGCTAGTCATGCATCTTCTGGTAATTCATGATGTCCAAAGCAACTGTGGAAGTTGGAGGTTTGGCTTTTGGGTATGTTTTCTTTTTTTCTAGGCTGCGTTGCACGTTGCACCAGATTTCTGATTTAGGGGATTTTAAAACAAAAACCCCAAACCTGGCGCTGAGGACAGAGCATCACAGAGCCACCAAGACTGGCCATCTGGCAACCTCAAAAAACATTTTTCGATTTGTAACAGTGGCCCTGGGAGGCTGGCAAGTGATCCTTATCCTGCTTTACAGGGGGATGCCCAGAGGCAGGGAGACCCCAGGCTTGTGTTCCTATCACAATGCAAAGTCTCCTGTTGGAGTCACTGGCCGGTGGAAGGGCAGGGTTGGAGGGGAGCACTGAGAGTGTTGGGTGGCCCGTGGATGGTGTGAAACAGGGATGAGCCAGTCCCTAGACATGTTTCCAGAGGTCCTGGGTGAGAACTCAGTCCTGGCAGCTTTCCACAACATCGACCAGATTGGAAACTTGGCCACCATTGCCACCAATACCACAATTTCAGCTCCTGACAAATACTAACAAAAAGTGGTGCAACCAAGCCTGCAAATCCTCCTGACATGTGGTCATGTACAGGAGCCCCAAACATGCCAGAACAACTCCTGCTGTATCCCAGGTACACATGAACCCACCGTACCAGTCTGTCACCAGTTACACACAGATCTAGCAGGGGGGAGGAAAGAAATTTCCCAGACAGCTGCAGTGATTTCTCCTGACAGGCACCCACGGCTCAGCATGCCTGACAGGCTCAGCGTGCTCCAGGCACCTCTCTCAATGTCTGCCCTACCTCCACTTACAGCCTCCTTTCTCCAAACCCAATGATTCATGAAGGCATGGGAGTAGGTACCACCACCACATGGTCCCCAAAGTCTCTGGGCCGTGCTGAGCTGATTGCATCCCAGCCACTTAAGTGAGACCCCCTTGTTCATTAGTTTTGATAACCCAGGTGGATAAGGGTAGAGGTTGGGGAGCTGCAGCTTGTGGGATTGGGTCAGACAGTTGTGGAGACGGATCAGCTACTGCAAGTCAGAGCCCTTGGACTTGAAGCAGGAGGTCCTTGGAGCAGAGTGGTCTCATGCATCACTTCTGCAGCACCTCCAGGAGACATGTCTCTGGGATGAGTTGCTATCACAGAACAAATGTAAATGAAGTCCTGGACCATGGTGACTCCGTCAGTACTAATGATGTCAACGTTACTGCTAAAAGTACCAATACCACTGCCTGCCTTTTCAAACACCCACCCATAGCAGGTTTCTGAAAACAAGATGTGTCAGGTTTTAGTGTGAATTTGGAGGCTCTAAGCTTTTCGGTTGTGCCTGCATCGTGTTTTCAAGTCTTTCCCAGCAACCGTCAGGTTCACAAGTTTTCACAATGCAAGGTGAGGATTCATGAAATCACAGAAACTGGGGCAAAGCCCTGGGGATGATGTGATTCAGCCAGGGAGCAGCGGCAACGCTACATAGCACTGACTTCCATCCTGATGGGAGAGGAGGTTTGTGGGTGTCCCGGCAGGGGAAGGAGCTGCCACACAGCCTCCAAGTTCCCAAAGTGACCCCCTCTGCAAGCCACTCATCTCCTCGCATGAGGCTTTGTGGCCTCAACCACAAATTCTTCCTGCAAAGCAGAAACTGCATCTCTCATCTGTAGTGTTACCAAAATGATTTCCAATTTCTACAGAAGGTGGTTTGATCCAAACCAAAACACATAGATTTTAACAAATGTGTAGTAAAGAGACTCTTTACTGCCTCCCCTGGCTGGGTGCTGAGGGGATCTAGGGTTTTCCTGCCTCAGAAGGGGTATGTCTACAAACACTGCTTGCTAAAAGGTCAGAGAAATTCTTGGTACTCATGACCTGTATCCCATAGCTTTCTTGAAGCTACCAACCATGCCTAGACAAGGCGTTACATGCCCAGAATGATCCAATATGGTAATCTGCACATTCTTTTATTCCCAAGGGCCTGAGTTCCATGCACTTAAGTGCTCAACCACTTTGGAATACTTCTAACCACTATACTGGGAACAAGAAAGCTCAAAGAGTCTCCCAACTCCTAAGCAATAAAGTTCCTCTTCTTCCAGGCTCCTTGCTTTCCTGGGGCCCAAGAAAACAATATTAGCAATAATGAGCTGATCTGAAGGTGGACCTCAAACACATCCCTATTGATTTGTACTGGTAGGTAAACTTCTGACAGACAGTTTGTCTGCCTCCCAGGATACAAACCGCAGGTGCTTGCACACTTGGGGAGCAATGTCCACCTTCAGGAACCGCAGAGTTCCCACCTCCCTCTCCCTGCTATCAGTGCAATGGCAACAGGCCAGGAGCAATAAGGACAAGGCACAGAGGAGCTTTTGACCTGAGCAGCAAAAAAAGTACATGGTGGACAGCTTTGGTGATGACCACAACTGAACTCAGCTGCATGCAGAAAGCAATCAAGCTAATGTTTATTGCTATTTCAACCCAAACTTATTTGTTTTGTCTTGTTCCTTTATTCTGTGCCATAAACAGTCTTCAGGCCCATCTAAGTCTGATGAGTCTTCTTTAGTATGTCACAGGACAAATTCTTCAGAGTCTGGGGGCCTGAATAAAGACAAGTTGATTCCAGATGCCTTATGTCCAGTTTGCCTCATCCTTCTTATCAAGTTTCACACAGAAATAAGTGGGGTGTAATTCCAGCATCATCCTCAAAGGAGGATTTCTGAGGAAAGAAAGCAGGAGGGCAGTAAGGATGCTCCAGCATTAAATATTGGCTGTAGAAGGCTCCCATGTGAAAGGAGATTGAATGGCTTTGGATTCTCCCTCTGAAAGATTTCTATGAGGATACAATATTAGAGGTTGTAAAACCATGAATTGGGAGGGAAAGAGGAATATTAAACCATCGTTCAGATTTTCCCACTCCTGAGGACCCAGGGGCACTCAGAAAACTTGCAATTAAGCACATTTTAGATACAAAAGGAACATGTTTTCCCAAGGCATATAATAAGTCTATGGAACTCTTTGCTGCAGGATGCTGTGAAAGTCAAAATTATGAGTAGAAATTAAAAAAAAAAAAATTATGGCAGATATATCAATCAGCAGCTACTGAGCACCTTGGTCTGGAAGAACCTTCCAGCTTCATGGGTCCTAAGCTCCTGGCCACAGCAAAGGAAGGCTTTGGGGAGAGCCTAGGGAGAGGACACGGTGTGCTCTGTGGGTTTCACCGCCCCTACCATCCTCTCCCCTCCGCCGTTCCCCACTGATTTGGCACCGTGCTAATCGCGGCTCGGCATGTACTTTTGCGAGGATCCCTGGAGCTGCAGAAGTTGGTACTAAAGTTCAGCTGTAACAGGAGCTTTGTTTAGCGGTGCTGGGACCAGAAGGTCAGCGGCAGCTGCTCTGCCAGGGTTTAACGCTTTGTTCACCTCTGCTCGCTCGCCCGTGCAGAATTTCCTGTTCCCCAGGCAGTGCGAGGAAGAATCTTCTTTTTTTTTTTCCCTATTATCCATCAATTTTAACTCTGTGATAACACCGAAAATGCCCGCCTGCCTGCAGCTCTGCTGTGCTGTAATACAGTAGCCAGCAGCAGTTTCTCGCTGCTTTTTCTCAAGCAACCCCAGGTGGCACTAGGAAATCTCCCAGCTTGTATTTTTGCAAAGTGCTGTTCAAATGATGGCTGTTCTTGAGAGCCGCGGGGCTGCAGCACTGTCAGGATATGTAAATCAGGATAAAGCAGAGCCAGTTCATAAAGTCCCACTTCGCAGGAGATCAGTGTAGCAGTGCAAAGTGCTCAACTGCTGTTTCCCAGTGCAGATCCCACCTAGTTTGAATTTTCCCAAGCATCTGCGGGGCCGGGAAGTGCATGTGTTATCCTGACAGAAGCCAGGGAAAGTTCAGAGGTGAGTATAAACCAACCGACTGATCTCTAGGAGGCCATTATGTGAAGTGGTTTGAGCACATGATGGGCAGCCAAGAGTCCCCCTGCTGCCAGACCCAATTCTGCACCCTGGCATCATCCTGGCTTCACCAGCCCACAAGGTGGGCACAAGCCCCTTTTCCAGCTCAGAGGGCATATATCACAGCAGGACAGTTTGCATCTGTTCCACTAAGATGTTCTTGTCCTTCAAAAGAGGACAGCCATATCACTGCTGCCTGTTGGGGATGTCTCCAGCCCATGACAACCCCCAAATTGTGCCTGGGCATCACGTGGGAAATGCCAGTAGGGCCACACCAGGGACTGTGCTCACCACCTAACAGCACGGACACCCTTGTGCTGCCATGGGAACCCATGCTCAGGACCTGCGTAGTTTACCAGTTGAGATGTAGCTGATGCACGTGCTCTCCCTGTCAGCTCTGAGCATACAAGGTCTCCCCCAAGACCAGTAGCATGAGTGTTTTCCACAGCTCCTGAGCAGCCTACCCAGCCATGCTGCAACAGACCTGCCAAAGCCTCAGCTCAGCCCCCATAGCTCTGCCTCCCCTTAGGGCAGCGACCCACGTCTCCCACTCTGGCGGCACGCCACGTCCTGTACGTAGAGCCAAGGCATCTTGGAGGAGATAAAAGTACAGCTTCCCAAGTGCTCACCCACCCTGCCGGGCCCAATGCCACGTGCCTCCCGGCTGAGCAGCTCTCTGGGTCAGCTCGTCTCATACCACAGCTCTTCAGCAGCCCCTGCCTGATCATTCAGCTACAGTCCCAGGAGTCACGGCTTTGAATTATACCACTGTGTAATGGCGATACCCTTTTATTCTCCAGCCTCCTAGTTGAACAGCCATGATACTATGACCAGAAACCTCAAAGAACTCCAGTTACTTAGAAATTGTCCTTCCTTTTTGCTAGGGTTTGCTGAGGTGAAACTTCTCTGTGTCTGTGCTGTTTAATGCAAAGCTGAATCGGTGCACTCAGACAAGAGTGTCATAACATTGGCCGTGTCACGTACAGAGTTCCTCATATCACAGCCTGGCAGCACTCACTGTTGTCTCCTGTGTCAGTTCTGGGATGCCCATGTTCTTCTGTAAAATGCTGGAGGACTCTTTGTGCCCACTCAGAAATAGTCTGGAGGACTTGGACAGTACTGGTCCATCAACAGATGCTGGTTGTTGATATGCCACACAGGCTTGTGGAGTATGGGGCACATTCATCCGGTCATCATGCAAAGGCTGCTTCCCCAGGTCACCGGTCTTCCTGCTTACAATCCCATGAGGAAAGGTTTTCATCAATGGACACTTAGGCAGCTTCATTTTTGTCTAGATTCCTATCAAGAGCATTTATCAGGCCACACTTCCCCATCATCAATATATAAAAAGAAATAAGTATAGAAGAGTTGTGTCAGAGAACAGACCTGGATGAACATCCCTGCCAGTCTGGAGGTGTGGGCCATGCATGTTTGTAGCGTGGCAAGTCTCCATCTATGCACAGCCAAAAGTAAGGAAAAAGCTTTTATAGCCGGGTAGA
This sequence comes from Nycticryphes semicollaris, assembly GCA_013400055.1. NCBI lineage: Eukaryota > Metazoa > Chordata > Aves > Charadriiformes > Rostratulidae > Nycticryphes > Nycticryphes semicollaris. The sequence continues at coordinate 316,570 of VXBJ01002636.1, read as the reverse complement.
AGCTGCTCCATTTGCTGAAGCCACAGCGGGAAAGTGAGATCACACAACAAATGATGAAAACATCTTTTCGGCCAGCTCCGCTGTGAGCAGCTGTGGCTACAGGAACTCAAGCCCCGGCAATTCTGACACTTGACCGTACGTTGGACCAAATTATCCATGGAGGTAAAATGGCACTTGGCTGCAGCAGAATTATGCCAAGGGACAGTTTTCATGTATAGTCCGCAGAGGACAGCAGGAGAAGGCAGATGCTCTTATCTGATTTGAACCAGATTGCGCATCTCTGGCAGTCCCTGGGGTAATGTGCAATTTTGGGCCAAGCCAGGAAACCCAATCCAGTGCTGGGGCCTCCAGCTGTTACTAACTTGCTTTGTGCACCTGCTTGTAAAATCCCATTCCATGGGGAGAAACAACCTTCCTGACCATCCCCAGAGATCAGTTTTGCTCTGACGAATGAAGCTGGGCAGCCTTTATATTGTAGCTAATATGGTTAGCATTGGTCCTCTAGGTTTGTTAGCATGCTTCTTGCTTTGAAAGATGAGTTTTGTGTCTTACAACTGTCTTCTCCTTCACTGTTCAGTGATCAGTAAATCCACAGAGAAAAGTAAGCCATGAGAAGGCGCAGACATACCTTTCTGCTTGGGCACTCAAGGTAACCAAGACTGGCTCTTGTAACACCACGGCTGGGATGGGAATATAGCCAGGACTGAATGCAAGGATCTTTCTCTCACCATCCTCTAAAAACAGACAAGGAGACATCACCACCATTCATGAAAGGAAGAGAGACCTTTCCAAAAAATTTCAGGAACAGTTGTCTCTAGACCCAAATGAAGGTTCCCTACGTGGGCTGTGGTGACCATGATCATCACATAGCTCTTATTAATGACAGTCATTATCAGGACAAAGCTTGATCCCCTCTGATCCTCGGGGCAAGCAGCAGCAGACTCAAGACGAAACAGAGGTAGATTTGTAGATTTCCCCAAAATCCATGGGAATGTTTCTACGAAGTGGCAACATAAAAGGAAATATGACACTGCAATTTCCTGCAGAGAGGCAGCTGTAAGTCAATTACCAGCTACCTTTAAGCCAGGAAAAAGTCTCTGAATTTTAGAGGAGAGACACCAATAAAGTCCTACTGGGACAGACTCTACAAATAAAAGAATGAACGTTTTTGCAGTTTCTTTTTAAATCACAGAAGATAAGCACTGCGCAGGAATAGAGCTTTCTCAGTGATTCACTGGTGGACTCAAAAACTCCAGAGGAAACATACCCTCCTCCAATAAATGACAAAGGACCAGCTTTCCCCCTTTACTCACTGGTTGCAGCAAAGTCAAAGTAGATGCAGTGATCCACAGCAAGTCAGGGTTTGAGTTGGCTGCAGCAACCCAGCACATGGCCAAGGGTTTGGCCACTCCACATCCCAGCCCTTTCCAAGAGCTGTAGGAAGGCTGTTCCCCAGCAGAGCTTTCAGCTGGTCTGTCTGCTACAGGTTCTTCTTCTGCCCCACCCCCTGCAGCGAGTTGTATTAAGTAATATAAGGGACATCTGCTGTCTGTGGTTCACTCTCTTTCATCCCCTCCCCAGGCAGAGACCAGCCTGGCAGGAAATCCAGCTCCTTTGCATTGTTTTGGATCTCCCTCAGGCAAAGAGGTGGAGAGAAGGCCCCCAGGTCACACCCGGCAGTTCCTTTTAGCAGCATATTGTAAATATTTGGGACAAAAGCCTTCTGGATCCACTCAAACAGGACTTTTGCCAGTGCAGGAAAAGACACACATGCCAGCAAGTGTTTCATTTAACTTTGTGTCCTGGATCTTTTCTAACTCTCTGGGTGCTTACAGTAATGGAAGGTGACCTCAGGCCAAACAAAGCCAGTCCATGGACCTTCCCATTGGAGTCGGTGGGTCTGGACCCCCACTGTATCCAAATGTGTGACAAGCACTATTAATACATTTCCCCTGTTAATACCTGGTGTGATGGACTGTTTCACTTTCCTGCCTCTGATGCCAAGTCAAAACCTCACGCAAATGAATAACTCCAAAATGTCTACAGGTTTTGTGGCAAAAGAAAGACCCAACACCTCCCTGCTCCAAAACTAAAATCTGCCTCTTGGATTTCTGCACACTACATCCAAATAGGAGGAAAAAAAAATAAATTGCTCCTTTCTGAGAAGAAGACCTGGATGCAGCTCCTCACCAGATACAGGTGAACTGTCATGGTGCTGGTTGGGATAACAGTATTGACCTCCTACAGCCTGGATCCGGTCATGGGACCTCAGGATATACCATACCTACCAACAAGATGGGTTAAGGGAGCAAAGAGAGGGAGCAGATCCCTGTGCATGTACCATGTCACTTTGACAACCAGCTTCAATCCTCCCAATAACTTCTCTCTTTTGTGTTGTCTTTCCCTTGGTGAGCTTGTAGACGTACTTAGTACCTTGTCTGGCTCTTGTCCTATTTGTTTCCTTGTCCCTGCAGCATCAAAAGACATCCCCATTAGTGCTGGCAATGCAATAAGAGTGCTTCTTGTTGCAGTGCAATTGATTTCACCATCGCCGATGCAGACAGCATCACTGGGGACTGAAATGACTTCAAACTGGCTTAACTGATTAAGCAAGCAGATGAAATGGATATTAGTACCCTGTATGGGACAGAGGTTTTAGAAGCCCAAAGCATGGCACGGCACAAAAACACCAGCCTCCAGCTGTGCTGAAAGGAGAGGAATGAGGGAAAAATGGGGAAGTTTTTCCTTATTTTATTCAATCGCTCTCTCAGCTTCACAAAATCAGAGAAGAATTTGGGTTGTCAGGGACCTCTGGAGGTCTGTAGCTCAAAGCCCTGATCAAAGCAGGTGTAAGCTCAAGGTCATATGTTGTTGTTCAGGGCCTTGCTCCACTGACTTTTGGATATCTCCAAAAACGAAGACTTCTCACTCTGCCTGGGCTTCTATTCTAGTGCTTCAGTGCTCTCATAAGATCCACTTCTTTATGTCCAAAAGCAAAATTTCCCTTGCTGCAGCTTGTGCCCGGACCTCTTCTTTTGTTGTGCACTTCTTCTCAATAACCCTCCTTTAGATAGCTAAACACAACAAAAAAGCTGCCTCCTCCTCTTGCCTTCTCTTCTCCTGACACCTTGAACAAACCCTTTGACCCAGAGTGAAACACTTTATTTTGATTTCTAGTAAGAAAAGCAGCATCAAGTGCTGGATTTTGGTTATAAGGGTTGGTGTCACCTCCCTCTCCAGCCACCCTCCACACTCTTTTTTCCAAATGCAATTTGCAGTTGAACCAAAAGTCACATTTCTCATCAAACTGAACATTCACTAGAAAAATGCGCATTATGAAAATCAGTAGAAATTTGAAAAATTTCACCCATTCTCACCATCCTCCCCCTCAGCTCTCCTGGGTGTTAAATATTAGAGTAAGGAGCTGCTGGCTTTGATACAGAAGTAGTAATTCTCTGCCTGAGGTATTTCCTTTCCTGGCTCTCCTCCCTTTCAACTAAGAGTGATTTTTTTTTTATATTTTTTTATTTAATTTTAATTTGGTAGAATTTGCCTATTTCCAACACCTCCCCCACATGGCATGATGTCAAGTCAGCAGCAAGCAGGCCAGCAGGAAGGTATATTCCCTTTACCTTCAGCACTACAGTGTAAGCTTTTAAGACACAGCCAGTAAATTCAGCCTTCTGCAGGGCAATTGCTCAGCAGAAGTCCCTTTTGCGAGAATGTCACCATGTGCTTCCCACAACAAGGCATCCACAAGCCTCCTGCTGTTACTGGCAGATGGTTGGAGGGTCAGCCACCACAGTGCCAGGGCTTTTTGGATGGATTCACTAGGATGAAGGTAAGTAGAATTACTGCTACTTCTCTGGGGGAAGAATGCAAGACCACAGCCAAGGTCGGGGAGCCCCACAGTGTGCGTTTGGAAGGGATGTCTCAAATCCAATATGATTACCTAGGCAAGGACAGGCATTTTCCAGCTGTCATGAGCCCTGCTCAGCTCCTGGGCTCAGTGCAATCCTGTGGGAGTGAGGTCCATAGACCAGTGTGAAATCTCCACATTGGAATTTGTTCTTCCTACACTAATTCCCTTTTGTTATTACTTTTATCCCATGTCAAAGGCTAAGAGAACCTTGTCTATCTGAGAACTGTGACAGAGGCTAACATGAAACAAATGATCCAAGAACCATTTTTAAACCCACTAACATATAAATGATTCACTAAGAAAGCACTTTAGTTACCACCTTCTTTTATTTTTTTCCAAAACAAACCAAATCCTTGCCCTGCATGGGCTGTAACTCAAACAAAGTGTTATTATATCAACCATCAGAAGATGACCACACACAAGGAACTCAATAAGAGGCATCTGAGGGTACTAGCAGAGGTATTTTTGGACCCAACTGTTCATTACAGGTCTAAATGTCAACTCATTTCAAGGAGATAAAAATACATAGTTCTGTGCTCTGCTCCCAGACCTGGGACTTGGTCTTTTCCTGTCCTCACAGACCCAGAAAGAGGGCAGTTTCTGTGCAGATCTCACCACATCAGAACAACACATATACCCAGTAAGAGAGAAGAGATACCCTTCTGTTTGAAAAAAAAATCAAGTGCCATGTATGAAAATTGACTTTAGGAAGGGAACTGAACCTGTGAAGATTCTGAATGTGGTTGTGGGATGCAAAGTCCGGAAAGAAGCTTCTAGGCTTCTGCCATGAATATATATATCTGGTGCCCTGTAACACTTTCCCTGCTGCTAGGGACAATGATGATCTATTTATTTCATTACAGACCATTGCTGTCTGAGTATTTTAAGCTGTTGCTAATTAGCGATGTCTACTTCAGTTGCCACTACAGCGCTAATCTGGCTTCATGTAGTTTTAAGCAGGCTGAAACGTTTCCATCTGTAATATTTCTCTCTCCTTTCTGCAAACAAGAAAGGTAAATGATGATCAACATGACAGATAAAACAAACATAACTAAGGTGTATCACTTAGATCAACTAACATTTATCAGACAGTTATTGCATATTCCCATATTCCTGGAATGTAAGGTAGCTTTCCTGGATTACAAAAAGAGGTGCATTGCTTGACTGCAGAAACCTGAACTGCATTTCTTGCCATAATGATTATCATGGGCCTCTACAAAGCAAGGGTTTATGTCTTTAAAAAGCCCTGTTACCACATATTTTGTTGTAAAACCTGATTACGCAATGTGGCAGTGGAGCGTCACCTGTATTTTCAGACAACTTCATCAGTTGCTTCTTCATCTGAGACCTTGACCCACGACATGCCTTTCTTAGAGTCCAGCTGAGAGCTGGACGTGCAGTCCCCTTAGCAAAAATGTCCTGCATTTCCACACCCAGTCAGACATCTTCTCTTCTTCAATGACATCAAAAACCCTGGGCAGGGCTTACCTTGAAAAACAAGACCTTTAAATGTAGGCAACTGAGAGCCTCTGCCTACACGAGCTAAATGTACAGGTTCCCATAACTGTGAGCAGAGATCTGAGCCTTGGTTTAGTTGTTCAATTAGATACCCAATGCCACTAGGTATGCCTCAAGATAGTCAAAACACCTGTACACAACTGGCAGGTGTGACCAAGGACCTTTGGGACACCTTTCTGGGACAGCAGTTGGAGCCCATGCAGGAGACCCAAGGCCATGCCAAAGACACAAGGTGGGAAGGGAGACATGGCCCTTCCCAATACAGTCAAGTGCAGGAGTGGTTCCTGTGGTCAATTGATACTTTTCTGTTTTAGACAAAGCCAACTGTCCCTCCAGACTCCACGGTCTGTATTGACCAAATCTCCACCAGCTTTAGTGGGTACTCAGATGACTAGACATCATTTGGACACCCAATGTTAGAGGCCAAAATTTTGTGATCTTAATTTCACACTGAGCTGCCACTTGGAGTGTACTGAATCAGGTCACATCGCCCTCAAGTGGAGAAAGACACAATCACAATGAGCTGCACAAGCCGGTGATCACCAAGATGCTGTTTTCTTTAGAAGACACTAAAAAAAGCCAGGGATCTACCCACTCCTCCAGGACAATTTGTGCTATGAAAAAGCTTGGTTGCAAGAACACAAAGGTTTCAAAGCACAGACCAAAAATAATATGGTGAAAAAGGCCATAATTCATGCTGCCAAGCCACCACCATAATTCAACCACCTCGTACACATCCATTATGATACTATCTCACCCAACTCAACATCAAACAAAAGGTAGTAGCAAAGCCAAGAATATAATTTACCTCTCCTGGATACCCACACTGTGCCTTAATCACAAGAGAAAGTGTTTGCTTTATGGTGCATTCTGCCTGTTTCACTGTCTATCTGGCACGCTGAATGAGGTTGCGGCCCTCTGCTGAAATATGCAGGATCTTGTAAAAAGAAATCAAAATAGGAGATAAAACTGAACTCACACAACCAACCTGACTTCTGGCACCTTCTAGCACCAGGGTGCTTGACTTTGCAACCTTTGGAGTCTTACTACTATTGTTGGTTGGACTTTCTCCAGGTTAAAAACAACATTAAAAAGTCTAAAAAAAAACCCTAACCACCCTCCCCAAACACCAATCTAAGAACAAGAGCTCTTTTACATGGAAACATACTGATTATACCCACTTAAATCTAGAGCAAAATCTGAACCCACAGATAAGCAAAGATCTTTCCAACTTGAGGGAATGATTGATGGTTGTGACAGGTGATTATCTCCCATTTGAAGACATCACCAGAGGACAATACCCTATGTGCTCTGTTTACTTTCTAGATGGAGGAAGAATGTTGAAAACAAAATTTTCTGAATCCACCTGACTCCGTGAAGGAGCATTTTCCAGCAGAGGCAGCTAACCTCACTGGATATGTAGGTAACGCAAACCTGTGGTCTCTCCAAGCTAGTTCCCTAAGGAGAAAGAGACTGTTCTTGTTCACACACTCTCTTCTTTCAGCTCTGTTTCTTACTCCCATAGCAGGGGAGAAATCTCCTGTGGATGTGATCTTAGCGCCTGGGATTTTCTCTGACCCATTCTCTTCCTCCAAGTCTACTCCTCTACTAGATCTCCCAATTTATCCTGTATAATTGATGTTCAGGGTGTAGAAATGGTTGAGCACTCTACTTGAAGTGAAGGATGTAGGTGAGATGTTCCAGGTTTATAATGTACTATTCTGACTGCCTTGTACATGCCATGCAAACGGTTGGGGTCAAGAGAGGGTGGTTTCTGGGACAAATCTTATCCTCTTAGACTGACAGCAAGCGTGTTTCCATTGTAGCGTAGCCTATGCCTAACCTGTCCCCAGATTCCTCTTCCAGATTAGAAGCCTGGAGCCGCATGTGTGCAGCCCATTTTACAGCACAAGGACCTAATTACATTTTCCAGCTGTGCAGCAGACTCCCACAAAGCAAAATAAAGCCTACTAAAGTGTATTTCTTAGCTACCACTTTTGGGCCTATTGGAAGCAGTCCATGACTCCCAGGCTGACAAGTGGTCTGAGGGATGCCTGCACCCTTCCCATTTCCACCAGGAGGACTTTTCCACTTCTCATCCCTTCTTTTTTCATGTCTCTGGACTTCCCTTTCAACCCAAGTCCACTTAACATCTCCTCAGACTGCTAATTGCCCTCTGGAGAGCACCACAAAAACAAAGCCATGCTCTACTGCACCATATTGGCTTTGGCAGCAGCTGATGGTTATTTCCCTCCCCATTGCAAGAAGCCTTACAAATGTCTTCCTGTTTCTGCCTTTGCATCCAGCAAGTCATTCCTCTGGCTCAGAGTAGATTTATGTGAAGGCATTATCTCCTGCCAATGTGGAGAGGAGCCCAGGCACCAAAGGGGAGAACCCAGCAAGGTGCAGTTGGTCTGGGAACCAAACCAGCTGCTCTGAGGTAGTAGTTAGCAAGAACCCAGAAAGGTGTCATCGTAACAGCCAAAACGTGGTGCAGCAGAGAAGTGAAGGTGGGATTTAAGTATAAGAGAGGAGTGATGCTCTCCAAGAATCCCTTGCTCACCAAAAACAAAAGCAATCTTAATGAGAAATGCAGGCCTCAGGCAGTCACAGGGAGGTTTTCATTCTATTCACTACAAAGCTTCATGAAGCATTTCATGGTGTCTAAGGGATCATCTAACTTTATCTCCTCTACACAAAAGGAGTGTGAGCCAACCCTTTTTGAAGCCTGACAACCTAGATTTGGAAACAGCTCCTCACTGAAAAGGAAGCAACAGTGCTTCTTGCCATGGCCAGGAGGAGGAGATACCAAGGTACCAGAAACCAGAGGTACTTCATGGCCTCCTGACTGCAGGGTGAATGCTCTTTCAGACAATAAAGCAGGGTTTGGGGCTATGCCCTCTGCTAATCCCAGATCATGAGGTTATTCATCAAACCAACTGCTCTGGCAAGAGAAGCCTGCGTGAAGGTAGACCTGAGCTCCGGGGCTGTCTGAAAGTAAGCCAGTCCAAGCACACTGGGCATCACATCATTGGCCCAGCTTTGCTCAGCAGAGTGGAATGAGTACAGGTTGGACCTGGCATGATCAGACCAATCTACAAATGATTACCTAAAAGGGCTTTACCCCCTTTAGACACTGAGCCTAACCCTTTCGGGAGAAAATAACACAGCACTTAACACAGTATCACCTATGAAACAGTCTATGATAACCATTGGAGATGGTACAGAGTTGTATATTGGGATATCTGAACTGCTATGGACAGCTTAGGGAAATTTAGCATGAGTCAGTCCGACCAGTAGGTAAATAACCTGAGAATGTCAAAGGTGTAACGTGTTTGGGGTTTTTCCTGGGGAAAAGGTTAAGAGAAACATCTTGAGTGTCATGAAGCCAGGAAACAATTTTTTTCCTTATTTGGATTAAGATAAAATGGTGCGACTGTAGCCATCTGTTTCAGCTAGATGGATATTTAAAATTATTTCTTAAGAAAATAAAAGAGGGATCTAATGCCTCAATTGCATTCCTGTGCCCAAGATGGCATTCACCTCCACCTGCAGGTGTCCAAGTCTTGCATAACATTTTGTCACAACACTTAGGCCAAATTTCTGCTTTAGTAGTCAATATCCCTATCAACTTTTCAAAAAAGAAGGTAATCAAAAAGCCAAAACAACACAACACTTCCTTTCTGATGAAAGTATCTGTTTCCTCCTTTTACATTTGTGTTTATTTTTATTCCGCATTCACATTTGCATACAGTTCCTACTAGTTTTACACAAAATTTTCCCATGCCATATCTACCTTGTTTTATCTTTTGTTTGCCCATTGTAGTGACTGATTATACTGTTAAGCAAAATTTTCTTTAATCCGTCACCATGAAAACCTAATCACTTTGGGACAGGCTCCCTGAATTCCTGTGAACAGTGATCTAATGCCTGGGAATTCCAGACCACAGTAACAGATAAGTAGAGGACACTTCTGAGTTACCTGAGGATGCTGAGACCATACAGACTCAGGACACACTTGAACTGTGGTTGAGTTAGGGTCAGCACCACAAGAAAATTAATGGTTTATGGACTCACTACATGAAGCTTGTTTTCTTCCCTTCAAAAGAGGCACTGCCTGCACAGCTTTCCCTCTGCTACCTGTGGTCTGCTGTGCCCTTACTCCTTCAGGCACTAATACCTTCTTGGCTTCCAGTGGTCTAGGGTTGGGCTTTCACCATGGGAGGGCGCAGGCTCAAATGCCGCATCTTGTCAATGTGGCCACCTTCTCATTACACAAGCCCTCTCCTTCTATCAGTGACAACAGGAAAACCGGCTAAACATTTTCCTTCCCTAAGTTTCCAGTAATCTCCTGAATGAGCCATCAGGGCCACCCGTGCAGAGCTTCCTGGGTTTCCACAAAAGGCGCCGAGATGTGCTTCCACTCCCTGTAGGTGTGAGCTCAAAAGCAAACCATCCTTGCTGACTCACAGGCTCCAGTATGGCTCTTCACCAGCTTGCTCCAGATGAGTCACCCCGCGGGTGAGTAATATGTTGCATCTGCAGTGCATATTTATGGCAGTTTTGCATTGACCATGTCAGCAGGGAAATTGTTTGTGTAGAGTAACCATGGAGAGAAAGGAAACGTTGAAGAGGACCAAGAGGTTAGGGATGAGGAAAAACCAAGAGGGGAAAATATATTCCACCCCCACAGCCCCGGAGTACCCTACATATGTGGAAGCAGTACTTACAAAGGAAATATTTGCCTGTGGCTTTGGTTTTTTTCCCCTCTCCTTTCCATGATGTTTTCCAGTCGGGAGAAGCTGAAACACTGTAAGAAGATATAGTGTTGTGGCGGTGTCACCAGTGTCTGGAGCCCTTGCAAATCCCACAAGGAAGCACGCTGACAAAGTGGACTCTGATCTATTCCCATGTGAATAGCTCTAAGCAGGTGCACTGAAGGTGCCAGGCAGGTTCTCCTCACTCTACATAGTTCTGTGATCACATCTTACTGGTTTGGCTCAAAAATCATGACTAAGTGGCTGCTGAGGGTAGTCTCCAAAACCTCACTGCTTTGCTCTCTATTAAGGTTTGGGAGGAAAAGAGACAGGAGGGTAGGAAAAGGGACAGCTGTGTCACTTGCTTCCTACCAGCCCCCGTTGGTAGGAGAGCTCACATATGTCTTCTTCTCCCCTCGATCACTATGGCTTGTACCATCCAGACCACCTTTGCAAGGGAAAAGGCCAAAAAAATACGACCATCTTATTCTTTACTGCAAGGTGAGATATTTTTTTCCTGGAACGGTTCACACCACAGGATTGTCAAAGGGTGGTAAAGGATTATGACGTTGTTATTATTATGTGTTTTCATAAATGGTTAATCAGTCAAGAGATATAGCCACCCATAAACATTCCCACTGATATGGCTTTAACCATCTGTTAGAGACAGTACTTGTATCTACAACATCATTTTACCCTGTATCAACCCAATGAATTACACTTAAGCGTGGTCTTTTTTTCTCTTTTAGTGTTGGCCTCTAGACGAGAAGCACTTTCAAATAACATGTTTTACAAGGCTGGGTGCCTGGCTCAGTTATGGACATTATTCATTTGCCCACCTGCCTCATAGAAACAACACCTCCCCCTGCAAACAAGGGGCAGGAGCTGCAGTGCTTTGCTGGTTGCAGCACAAACCAGAGCCAGTCCCTGGCTGCGAGATGCAGCAGAAAATATTCCTGCTTCTGCACAAAATAGGAGAAGAAATAAGAAACAGAAATAAAGACTCTTCTTTAACAGCAATGCAGAGCTCAGCCTCTCGTTTCGTTCACGGCAAAACTCAGCTGAAAGTGCTTTTCTGGCAAAGATCATTTTTTTAAATCACTTAAAGTGAGGAAAATGGCAAAAGCCAGTGGATATGTTCAAAGACTGATTTGCTCTGCAGAAGAAGCTGTACTTTGTACCACTGAGAACCAACGTGCATACAATGGGTAAACACACAATGAGAACAAGCAAGTTTAATTTTCTTTGCAAACAAACTAGACAAGGGAAAGATTATCCCCTCCTTGGAGCTGGCTTAGTGAAGTTGACTGCTGACTAAAACTGCACTGCCTTCCCTTTGTGGTGTGTTTACCTTAGATTGCACATAAAAATCAGGTAAAAATAGCTGCACATTTTATCAGCCTGAAGATAAGGCTCCTTTTCATGGAAATTTTATTTATTTATTTATTTTTAATGGTAAATTCACTGACACGTTTCAAGCTCCCTTGCACGGGGACCAGTTTCCAGCCAGTCTGTACAGCAGCAGGTCAGCCCCTCCAAGCACGGAGCAAGATGTGCTGGTGGTTACCGGCTGCAGAGGTAAAAGATGCACTCACAGCACAGGCATTGACTTCTGACCACAAATAAAGGCATTTAGCAGCTTGATGGTTAGTGTGACCTCTTGCAACCAGTAACCAAGGTCCTTCTCACTTCCCATGTGGGAGGAGCAAGTGCTGCTGCTGCTGGATAACAACACTTCTTCTAACCCACCACCACTGGACGTGTTTCACAACCTCCCCAGGCAGTCAAAACCCATCTGTGAGTAAAAACTGCCCTGGACTGCTCTCTGCAGCCTAGATCCTGGCATGAGAACTGTTGTTTGTGTTTTGGGTTTTTTTTTTTTAATTTATTCACTTTCACAAAAGAAGTGCCCTAACGTGACTGGGTATCAAGTACCTCAAGGTACAGAAAGTCTGGTAGAGATTTCCTCCTTAGACCCAGAGAGCCAGAGAGCAATCCCTGTCTGATGAACATTAAGAAATGCAGGGATTAACTTGATTTTTTGGCAGAACTGAATTCACAGCTTGTCTACATGAGGATGTTATTTCAAACAAATGGAGGATATGAATTAAAGGCATCATGGTGGTGCCAGAATGGCTTTGTGTGTGCACTCATTTTTCTTTTCAAATTTCCTGTTTTTTTTCTAGGAGGGACTGGGAGAGAATGGCCGCACTGAGCAGGTCTCTGGTGGCAGCAAAGCCTCAGGGAACCACGAGTGAAGCACAGGCAACAACTTACCCTGAATCCTGGGAACATTTCTGGCAGCAGTAAAGCGTGACATGGTTGAGGGCCAAAGTTTGAATGGGGGAGCCAAAATTCATGCTAGTGCTAAGCTCTGTTTGCCCAGTATAACTGTCTTGAGCCCAGGAGAAAGTGGGATGCTTTGCCAGCCTGATATTAGAACATGGAGATGATCTGATTAAACCACATGGTATTAGTTTTGCATTGGACAAGTACTTTTTTTCATTTCTTGGACTCTGTATAAGTCTGAAACTCTCTGGAGCAGAGGGGCCCATCTGAAAATTTACACAGAGGCAGAGCTTTTGGGGTCCTTCACACGGAGCATCCCAGGTCCTCCTCACATACTCTGCTTGTATCCATGATGAGCCCTGGCAGCCCCACTCTCACTTGTGCCCCTTAGATGTAGTGGTGCAATTCTTTTCCAGCACCAAGTCATTGGATTTTGGGACCAAAGGTTGATATCTTCATGGAAGAAAATTACCCTCAGGACCTCGTAAAGGTTTGCGAGGTCCTGGTGTGATTCTTCTCACCCAAAGCAGATGTCCAAAATAGATTAGAGGAATCCTTCCTGCAAGGATGGATTGCCTCGTACCATCGTGCTGTTCAGTCTGAAAGAGCATGGATCCTCCACACCATCAGATGACTAAGGTCAGAGAAGATGAATCTTAGCTAGAGGGATGTGAGAGGTCAGCAGGCATCTGAAAAACAGCTATTAAGGCAGATCTTTAGGCCCTGTAACTGTGATAGAGGTGTCTGTGTCCTGTGTTTCAAGTCCAGCCCCAGCTATCAGCTTCTGAAAATCAGGTGTGTTTGGATTCAAGATTAAATGAAAAATGGATTTAGGTCAGGACCTGAATTCCTTAATGTGAGTAGTGCATCTCACCCTGGACTTCATTTCTATAATGGTACATCTTTCTTGCAGGTGGAGAGTAAGAAACACACACAAATTAAAGTGAAATTTTTCCTCAAAGACTAATGCTGTTGAGATCTGGCAGGAAAATAGAAGGCAGGTTTTATTTTGTCAACTGTGCACAAACACAGGCATTTTATAAACAAGGAATTGATTCAATTGTTTCCAGAGGTATGAGAGCGAGCAAGAGAGCTGAGATTTTGCTATTAAAGACAATCTCAGGAGAGAGAGGGAATTAGTCTCCAGTTGAGCCAGATATTTTCCTCTCAAAAAATAAATGAATCAAAGTCATGCTCAGTCAGCCAAATTATCCAAGCAGATGCCAGCATCCCTGGTTTCTGAGTTTTATGTGATTTTGGGAGAGGAATGCAGTATTCTCTCTAAACAGAGCATCCTGAAGAGGGTCAGGACTGCAGAGTGTCCCAGACTGGGGATTTTTAAATAAAGCGAAGCTGGTGAGTCTAACAGGAGCTCCATGCCCAGATATATGTGTTTGATTTGCAGCTTGCTCTCAAGCCCCTCTTGGAACCAATTCAGGCCTACACAGCACCCTGTGTGGGTCACTCACAAAGCAGCTGCCGAACCAACCTCCCTGCCCCTGCTGGGAGCAGCTCTGCATCGCTTCCCGCTTTGCAGTAGACGGGTCTCATCTCTTGGTCCCCCACCTTGAGCTGATGTACTCTGCCCTGGTTTACACAAAGCAGGCCAGGGTGCTCTGTAAAGAGTGTTCCCCCCACAGCTAGCTAGTTCTTTCCCCATTACCTAGCAGCTGCAGGAGTAAAGGCACAGATAAGCATCTGCTACAAGATCTCAGTTCCCAGCTTCCCTCAAGATCTCCAGCTGATCCCATATCCCACGCAGAGCAGTCAAGAGATGATTCTTCACAACCAGACCCAGGGAAATTCCTAAGTGGCTCCAAACAACTCCTTCTTCTTTCCAAACCTGTCATGTGGAGAGTGACTACTGGGGTGAACCAAGGGCTTGGCAGATCCAGCAGGTCAACATGTCCCCTTGATATGACCAGATGACACTGGCCAGCTGATGTAAGGGCACATGAGCTATCTTTAGCATCCCAGAGAAGGCAGGATGTTCCCAGACACAGGGAAGGATGGAGGTGTTCTTCAGCTCGAAGCTATGCTAAGTACTGGGGTCCCTTGCCTGGAGCCCCCACCTTGGAGAGATTCCCAAGTTTCTAGTACAGCAGGGCCCAGAAGATTCTATGGGGGTCATTTCCACTTATAAAAGCTGCCTCCAACTACCACTCACATGTGAGGAAGGCCTTGGTGTCCAAATATACCTCCCACCCCCAGCCCCTCCAGCTTGCCCCCCGCAGCATGACAGCATCCCCTGGCTTCGTTTCCCTGCTCTGTGACTCATAACCTGATCTCAGCGGTGGGCAGGGGGCCAAGGAGGAGCCGGGTTTAACTCACCGATCCTTGCAAACCTCTTTGAGGAGGGATTTCTCCTTAAGGACGGCGTGGAGCAGCTCCAGCGGCCAGCCCTGCGGGGAAAGGCAGCTAGGACCCGGGGGAAGCCTGGCTGCATGCCCTCTCCTGCTGCCTCGCATCCAGCCCCGTACCATGGCAGCTCCGGTTTCTCTCTCACATGCCCTGCAATGAGATGACATTCCTCAGGCGGAGAAACACGGGGCCAACGTCAAACAGCCACCCCAAGCCCTGATCCTATTAGTGGCGAGACGGTGGCAGCCAACCCTGCCGGCTGCAGGGACACCACGGGGACTCACCACGGCCACCCCTGGCTACGCCTGAGATCCAGGGGGATGGCTCAGCTAGCAGAGTCCCCTTTGTCCCCTCTGAGGGACGAGGCAGGAGAATGTGCCAGCATCCATCATCAAAAACAAGCTTGGGCAATGAGGGGGGGGTGGGGGGTGGGGGGAGGCGAGGGAGGCAAAGCAGCATCTTCTCTACGAGCAGTGCCAGGGCTGGGGGCAGCTCATGGGCTGGCACAGTTCAGCCCCCTGCCCTCTATCGCCCGTGGTGTCATTCAGCAATTCCATGTGAGCAATTCCCCTCTGTCCCCCTGTAAGTGAGCAATCACAATCTTCTGGTGTGAGCGCAGGAGGGTGCAGCACCCATTCCTTTACTCACCCATTCCCTTACAAAGTCCCTGCGGCCTTTACACAAAGCCGAGCTGGGCAGTGCAAATTGGGAAAGATGGCTGGGATGGATTTTTGGAGAATACTTCTGTGTTGTTATCGTTGTTGTTGTGAATGTTATATGGCTGTCATTTCCGCACAGATACATGGATGCACAGATGCACTTCCAGCAAGAAGAGCTCTCCTTTTGTAGCAACCCTAACCCCCTGAAAAAGTTTTCCTGGGAAGAAAACTCCCATTTCTGGGCAAACTGCGCAGAGCCTCTCATCCTGGGATTTCTGTTCTAGGAACATTTCTGTGAGCCCTGGGCTCGGTTTGGCCTGCTGTAGGTCAAATCCCAGTGCCATCACCTGGATCCAGTTCAGTGGTAGAATCAGTGTCTGGAAGGTCTAGGCTTGTTCAAATAAAAAGGTAAAGAAGGGAGGAGAGAGGGAGACTAAGAAAAAGGCAGCTTTATAAAAGGTTGTCGGAAAGCTGGATTCCCACCAAAACCAGAATGGAAAATATGATCAAACCTAGGGAAGAGAATTTTGGCCCAGAAGGATCCTGACCTTCCTGGGCAACCAAATAGACCTATCACAGATTTGAAACCTGGCATTAAGACACACACACGTGGAGTGACAAATGCAGAAGCTTATAAGCCACACCGTATAAATAGGGAGCTCTCACAGTATCTCAGTATAGTTTTTGATGAGATGTGAACAGACTCACAAGTTGTGGGAGACAGCATATGGCCTTGCCACTTACAATATCAGAGCTGCAATGAGCCAAGAAAGTTGCTTCTAGCCTGGTGGCTCTTCATCATGACAAATGGTGCCATAGAGTCCTTCAGCTGGATGCCATCTGCTTGCCCTGCTTGCAAAACTGGTCTGGAGCTTTTCAGCAGAGATGCTGAGAAACTGTAATGCTGGCATTGACCCCCAGAGATGTATTCATGGACAACAGGTAGGATTTATTTCTCCAGTTCCAGGTGTTTGTTCTGAAGTGAGATAAGTAGAGACCCACACAAGGGACTTCTGCCTCTCCCTCTGCTCGTGCACTGCACATCCTGCTGACCCAGGGAAGGTGGTTGATCTGGGGCCAGGCATAAAGAAGTCACTATATTAGAGCTGTCCCTGGGTCAAACACTCCACTTACAGCTGTGACCACAAGCAGGTGCTTCAGAGGCTCTATTGCAGCTTTCCCCTTCACCCTCTTCCTCACATCTGCTCATTACATTTACTCAAAATGCACGTGATTACTTTGTTTTCAGTTCGTGTGGTTGAACATGGTCATGGCCCCTCACTGCGCCTGCTGGGTCAGCTACAGCACTAATGCCGGTAATGCTCAATTAGGGAATAACTTGCCCCCAGCAATCCAGCTCCTGTCTGCAAGAGAGAGGGTCATGAAGAATCACCGCCCATCCATTTCCTCCTGGTCTCAGGTTCCTTCAGATGTTCAGCTGCAGAAAGTACAATTTTCCAAGCCGTAGCTAGCCAAGGGCACTTACCACCGAACAGCCCTGACCTAGAGAGGTTTCTTCAGAGCCACCTGGCCTCCCTGGGAAGTTTGCAAACCTCCTTCTATCGCATTGCATCTGACAGCAGCTCGTAAATCAGCCCACAGTTGCTGGCAACCCCTTTGAGGATGCTGGTCTGCTGTTTGCGTTTGCCATGAAGTATGTGCGCAGGTGAGGAGGGCCCTGGGGGGAGGCAGCTGCCGGCTCCAGGAGCATCTACAGGTCCCACTCTCACACGTGGAGCTTAAGGCAGTCATGGCACAGTAGTTTCACGAGGGCTGGATTCAGCCATGATCCATGAAAATTGCTGCTCAGCCGACCCCTTCCCACGTCACCCGCAGCTGCAGCCCTGACAAGGGATACTGCAATTCCCTCCTCTTCCTCCCTGCACAGCTTCACCTGATCATGTCAACTGGGTTTTTTTTCTGGCCTACTTCTTCCCTAGCGAGCCCACCTCTCCCTTTCAGCAGAGATTCAATCTCCAACATTTGGAGGTGATTACGTTTGAAATTGGGATCAGCGCTGTGGAGTAGCACTGAGTTCACTGCCGCCCCTCCTTTCCCACGTCTGTCTTCAAGAACACAGTTTGATCCAAATCTCTGGATTTTCGTACTATGGAAAGAGCCACAGACTAAAGCACCCTGGCCCTGATTTTATTTCTTTTCTTGAATAAACTGAAAAGTTTATTTGCAGCGCCAAAATAAAATAAAAAAATAAAATACAGTGGTTAAAAATAAAACTCTGAATCTCACCAATAACAGAGCCCAACAAGTATTTCCATCTAATAGTAATGTATTACATACAGACTCAGGGCTGTACTCTCCCTTTGAACATCATGGGAATTTTGCCATTTATTTCTGCATAAAAAGTAAAATGCTGAATACTCAGTAAGAGTCTGGTTGGCTGCTGACTGAAACACTTTGCAAACTGAAATCATCCCAGGATTTCTGTCCAAGAACTGCTGCCTTCTCTGAGTCTCACACCAGTAACACGGGTTTGGGAAAGTCCGGTGTGCCAGGGATGGAGGGTTTGAACACAAGCTGGCAGCTTTGCTGTGTCCACCCGTCTACTGCTGGTGATGTGACACGACACCCGTGTGATGTCGAAAGAGTTGTTGGGTGACTTTCTTTCCCAAGATCACAAAGGTCTTTTCCAACCTGAATGATTCTGTGATTTCTTCTCTTTTACCATGTTACATGGGGAATTGGCTTTGGAGCATTGCCTTTTCACTGCCTGGGGGGAAACTGGAGACAGGGAAGAGAAACAGCAGCCCAAAATGCTCATAGGAGACATCAAAACAATGTCTGGGTTATCTTGCTCTGATCCTACAACTTTTCTTATCTAGGTAGACAGCTCAGGTGAAGATCACATTGAGACACTAATGCCTAGAGTACAAAACCAGAATTCAAGAAATCAATGAGAAATCGAGGCTTTCTACAAACTCAGGCCACCAGACCCCTGTAACCTACCCAGCTGATGTAAACAAGCAGTTGTGGAAGAGCAATTAGAGGATCCCAGAAAAGCACATCCCTCTCTCCCCTGGCTGACACAGGGGTGCAGGTAGCCTGAAGGGGTCTTTTGAACTGCAATGCCATTGAAAATATTTCAAATACAGCCCTTAATCTGATCTTCTGTCATCTCAGCTGACCAACGATTTCAACACATAAAAGTTTGGCTAAAACCTGGACATACACGTATTGCTTCCCTTCCCACCCATCTACAGCTAATGATTAATGAGCTGGGGGAGCAAATGATCTTTAATGAGCAAAGAGTCTGTTGCAAAACACACCTCCAGCCCTGCGGACTGCCAGCAGTTTTGTTTGAAAATTGCACCAGCTTCACAGTCTTCACGCTCTGCAGGCACTGAGTCTTTGTGCCAGGGACCAAGAGGTCTGGTTGAAACTTTCTTCTGTTTTCAGCTATGATCTATTCTTGACAATGGAAGTTTGAGCCCAGATTGTGCCACTTAGTCAGATATGTTGATATATAGCAGCACCCTAACAGTAAATAACAGATTTCCACCCCTCCTTTCCTCCTCTTGGAATTTAAGCTGAAACTGAAAATCTTTCAACTTTTTTTTGTCCTTCTTCAACAGGAGAAGGGAAACCCAGATTTTTAAATAGCTCATTTGCAGAGGAGTGGTAAACAAGATCCAGCAGAGTCCCTGTCAAAGCAGCGGAACAAAGATTTCATATTTGCTGAGCAAAAAGCTCCCTGTTCCTTACTCAGTGCCCTTTTGTTACGGGATCAGTAGGAGACCTAGCCCAACACCAGCCATGAGTGACCTGACTAACGCTGGTGTCTCATAGCATCCTTCGGACCAGCAAATACATTCGCAGCCAAAGGGGTTAACTCCAATGCACAACCTTTCTATAAACATCTTTACCTAAAACAAGTAAACTCTGGGGATTACCCTTGGCACTCTATCCTGCTTTGTGTCCCATTTTCTGCTTCCCTATAGGCTTAAAATTACTATCCCCTTCAAAAATTTTTCTGTGGATGAGGAGTTATTGAAGCCATGACAGTGTCTGCCTGGGTAACTCTTTTTCCCACAAACACTTCATAACGCTTTCACCAATAGACTAGTGTGGTGGTGGTGTTCATATCAGGTTAGATGTCCCAGGAGACCTGGAGTTCACATGACTTGGTTGAAAACAGAGTAGGAGGGACAAGGTAGGAGGAAATTCTGTCTAAGCAGAGAAAAGTTTAGAAGAATTTTAAAAATTCGGTAAAAGAGGGGAAATAGGGAAAGAAACAGGCCAGTTCTAGAAGGCAATGTAATTAAGCTGCTTATTTGACAAAAGTGGCAAGAGTCAGAGAAAATGCAGAAGGACTTTTGTAGTGAACAGAAGTCAAAAATAACAAGAACAAAAACAAACTGGTGGCTTGCAGAAAAAGGGAATGAGGAGAGGGTGAGACTGCAAAGATGAAAAAGATGGAAGTGGCAAGTGCATCTGGGAAGGGAGCTGTCTGGGGTGAGCAGGCTAAAATTCAGAAAGGAAAATCCTGTTGCAGGAGAAACACGCTGAAACCATTATTTTTTCCTTGACCCTTATTCCCAGTAAGGGAGTGCTGGGCCATTGTGGCATTTTGACATGGGCAGCGGGGATTAGAGGAATTTCACATTACTTGCATCTTTGGAATTCCTGGTGGAGAAAACCACTGAGGATGAGCCCCCTAGGTAGTTGTCCATCCTCTGTCAGGTTTCTGGCGTGTCCTGTATTGCCAGCAGATCTTTCTCCAGCTTGTTCTTCCTGGTGGCTTCCCCAACTTGCCTGGCCTTATGATCTGGCCTGAGGGCAGGTACAATTCCATGATGTGGAAATGGCAGAGCTACAGTAACAACAACTGCTCCCGGTCCCTACCATCTCCTGAAGAAAAGCACTGGAATGCCACAGATGCCAGTAGGTCTTTCTCATTTAGTGGTCAAGGGACAAAAACAGTCCAGGACGAGGTTTTTCCAATCTGAAAGGACTTCTCCCTGGGAGGAGTGTTTTTATTTTTCTTTACTGGCAGGGTTCATATAGGTAGATCAAGCACCACATCCCTATGACCCACAGACTTCATGCAGGTGGGGACCGTGATACATACTGGGCTGAGTGGCCAACAGCGGCCCATGGGACATTGCGTGAAAAAGGGGCAAATGCATGAAATCTGGGCAGGAAAAGGAAACAGCTGAGATTTGCACCCAAAGTGCTTAAGGTCTGACAGATCTGGGATAGATAGATAGTCTGATAGATTAGTAGCTCTCACAACATCCTCACCAACACTTTGTTTTATTTGCACGTGATATGGGTAACAAGAAGAAGGGTTGAAAAAATCCTCAATTAAATAATCAATGGAAACCACAGTGGGGCCATCTTTATAGGCTGCAAGATCCATGGAAGCCACAAGCAATTCATTTGCAACAAAAAAACACCTTTAAACAACCTTTTTTTAGACATTCTAGAAAAACATAACACAGCAGGAACTCCACTTTTCATGAAGTTTTTTATGCCAATCCAAGGCAACCTATTTTGTACTTTATAGCCCTTATGTTCAATTTTTAATTATTAGCTTTTCCCCTTGTAAATTTAAATCGGCTTCCATTACATTCGGGGAACAATAGTGAAACCCTTCTGTAGCTACTTTAACACCTTTAAATTCCCATGGAAGGTAGCCAAAGATCTTGTATCCCAATGGATAGTAAAATGCCCACCTTATTTTAGAGAAGGCAAGTTTAAAATCTGTTTTGGCTATATTTATTAAAGGAGGCTGTTGGTTAAATTTTTGTTGTTTTCCATCAAGATTACTAAAGAATAATCCTTGCTTATTAAGCTAAAATGATAAAGGTAATCTTGCAAAACAATAGCTTGATCCCACAGAAATAGACACACCTTCAGACAAATCACTGTCTTTGGTGAGAGGAAGAAAAAAGGTTGTTACTGACCATGCTCAAGCAGCACACTGAGCAGAGGAACCTTTGTGAAGTCCAGTGGAAAATCTTCACTCTGACTCATGGCCTTATTTTATTTTTTAATTTATTCCACTGGAATATGATGGCAAATCTTCTTCTGACTCTTTTCCAAAGCAATCTCACCTTCCTCCCAAAAGGTGATACAAAACTAATGTCTAATCTCATCAGCTCCCATAAACTTCTGTTTTGGTTCCTCAGGTGGTCATGAACCCGACCTTCTCTTACAGTGGGAGGGACTTTTCTCCCCCAGTCCCTGCCTTGTGGTCCCTCCACTCCAGAGGTGTCGGGAGTGGGACTGCCCATGAAGAGCAAAGGCAAAGTATTTGTTGAGTACATCAGCCTTCTCCATAACTGTTGTTACCAGTTTACCAGTCTTTTTCATTGGTCAGGTACACTTTCTTTGACCTTTTTGAGTAATTCCATTCTGCAGGAGACCCTAGAGAAGAAAATCACCAAGTGCTTTTGCTGCCACAGCTTGTGCAAGAAAATGTTCATTTAAACCAAAAGGCAACTCTTTTTCCTGCTTCTTTCCAGATTCATCAGTAAGTATCCTACGCAGCTTTTGGGAGTGTGATGCAAAGTACACAGGAAATGAGTGGAATACTTGCAATGCCAACAAAAGAAGTGTCTTTTAGTGAATGGAAGAGTTCGTGAGGCATTTGTGCTCATTAGCTTTTATTAAATGAGTTCAAGTGGCAATGTGAAAATGAAAAAGCGTCACAGTATCTGCAACTCGAACACTTTTGCTAGAGGCACTGATTGACTCTGGAATCAGCAGCGGTATGAGCATAAAGCCCTTCATTTGTTCTTTACTGCCATTCAACTTGGGGACACAGAAATGAAGTTCATGTACCCACCATGCATTATGCAGGGGAACTTAGTAGAGTTTCCTTAAGTATACAGAGCAAGATGGCTCCAGGACCTGATATCCATCTAGATTAATCAGAATGTATGCTTATTCTTCCTTTGCAGCTGACATATTGATCTAGAAATGTGTTAATAACCAGTAAGGTGCTGCAAAATTCCTGGACGAGCAGATTTTAGCAAATAGAGGACATCTGATTTCAAGTGTCCATATAACTGAGGTACACAACTGAGAGGAGGTCTAAAGCTCAGTTCAGAGAATTTTGGAACTCCAAGGCAGACCAAGCAGGATGGGACAAGGAAGGCTCCTTGGAGGTGAGATCAGTGCAAGAAAGTGAAATATACATTAAGCAGTGTGCTGTACTTATAGTGAACATCCTTCCACACGAGAATATCTCTTCTGAACTCAAACTTCTCCTGTCTTGGCCAAGAAGACCTCAGCCCCTAATACACATTATCCGGTACATTGAATAAGCTTGAATAAGTTAAATAGCAGCTGTGTCTGGGGTGGAACATACTAGCAGTTTAATAGGTCACAACTCAGTTCTTACAAATGAAAATAATTTCATATTCACTTGATGTTTGTGTTCATTTTCAGGTTGTGTCTGGGTTCATGTTGGTGCCTGGGGTGTGCTGAGTGCATATGCACAAGAATCAGAGACTTCCTGATAATAAGTTATTCAGTGGTGAGATTTTTAATTTTCTGTTTCCTTTTCAGCTTCTGTTTAAGCTCTAAGAATCTTGCACACCCAGTTTCAGGAAAAACAAATAATTTTGATGAGTAATTCCTAGGCAAATCTCCCCAACATCACTTCACTGTTTGGTCAGTTACCAGGACTACTGGGTATGAATATTGCCTTTATTAAGATCTTGTCATTTGTTAATACTTGGGTGGTCATGTGAAAATCTACTTGGACAACTTCCTCTGTGAGTAACGTTCCAGTCTGGGAGGGAAAAAAAAATATATATATATATATATATATGTATATGCATTTTCTATTAATATATTCATGGAAACACAAACTTTAACCTGGACTCTTAATCTATTGTATACAAGCACGGATGTATCAGTTGTGCATTTATTTCAGGTACATCCAGGGAGGATGCATGCACCTGCAAGTGACCGTATCCATGTACAAGATCCTTCATTAGGCCAACCAACAAAACAATGCTGGAAGGAACAACAAGGTGCTTCACCAAATCCTCTGAGAGCCTGAGGAAGGATTTCCTCAGTTGCTGCATTTTTCTAACTATTTTGGTCTAATAAAACTATTTTGGTCTGATCAAAAACAACACCTTGTCCTTCAAAACTTACCGCACTTGTTTCCCTTGACCACCAGTGGTCTAAAAACACCAAATGAGAAGCATCAACTCTTCAGAAACCAAGTGTGAATCAGACTGCTGGAAAACACTTCACTTCCCAAATTCAGGCTGGTTTTACCCACTATAGAGGTTACTCTTTGTCCTTGGTTGAGATTACCTTCATTTCGGATGATTTTTGGTCAGAGATTTTCCACTAATTTGTGTATACATAAAGCTTAGTGGAAAACCCTTACCTGAAAGTGATCCAAAATGCACATTTATAATAATCCAGGTGCTACAAAGGTGGCTGACAGTGGCTTTTATTTGACAGTAAGTACGGTTTTTGATTTTCTTGCCTGACCTTGCACCCGTTGTGGTAACGTGCAACTACTACACCAGCTCATTAGCCCATTGTCGAAATCTCTGAGATAATTCAAGGGTGAATATAGTGGGGGAAAAAGAAAGAAAAAAAAAGGGGAAAAAAAAAAAAGAAAAGAAAAAAAAAAGAGAGAAGGTTTGCATGTGAAAGGGAAAATAGGGGGAGGAGGGTAAAATCACCAGGGTGAAGTACAACATGTTCAGCAGACTCCGGTCCCTTGGCTGCCTGCCCGATGACTTTCCCGAGCGGAGCTCTCCTAGCAACCGGTCCCCAGTCATTTGAATTTTTATGTATCGCTATGTCGGTAGTGATGTCACGGTTTCCATAGCTACTATCAGCTGGAGGAGCGACGACACTTAACGCTGCTCAGTAACTGAGAGAAAAAAATAAAAAAAAAAAAGAAAGAATTGGCCCAGCTGAAATATTTCAGGCAACTCTCTCTTTCAGGCGTGCTCTCGAGCTCCGGCACTGCACGGTGTGCAGGCGGCTGTGCTTTTTGCTGATGGAGCCCTCCTTCACGAGCACCGAGCCACTTTCAGCTGGCCACCGGAGGCAGACGCATCATCTGCACCGCAGCGGCTGCTGCAATATTCATCCCCCCTTTAAGTGCTTCATTGTAGAAATTAAATATTGTTATTAATTAAACTCCCCATTCCACAGGGCTGCCCAGCCCTGTCTGGTTAGAGCACGCTTGTGAGAAGCGAACAGGCAATCCATTTGTCATGTGGTGACAACTTCTGGCATTGGGAATGAAGTGTTTCAATAAGAGAAGGCTTTGATCCTATTCATAACAGAGTATTTAAATAATTGCTAGCCAGGCAGAGACTTCAGGCATTATCCCAGGGAGTGTTTCGTTATTGCAAAAGGTTAAACTGAGCCTTTGGTGCTGAAGCCAAAAAAATAGTAGGGCTCAAGAAATTTGGTCAAGGGATTAAGTTTGAGGCATGGCTCTGCTAATATAAAATAGACTGGAGGCCAGGAGATGGTCTGGACACAATGTCCCCTAAGAATGAGCATGGAACATGGCACAGAGCAAACAAACCCAGCACTGGCAAACTCACAGCCGATAGTTCGGATTGCAGCAACTTCGAGGCTCAAGGCAGAGAGCTTCTGACAGTACTTCTCATTTTGCAAAAGCACCAAGTGCTGAACATTCCCCACAGAGGCAATACGGTTCCCCACCACATTTCCAAGCCATGGTCCCCATACTGGAGGTTTCTCACACATTAAGTGCTCAGAAGGTAAATCTCACAGATGCTGATAGCAAAACTTTGAAGGACAGTGGGCTGCCTTCTCACTCAGCCAAACCACATCTTTCCCACTAGGGTTGTTCTTAACACAGTTTATCACAAAATCCTCAAGAAATAAACCNAAAAAAAAAAACATTTTGGCTGGTGTTGGACAATATGTGGTTCTTGCATGAGATTTTGAAGTGATGAAGTGAGTTGGGGATCTTGTCAGTGGTTTGTAACTCTTTGGGATACACCTGCAAGGGGACTGAGCTGTTCAACACATGCTGTTCACATCCCCTCCCCCAGGTATCGTGTCCTCCCTGGTACAGCATTGCCCCACCTCTGCATGCTGTGACTACCTCTGCAGGTCTATCTCATGGTTCTTCATGATGCTGAGACCAACATCAATTCCTTGAAAGTAAGATGGCCATAGATAAAGTATAAGCACCTGAATCTAAACGTCTACATGTGATCTGGCACCTAAGTTCCCCTTGTAGTGAAGAAAGAGCCAATTAATATAGCTGAGAAACTAAAGTGCTGTTCAGGCTCCCCAGGGCAGGTACCTGCCTTTGGTCAGCTAAGCCATCTCTGAACTTCTGTCACGTGAAGTGAGATTCAGCTTCCAGATGCAGGCATTTGTCTCATCCCATTCAGGTGAAATGCCATCAGGCATTTCTAATGACACAAGAAACCTTCCCCAGTTCTCCACATGCGTGTAGATATTTTCATGCAGATGTTATAACCTCTGAACTGATTCCCACTCGTGTCTTCTCTTATAGCAGTGGCCAGCTTCAGTTGCCTGTGTCCAGGCATGCAGTGTTCTTTTAGGTGCTCTGCAAATCCTCTCCGGTCTCCAGCTGTTGCTCTGAAACACCACAGGTCCCCAGTAGATCCTTGGTCCTCTTCTACCATCCTTTGTGATCTTCCCTGTGACATTCCCATACTCTAGAGCTTTCCAAATGGCACAACTTATTTTTAAGCAACTTCTTTCCACCACTTATGCATAGTTTCCAAGATTATATTCTGCCCTGCAGGCTTATCAGTTCAAAGAAACCACAGTGTACTGGAATATGTGCTGGATACCTCATATTCATTCCGTCAGTGGTTTACATCCAGCCTGTCTCCTTTCAGCTTCTCCAGAGCTGACCCACACATAAACTCTGCTGAAACGGGAACTCGTGCAAATGTTTGCATTTTTTGTGCACGTTTATTATACAATGACACACCAGAGTATGCATACCCATAGGCCTGAGTATTCATTAAACAGCTCAGGTTCTCTACACCAATAGGTGTAACTGAACGTGAAAGGACTGAGTCTGCCCACCTAAATTTGAATTTCTGCTGCCTGACCTGTTGAGATAAGAATCACCCTATGTTCCTGCTTGTGCCAACAGCTATCACCAGAAGGCAGTACAAATATTAGCTGGACTGAATCCCTTCCAGAAGCTCTTCTGGAAGTCCTCAGTCATGCCTCCGGCATGATTAACCATTGATGCTCTCAAGCACAGTCACATTTGCCATGATTCCCCCTATGTCCTTCCCTCTCCAGACACATTCTTGGAGCAGTCATGCAGTTTTGGGGAGATCAACATAACAGAACCCAGGTTCAGAACAGACAAGAGGTGTGTCTTCTTGCAGTGGGTAGTCCAGCTGTGGTATACCCTGCCATAGGAAGAGGTTAGATGCCAAAAATGTACATGAGCATCCAGGTAGATCCAGGAGACACTAGACAAATTCATAGAAGAGAAATCCCACGAAGGTTAGTAAATATGAAGAAGCCACATCCCTCTCAGAGAAGCGGCTGAGGCTTTAGCAAGCACTCAGAGAAATTTTTGTGATAATCCTGGTTTAAAGCCTTCTCTAGACAAGCCACTCACAGCCACAGTGGGGAAGAGGATATGGGACTGTGTCTGACTCAGCATGGCTGTTCTTATGTTCCTACTATCAAAGCACCGTATTTTCATCGTGTTATTTTTGCGTGCCAGTGAGAATCCCCCACCTGCTGAGCCCTGGGCGAAGGATCTCAAGTACTGCCTCCCAAACAGTGAGATCTGTAAGGTGGTCCAGATGCATGGCATATCTTCTTACTCCTGTTCAACAGCCTCTCTGACTATTCTTATTACAGCAGATTTTAAAGCAGAAATTGCTTGCATGGAGAAGACTTTTATTGCAGAGAATGAAGCCCCCCACTTCTAGGTTGTACTGGACCAGTCTGACAGTATCAGTCTCACTCGCTCCTTCCCCTCTGCAGGGGATCTCGGAGAGATTTCCAAATAGAGGCCATGCTTTTGGTCCCTAATTCAGTGCTCAACATCAGGCTTTGATGCACTGCCTGAGCAGCCACAGTGTTGTTGCTCCACCTATGTAGCTGACCCAGCAGGATATCCCCAGTTGTCCTATTGCCCTGTCTCCTACCCTTCAGCCAGCAGAGCTGGGCACCCAGCCTCCCTCTGCCATTCTGGAGACAGAAGGACACCTTACAGTGACAACTCAGAGGAGAAGGAAGATGCAGGTTTCACTTACCAGTGTCAGAAGTACTGAGACAACCATGGTTGACCAGACAACTCTCCTTGAATCACTTCACCCTCGTAACACTGTCCCACTCTGAGCAGTGAGCTGGGAAATCAAGATGGGAATTCTCACAGTGCCACCCTCACTTGCTGCATTTGAGATCCCTCACAGGCCAAGCCAGCATTAAGTGGGTGATCTTCACGTGATCAGACAACTGCACGCTTGGCAGGGGCACTGAGATTTCACGACCTACAGAAATCACAAATCCGCGCATTATTCCCCAAAATGCTGGGACAATGCCTACACTCACCCCTGAGCCTTTCACACAGGCACTGGCATTTTATTTTCCAGGAGATAATTAGATTTGCTAGAGACCGTGTGTCTGCTTCCAAGCAACGTTGGATATGCAATTTTCAGGCATAATTCAGAGTAACCTACAGCAGCAGCTCAGGGTGGGGGTTTTTTTGGCAAGTGTTTCTCAGCAGCGCTGTGAAGTTTTTAATGTGCCATCATTTCATTTCAGTTGTGAACACAGACGTCTGTTGAAAGATAATCGTCGCACATTGCAATCTCCCAGGCACCAGCGCAAGACCACTTTCTTGGAGAGGCAAGTCCTTGGCAGAATTAGTCCCTGAAACAACACCCTCTGAAAATGTGTGGGAGCGTTTCTCTCAGGACTGGTGCCTGCCTAGAAGAGACTGGTCTTGTTAAAAGTGTGAACGTACACAGCTGTACCTACACTGGTGATTTGCTGAAGGAACCTCTGTAATTGCACGCTTCATGCTAATGTTGGCACATGGGAGTGACTCACTGCATATTCACTTTGGCCATTTGCAGAGGGCCTTAAGAGGAACGTGTGTAGAACCGTGATTGCTTTTGTGATCTAGGTACGTGACCAGCAAACGCAAGCACCAGAGAGTCTAAGGCCCATTCAGGAGGAATTAACCATTGATGCAGAATGTGAATGAAAAAACAAAAAAAACCCCCCTAAGTGAGTATATGCACCTTCATGCTTTAGTACTCAGCTTGGCCTGGCTTAGGGAGGGGGAAGAAAGCCTTCCACTGACCTGGTTCCCTACAGAGGGCCATCAAATGGTCACTGCACCTTTATGATGAGACCGATATGCTGGTTTTCTCCTGCCACCAGACATCTGCTGTGTCCTCATGCATAGAACAGCAACAAAGAGAGCTCTGGGCAGCAGAAATAGCTGGAGAAAAGTCATCCTGGAGCCGATGATTGCAACAGACAAGCCACCAAAGTCAGAGCAACTAGCACCCCTGTTATGGTCTGTTTGCAGATGTCTACCCCACTGGCAATGGCACAGCATGTCCTGATAGACTTTGTGCCACCACTTCTCATTCCTGCCTCCCTGCTTCTCCATCAGCTTTCACCACAACCATATTACAACCACATTACAACCACAGTTCTTCATCTCCTCCAAGAAAGGGACCATATCCCAAGCATCTTTTTCCTCTTCAGGACAGCATTGCCCCTCAACTCAGCCCAAAGTGAGGAGTCAGCTTTTGCAAAGTGGGACACTTCTTGGTGAGCTGGTGTCCTGGACTTCCTCATCCTTCCCACCCCCTGACTCTCCCAGGGTCACTCTGGCTGTCCCACCCTGCAGCTCAACCCAGACACGGGTTGTGAAACAGGATTCCCCTGTGGTGCCACGACATCCCGAGGTCTCCCAGGGGGTTTCATCTCAGCTGGGCACAGAAGTGTGCCTGTGGAGGCAGCACGGAGCTGGTACCAGCAGCACCGCAATGAGTGCTTCAGAGCGATTCAGTCTTCCCCTGAATGAAACGCTGTTCACTCATGAGCCCTGGCTCCCATTGTCACCCGGTGATGAATGGGGCATCAGCACGCTGCAATACTCTATTTGTTTTAGAGGTCAGTGTCAGACTGAAGGGTATTCTTCATAAACCAAATCAGGGAGTTTGTGCTTACGTGACCAGATTGGCAAGAGCATGTGAAGCCCCCAGTAGCTCCCATTGTCCCGACTCAGAACAGAGCTCTTTTGAAGACCTTACCCATAAATTATCTGCCACTCCCCACTCCTTCCAGCTCAGCCACCTCCCCACTCATGCTCTAATTCAAATACCTTCTCACAAGCAATGAGCATCATCGAAGGTTTGTTCCTGTCTGTGACCACAGATGGGTTCCTGCAGGAACAGCACAGAATCTAACAAGGGCACCAAACCCTCACGTGAGGATATTACAAGCTGGGTAGTGAAATTCTTTCTTTGTTTCTCTTTTCTCCCCCCCCTGCCTCTAAGCATCATCTAGTCCGATCTGACAGCCCAAAGCGGGATGCATGGTGGAGGGGGCAGGGAGCAGGCAATGGAAAGTCAGCAGCAAACAGGACAGGAGATCATCATCTTGCCTTGTTTTAGAAAAAAAACTGCTATTAAGATGTTTCTGGGTTTTTTTCCTGGTGATTTTGAGATTTTCACAAGAGATATAGATTGGGAGACCACACATTGAGTTGGTATTTCCAGCCAGAACACAACTGCACCTGGTTACTAGGGGAGACACAAGCTGGGGACCTCAGAAAGCAGAGGGGAGGATGTTTCAGAAACAGGGCCATGTCTCGTCTCTATTAGGCCTTAATGTTAACAAACCAGACACACAAAACCTGTGAGAATGGAGTTGAGGCACAGAGTTTCCCAGTTGCCAGCCCCAGATTTCTTTGTTTCATTTTGGGATGCTGTAATGCAAACTCCATTCCCAAATTCCCACAATGCCTGGGCAGGAATATGTACAGACGGAGGAGACTCCAGTAGGTTTAAATCTGACTGCAGTACCTACTTCTTAGCATTGATAACACCGGTCAGTTGTCAAAAATCTGGTGTACAGAGAGCCATGAGCCCTCACAGTCATCCAGGTTAGAGCAGATGAATTTATCTTTTTTGGTCTTAGAGAGGAAATGACCTTGGATGCCACCAGAACATCCATCTTTTGCAGCTCCTCCATTTGGCCCAGCATGCCAAAATCACTGGAGCTTTCTGCTCCATTTGCACAGTAACACTTGCAGCCGTGTTTCTTATTAAGAAGTCAGGAATTCATGACCTTTTGCAGTGCAGAGATCTGGAGATTACTTACCAAAATAAAGCAGTCTAGAAACTCCACAGCTGCTGCGTGCGCATCGCTGACAGAGGAGAAAAGCAAGACATCTCTCAGTGGAAAACGTCCAGCTTGATAAGATCTGTGGTTGAGAGTGTGTGTGTGTTTGTTTCACAGCAGATACTCAGCGTGGAGACCACAAAAAGCATTCTTTAATTTTTTCACTGCACAGTTTTTATTGCTTGCTTCATACAAGTTTTTCTGTCAAAACAACCTGGCCTGGTGGAAGTGTGATTAGATATTATACCCACTCCAGGGAAAATGTCTGCATGAGGGGAGCAGGTTGTGGTAGGCAAGGGAGGGTGAATACTAATCCTTCTGCTGTTGGTCACATCTCCAAGGCTTCCAAGCCTAGAAGAAGGTGTGGAGCTATCAAATCCATTTCTCAATCAAGTCCTTTTTCCTCTGCCTGGCTTTCAGACCCTGTCCAGCAGCAGTAAAATATAAATAAATGGGAGAAGGCAAGTAGGAAATAATCATGCCTTTTTCCAATACAAGAATCAAGGGACATCAAATGGAAGAAAGCAGGAGATATGTTCAAAACAAGCAGAAGGAAGTTCTTCACCTTGTGCAGAGTTCAGATGCAGATCTTCTTCTCCCAGGACACATTTTTAGGTGTGCAAAAAGAGATTTGAGAAGTTCATAGGAGATAAATTTATAAATTCCAAAATGCCACAGATTGTATTACGATCCTAGGAACGAATCCAGGTCATAAAGCCTCTGGGCTTCGCAGAATAGGGCTCATACAGTGATTTTGCTTTGCCCCTGAGAACTGCATGTTTGTTCGAAATGAATTGCATGAGGGAGACTAGCAAAGCTTTGCCTTCTGCAGCACCTGTGTGTGAATCTCCAGTAGCTCTATGTCAGTCATCCTCAAACTGGTCCCAGCAACATCACAGAGGCAGCAGTGTTGAGAGCACCCAGGAAGGAGCTAAAAATCAGGGGCACAAATAACATCAAGGTATGGGATTAAAAGAAACTTGAAAGTGTCACCTGTGAGTTCAAAAGTGAAGTCATGAAGTTGGAAAGCACAAGTAGCTGTTGCCATAAAATGCTCAGACTCCAGAAGCTGTATGGTTTAGTCACAAGTGATGATAGCACCCAAATCCAAGTAGTCAGTTTAACCAATATTAAATTAGGGAAGTAGTTTATGATACATGACAACAATTTATTTAAACTGGGGAATTCTTATCCCCTGGGAGTACTTACAGAAGACAGGACATGTCCTTGGGTCCATGCTCTTGGTGACTTTAGCAAGAATGAGAGAAGAAATGAAACCCAAATCATTCCAGATAGCACATGCTGACAACATTACTTGAATAGATGATAGAGTACCAGATAATTACACAGAACAACAAAGACCCCTTGATGGATGGCACACATGGAGAAGCCCATCCAGTGCAGGGTCATATACATCACGCTGACAGATCAGGGATGTTATTGTGAAAGGGATGTTGGTGATCACAACTTCCCCAAATGATATGGAGCCAGTATGAATTTCCAGTGCAGAGCAATGCTCAGAAGCCAAATGTTAACTCTGGGTGTGTAAAAAGGGGAAAAGATACGGGTTGTATGCACAACAGGGAGCATTGCCCTACTGGCACACTAGCAGGAGCAGTCTGGGAATCTTCTCTTTACGGACTCTGTTTCTAAATTGGCAAGAGCTCAGGGGAAAACTCCACTGATGACAAGTCTGGAAAAGACTTAGAAAGCTCAGTCCCTTGAATTCATCCAAGACAGTAAAAAGTTACTTGAGTCTCGGCAGCTCCTTCTATGTGGGGGCTGAGATTTCTGAAAGCGAAGAGTAGAGAAAGGGCTAACAGCAGCCAGATGTTAGTTAGATATGTCAAGCAGCATTTATCTAAGTGTAGACAACTGCATCTCAGTTTAGTTACTCCAGGCCCTTATATTGCCAATAGATACCCAGCCACCACAGCAGATAGACTGTAGGCTGAGATTTCTCTCATCCCAAAGGAGGCAGCTAAAACACGGCAGATGGATCCCTTTTTCTCTCCTTTGAATCTGAAGGGACTCTCGGGTCGTTGGCTCTGTTGTGGGCACCTATACTGTAAGCACCTAAATTTAGGTGAGATGAATCTGATCAATTCAGGCTAAAAATGATGTACGCATCTTCTGATGGCAAAGGTAATGAACCGTTGCAACAAAATATCTATATACACAGTAGATTCTTCATCACCCAGGGACCTTAAATGAAGACTGAGCATGTTCTAACAGAAAATGCTGTAGTTCAACCATACGTTAAAAAACTGACACAAAGCAGCCCTGGACCAGATGCCTCTTCTCTGTGTTGTGTGAGGGTCTGGTAATAACCCATCTTTTCCAGTCCTAGAAAGATTTTGAATCACTGTCACAAAGGACTACTAAATATTTCATCAGTTCAAAATCTACAGCTCATCATGTTTGGTATTCAAATACATCTTGCATGGGGCCACTTGAAAAATTAGTATTTTCAGCCTCTCACACTTTTTCCTTTTCTAAATGAGAAAGCATGGCAAGCAAGAGAGAGAACTACTCTGCATAACTATGGCTTGAGTCTTTGCTATAGTCAAAATTATTTGTGTCTTGTTGTCAAAGGTGCAAGCAAACAGAGACGTGGTGGTCTTCAAAAAGCTCCCATGAAAATAGCATTTGGTTTTGCCAACTTTTTCCGTTTGTGCTTTGTTTTCAAAAGTTGTCTCATTTGAAAGAGGGAAGCCGTTTGGCCACAAAACGCAACTGTCACCTATCACAGCCTGAAGACTTAGAGCTAAAAATGTCAGTGGGAAGAGGGGGAGGGGAAAGGAGAGTACAGCCCTTTCTCTCTTGAAAGTTAATCTATTTAAATTCTCCTCCAAAACCACAGGAGAAGGTGGTGTCCATGTAAACTGAAACCATCTTCATTCCACCAACCAGCACTGTGCAGAAATGGACTGTACACAGACAAAATACATTTCTGGTTTCTGGAGTGGTCCTGTTGTGCCTATCACACCCACAGTATACCTGGATGACAATTATCTGATAACTCATTTTATTTATAAAGTGTCAATTAATTGCAACTCAGGCTTTCAAGGAAGCATCTGAGCAAATATGTCCTCTCTGCCAGTGTGGCTTGTCCTAGAGGTGGCCCTTCAGGATCTCCTGTTACTATTGCTCCATTTTGCTGGTGGCTCAGTGCCCCCTGAAGACAGGACTGGGATCACCCCATGCCGTGTGGGAAGGAGAAGAAAGGAACTGATACACACTCCAGCTTTGACAACAAAACTGTCCTTTCTCCTCAAGTTTATTTGTATTTTTCTGAGGTCAAAACCCCAACATGCTCAGATAAAGCGAACTTAGAGGACTCTTTACTGTAGCTTCAACTCCTGGCTTACAGATAATATGATAACATGTAAGAAACGTGCTTGGCTCACCACATTTTTTGTTGCAAACATAACAACAACATGAGGCTAAAGAGGGACCACAGTGGGATCCAAAGCAGTAATACTGTGGCAAACTGTCGTGGATACAGTTATCTTTTGAGTCACCCTTCCTGTCAATATTTATAGAGAAATAAAAAGCTCTGGCTGGAAATGAAGAAGGTTATTTTACTGGAATGATGGGCACATTTTGGCTGCTAAAATCATCCACAAAGCATTTAAAAAATAATCACATGCTGTGAATCTGTCAGTGGACACAGAGACTTAGACACAGCCAGAAACACTGCAAGATAGGTGGAAAGGTTTTTTCAACATTAGTGGAAAGAACTCACTCAAGAGAAACAGTTGATCCTGCACCACCTTTGCTCTTAGTTTCCTGGTCCATCACTGCTTGGTTTCCAAAGTGTGTCTTTCTATGGGCCAAGGATGGAGGTTTCAGAAAAGGCTAATAGAACATGGCCTAAAAAGTGGCTAAAAACCTGAATGTGTCCCTTTCCCTCATGCCAAGGAGTTCAAGCAGCACTGAAAAGGAAGAGCTAGCAATTAAGATACCTGGCTGTGACCTTGCCTCTTTTCTGCACTGACTACTTCCTTTGGTTGACAGGTTCTTCTGAGGAGGTTTCTCAAAGTCTTCTTTCAGGATAGTTTCACTTTGTCTGACTACATAGACCATTTGTATTAAGGAGCTATACTCAGAAACAAGGATATAAGGAAACAAAAGGTGAATAGTCTACCATATCATGTGAGAGACACAGAAATGAACCAGAATACAAATATCCCTTCTAAAGAAATTAAATGGAGGACATATCTCTTAACAACCAACCAAGCAGGAGAGGAGGAAAGTATAGAGTTCTTGCTATTTCTGGCTTCATCTGCACTAGTAAATTAAGAGTGTCAGGACATGTTCCCTGCTACTGGCACTTGATGACACGTACTTTTAGACCATTAGCACAGTCCATGGCTGGTTTATGTTCATGCCAACAAACATCCCAAATAATTCCTGAAACAACCCAGTTGCAACATGCAGTTTGCAACTTTCTTTGCTTTGAATGCTGTTCGAGTTCAATAACAAGAAAATGGGATATTTCATGCTAGTGAAGTTTATTAGGCACATTTGATTTAATAATATAGACAAAGCTGCTAACATCTTTTGGTTTCTTGCCCAAATCCATTATCTTGTGTCAGGAGTGACAGTGAAGGAAGCTCAAGATCTGAGTAATTCTGGAGTCACTAACACTGAGGGAATCCCCTCCAGAAGATGCTCATGGGTTGTGTCCTCAGCATCACCTTAGGGTCAGGAAGAAATAGAGAAGGGCAGAGAATTTGCCCCCAAGCACTGATGGGGCACACTGGGGTGTTGTTCAACTTCCATGTTAAGAGATTCTCATTTGGGTGGCCACATATTTGTGTCCACCTGGAAGCATGATTCACAATGTAGTCAATGCAGATCTAATCACCAGTGTCAATGAAGCCTGCGAGCCATTCAGTGCATCGAACATGGACACCTATGGGCTCATTGAAGTTGCCCATATGTAGATGTCCAGGAGCACAGACACCCTGATGGCCCTAGAGGTGCCTGGGGAAACTTCTCACCGTTGGCTTGCAAACAGAGCCATGTACTGGAAGGCTCTTAGTACTCATCTACTTGGGAAGTTGCATCTCTAAAAGTGCAGGCACAAATTTAAACTCCTCCTACACCAGCTTGATGCCTTTTGTGCATAAATATCCTCATTTTTATTTTTTTCTTTTAATAAAAAAAAAAAATAATCTGGTAGTTTACTTGTTCCTGAATATATCTATACTGGTATAACCAGTATTGCGTAAGTTAATGCTACTGGTAAAACAAGAGGATCTTAATTACAGCAGCATAGCAGAAAAACAAACAAACAGGAAAAAAAAAAAAAAAAAAGCACCAAAAATCCCACACTCTGCTCTTATAACCAGAGATGGAATTAATTGTGGCGGTTGACCTGGATTCACAGTTCTGTGTAGAGGCATCTAGTTCGGCTCTTCTCCTCTCTTCTCGCGGTGACTGGGTTAAAGCCTATCTTGTTCCTACACAGTGAGAGTGTTTTAGCTTCATCCAGCAATTCTTCACGCCACCCAAAATCTTCCCACTACTACAGCAGGCTTTAATATGTTTTTTAAATGAGGAACAAAGCTCTCTGCAGAGCAGAGCAGTAGCATGGCATCTGCAAGCAACCACTGTCTTATCCCTCTGGCTCATTTTTCAGCCATAGTATGTTTCTTGGCAAAATCAATTCAGCAAATGTCCAGATTTATAGAGTTCAGCCACACGGCAACCTTTTTCAGGGCCACATGAACAGCTATTATTTAAAGCCTTTTACTGTGTTCGTAGAGAGGAACAAAGTGCACTTTCCCATTAAAGATTTAAAGCCTTTTTGTGGCAAAGCACATGTCACCCTGAAGGACACCTTGGGTCTTGCATATAGATGCATCTTGTGCAATCTCCACTGCTGAGCTGACGGGCTGATGCTTGGGAACACTTCTGATCCTACCATTAGGTTGCAGGATAAGATCTTTCTCAAGGGATTATGAAGTGCCTCCCACGTTGCTATCTAAAGGCATTTTATTCCGCACAGTGCAGAGCTAAGCAAAGACACCAGAAATATCTTGGGGACAAGAAACAATTCACCCATGTTAATACAGTGCTCTTCCCAAGGACTTACTGCTGAGAAGCAAGGCAGATCAGGCAGAGACAGATATTTTTGTACACATGCTGTTGGGAGGAATTAAAATATTGTCACTTCTTCCTCAGTTTGTTACACCCTCTGCTGAAGGGCACTGTTCCTCCACACCTGAGATCTGGATCACATTGTGTGGGCATCTTTAACAATATCTCCTGGGTTACCCTGGCTGCGTGACCTTTCCCTGGGTCAGCCAAAGGTAAATGGTAAGAAATGCAGCTGATGTTACCCTGCCTGGGAAGGGACAGTGGCATCACCTTCTCCTCTTGAGCCTTGTGGGACAACTTGCCTGAAAACTTGGCCTCAGGGAGACTCACCTGGGCTTGAAGAGGCAGCCAGAGTGGGGCTTGGGGGAGGATCCAGGGCTATGCCTGGCAGTGGCAGCATTCCCCTTAGAAGCAGGGCTGACTTAACCTGGGAAGGAGGAAGGGACTGAAAAGGGATTTGGGTGAGAACAAGTCCTGCTTATCCTTGCCTTGTTCTGCTGCCTCAGCTCTCTGTGCACAAGCATCCCAGTGGCTCTCTTCAGTTCAGGGAAAGTTGTTGGCAAAGAGAAAACCTCCCCTACGGTTTACTTCCTTCCAAGACATAGTTAGAAGTAAACTCCCGGTACACGCTCCACTCTTTATGCTCTCCACCTCCCACTTCATAACATCTCCTAACTGGATGGGAGTGTGTATGGGGGTATG
Source organism: Nycticryphes semicollaris (assembly GCA_013400055.1). Taxonomy (NCBI): domain Eukaryota; kingdom Metazoa; phylum Chordata; class Aves; order Charadriiformes; family Rostratulidae; genus Nycticryphes; species Nycticryphes semicollaris. The sequence goes on along the minus strand of VXBJ01002636.1, from coordinate 278,888 downwards.
GGAGGGATGGTTTTGTTGAGCTTTTTCCTTGGAGGCAGCTTGATCTCCGTTTAGCTGCATCCCCTGGGCTTTCCTGCACAAAGTGCCAATGGCATGCTTTCTGTGAGGAGCCTATTCTCAGCTCTGCTTGGCAAGCAGAATGGGGCAGCAAGAGGAGGAACATCACAGGCACGGGGACAGCACCTTGCCTGACATCCCTCTCTCCACCCCACTGTGCGGTGGGAGGGTGGAGGGGACAGCTCTGCTCAGCTATAAACAGACTCCCTGCCATGAAAATAGGTGGCCACCAAGTGACGCCAGTAGGAGAGCTTTAGTGATTTAAATGATGTACCCGGCAGAGAACAGCTTGATTAATTCATATGAATTGTAACTACTTAGGCCTCCATTCATCTGGAATGATCTGTGATCCTATCTGCCAAAGAAGTTACAAAAGGTCCCTGGCTTCAGTTACAGGTGATGTATTAGTGACCCCCTCCCGAAGACAGCCCAGGCGCAGGAAGCTGCTTTGTTGCTACAGGCGTCTCGGTTGGAAAGACTGAGAGCAAGACAAGGACAAGGGATCAGCTCCTCAGAGCCTCCCTAGGTATCTGCCATGGAAGGGGGTGCGGGCTGGGGATGGCTATCCCCGGGGTGTGAAGCAGCTGACTCCTTCCAGGATGAAGGGTTTTTTTAGAAACACTGCTGTCTTTATCTGAAAAATCAGCCAGTGGCTGTGAGGACATCTGGCTGAGGCTGAACTCTGGGGGCCAGCTGTTGCTTTGTCACAGTGGCTCACTTGGTCAATGGGTTTGGGCTTATTGCTCCTCCCCATGATTGAAGAGTTTGGCCACAGACTTCAAGTTAGACACACAGAGGCAGGATGGGGCATTTGGGTGGCAGTCGTTCTGGGTGAAGGAGCCAGGGCCACCAATAGACCCTTACCTCTATTCAGAAACTTCTCGGCCATTTGGTTAAGTGGAACAGACAGGGCCTTCACCCTCCTTAAACCAACCCTCACCTCTTTGCAGCAACAAAGGGAGCAGTGGGCACACCCTGGTCAGCGGCTGAATCCACCATGTGCCTTATGTCACCTGTAGCATGAGGAAGAAGTGACTCTCATGCTGGAAGCATTGGTGGAGACAAAGCCAAGCTTTGGAGAGGTTGGGGCCACAGCGAATAATGAAGGTGACGGACCTATTCCCCATGCCGTTTAGCATGATATGTCATGAAGTCAAGACTAAGCTGTCCCACATAAGGCTTGGTGCCAGTTTTGTGCCTCCCAGCACCCAGCAACTGCTGGTCACAGCCTGTCCCCATGGAGAGCAGCAGTGGCAATCCAGGATGCTGGATCGCAGTGCCACCGTGTGGGCTCTGCTGGCTTCTAGAGCAAGGAGAGAGGGACATGAGGTGCTCTGCACTGGATCTGGGTCCCTCCAAATGGTGACTGATAGACCAGGAAACTGGAAACAAACTACAAGCAGACATCCTGGCTTTCTTGAGGATGCAGCGCCTGTTGACTGGCACCACTTTCCTTGTGCAAGTCCTGACTCCTGAGGTCAAACATTTGCTTTCAAGGGTTTTTGAGACATGACCTTCAAGGCAGAACCTTCACCAAACTCTCCCCACAGGCTGCCACATTCTGTACCCAATGGACTCAGACTTTGAGGGTCAAGGGTCCTTCACCACCTTCTATCAGCCATAGGTCAGTGGGTATCTAAAGGAAACATGAGACCCCTTTGTTCCCATTGGTGCAAAAACAGGAGCTTGGCCCAAGCCAACTTCATTTGAATAACGCTGGATGACTTTGCAGTGGAGTAGATGAGAAGCACTTTTCACAGTCCACAAATGTCCTTGGGGAGAGGACAGATGGTTTTAAAAGGCTGGCAGCCCCTGGCATTTAAATGCTCACTGGACATTTAAACCACCATTGTTTTACTTGAGCTAGGACATTGCCCAGGTCACAACACCCAGTTAGTTGTGTCTCAATCACGAGTACCGACAGCCAGGAGAAGACAAATTCTAAAGGTGCATGAAGTTTTCCCAGGTCATGGAAGTCAAATACCTCTAAAAATGCCCTGCTGAGTTAGGTCATACGGGACCTAACAACAGGACAATACTCTTCATAAAACATCTGCCTTCTTGCCATACTCTCCGAAGATCTCACAGTACCATGCTGCTACGTCAGACCTCTGCGTGTGCCCACTGGTGCTCAGTTAAACATAAGCTTGGCTGCCTCCAGTTAGTGGTGGTGTAGTTAGTCTGGAGGAGACCCACCTCTCAGTTCTAGATGTCTGCATGTCAGCTCTGATCACCAAGCCAGTGACTCTCAGCTCACTTTGTAGTCACTGGAGAACTGGATGGAGCTGTTGTGCTTGCTACCTAAGGAACATGCATGAGAGACTGGAAGCCATTGTCCTCCCAAACTTTCCAACCCCATGCACACTTTTAGTCAAATCCTGCTGCAAAGCTCAGCACTTCTGGATGGGATGCGACTGAAATACCCTTCCAAGTTGACACCCATGTTCAAAGTCACTCCGAGACCTGTGTCTGAATGAGCTGTGGATGTAATTGATCAGAACCCAGCAAAAGAGCTAAAGTTTTTTTAGGTCTTTTTTTTTGGTGACAAGGAATTGCTTCCCACTGAACATCACCTTCATGATTGATGGTCCTTCCCTTCTCCTTAGGCCCCAGACTACACAGCTCCTTCCCTCACTGCCAGGGCAGGCTACAGAATGCTCTGGTCTACAGCACATCAAAGACCTGTGCTCCTTGTTTGAGGCCATCAGTATCAAATGAACTGACCTGCTGCCAGTGACAGTCTTAGGAAGCCTTCAGCCTAATTGGTGGTGGACTTGATACAGGGAAATGAGAGAAGAGGTTTTGGTCCTGGGTAGGAGGATTTGCTCTCAGATTTCTTGCCATCCAACATGTCCTTGCTGTAGCAGTTCTCTCCTGAGCCTGTCATCACCAGGTTTTTGCTGGAGGGAGTCTCTGGAGGCTGGAGCAACACTCACCATCCCACAGAACTGAGTCACCAGCAGGATTCCCAGCCAGGGCCATCCAGGGGGCAGGAGGCTTTCCTCCCCCAGGGCTGCCAAACATGTGTCAGCTTCTTGGAGGCTCTCAGGCCTGGAGCTTTCCTGGGAATTTCCCAAGGCTCCTGGCCAGGCTGGGTGACCCAGCTTCTCCAGATAATAATGACAGCAGAAACGCTCCGTCTGTGCAGCAGTGAACATCATGGTGCTCCCTAACCAAATACCACTTGTCCTCATTGCTACAGGCAACTGGATGGCATAAGTTCATGGAAGATTTTACCTCATCTCCCCCCTAAAAGAATTACACAAAAGCCTTGTGCTCCCTGGCTGGCACAGCTTCTGCCTGAGCCACACCTCGGAGACATGACACCTGGATGTACTCCAGGGCACTGCTCCAGCCTTACAGTGTCTCTGGTTAGGTAGAAGATGTTCTGGATTTTCAGTATTTCAAAGACCTGTCTGGTGCTGACACTGATCTCGTGGACAAGTCGGTTGGTCAGTCACCAGGTAGCCTGTGGAGGAATGGGGGGAAGTGGAATTGGAGATTTGCCAGCAATTACCTTGCCCTTGCTTTCTCATTGCAAAACAGGCCAATGGGCAACCTGAAGGAGAGCTTCTTGGAGGTTTTGACCTAGACAGTCTGAGATGGGGCAGGAGGTGGATGGCAGGAAGGGAGAAAAGAGGGGAAATTGAGGACTTGTGCTAATATTTACTGGGTTTGGAGTATCCAGACCCAGACCATAGATGGCCCTGAGAAACTTGGGGCTAAGGGATTTTGCTCCTGGCTGGCTGGCTCTCCAGCACACCTGGGGCTACCAGCACCAAACAGAGTACTTGGAATAGGTCCCCTGTGCCCACTTCCCTCTGTTTTGGCATCCACCAGAACATTCCCCACCAGGGAACATAGTTGAACTTTTTAAAAGCATGAAAAATTATATTCTGGTTCCACCAGTCATGACTTAAGACCTCAACTCTTCCCCTGTGGGCTCTGTGGTGAGCTGCCCTCGTCTGCCTTGATGTCTGCGAAGCTTTGTCGTATAAAGTGAGCTCTCATGAGCAAAGAGGTGGCCTTGATGCTCTTGTGGCCAAGTTAAATGCAGAAGCTGCCAAAGACCTTGGCACGCACAGCAGGTGAGCCTTCTCTCCAGCAAGCCCAGCAGGCTCTTCTGGAAAACAAGCAACCAAAGTGAGGGATGTGGCAGAAGACCCAGCACAGAAGTAAACTGCACCAGTCCTTCAGGAATGAGAGAAGACTTTCGTTTGACAATGCAGTTCTTACTGCATTGACGAGCTCCTCTTAACAAGGCACTGCCCCAGCACACCAAATCACAGCAGAGGGATATAAAGAATAATAACCTACAGATTCAGCTCACTTTTCCCATAACAACCCCTGCAGAGTGTGATGCACAGGCAAGAGCACTGTGGCTTTGCTTCCCCTTGTCCTCTTTGCTGCGGTGTTACGCGTTCCCCCCCCTTACTTGCTCACAGCATGGGGCATCAGGCATCTCTCCTTTGCTTGAAGAGGGTCACAGCCTGAACAACAGTTCCACAACACTTTTTCCCACAATTCCTAGACACCACTATTGAAATCTATCACTTAAGCTTACCCATTTTTACAGTCCTTGCTAATTAGCCCATAATAAGGCTAACCGTAGGTTCCCATTCTCACCCCAAAACTCCTTCTCCCGGCTTATCTGCCCATTTCCCCACCATGTGTCCACCTTGTCTGCTAAAGCCAGGAGTTGTGCAACGACTACTGAGAGAGCTGTACCTGTGTAGCACTCACCAACATAGGATTCCAATGCTTCTTCATAAAAAAATATGAGTGAATAATTATTTCCAGGCTACTGTCTTGTTATCTTGTTTACAGCAGGCAAATAAACTTAAGAGTGAAGCACAAATAGACTTTAAAGTGTTTACAAGCTTTTCCAGGGATTCACAGCTCTGCCTCCTGTGTGTCACCTCCTCCAGCTCAGGGCAGGACTGTAGGAAGGCTTTGCACCAGCCCAGGTGATGTTTCCCTAAAAAACAGAGCAGTCACACTAAATTAGGGCTGTACAAGAAAGTAATTCTGCAGCAACACCTTTTAAATATCCCTCCCTAAGTGGGAGCCTCCTGAGAGAATGGGACCTCCTGAGAGAATATTCCACGTTTCATGAAGTCTTGCAGGCCAGGACTAAGGAGAGACATCACATAAGGCTGGTCTCACCTGTCCCACTCCTACTCAGGATTCATGGCCTCCTTCCCTTCCTCTCAACACTCTGATCAAGAGACAACAGTCCCAATACAGTATTTTATTAAGAGAAAGGAAACACACCTCCAGAAAACTTCCAAAAAGCTTAAGGATTTAAGATGCTAGAGAAACCATAATTCATAGGCAACAAACACTGGCAGATTGTGTGCCAGTAGTCCCATCTAACAAGAGAGTGATGGAGTGACTGCTCCCATTCCTCATCACCAGCACACAAGGGCTGTTGTGCAACCTACTTGAAAATGTAAGCGTAGAGGGGGCTGCTCCTCTGCCTTTATTATCTGAGGGTCTGTACAACATTCTCAAGAGCAGGCTTATTGAATTTAATAGATTGCAAGTGCTCCCAAAATCTATAAATGATGAATCCTCATGGGGGGAGAGAGGGATCCTTTAAATACATCATTATTCACTAGAGCTGTAAACTACAAACCACAAATCGTGAGTGGGTTATTAAATCTCATTCAACCATTTGGCAGTAGAAGGAGACATCACCGAAAGACTCGTGCTCACAAACTTACCCATTTTTCCCAACTGCATCAGATACTGTGAGAAAAACAGATGATATATCACTTCTGTTTCCCACCCTTGTGTGCTTTATCAGGAACAGCACAAACCAGCACTGAGCTTCCCTTATCTGCAACCCAGCATCCTTGTGTCGCACTCTGAGAACTAAATCCTCCATGAGATGGTTCCTCGCACTCCCTGCAGATGCTGCAAACCTGAGAGTCTCCCAGGAGCTCAGCAGCTCTCGTCAAAAGTTCAGGCTCCCACAAAGTGGCTACTTTTGCCAAGGTTAGGAATGACACCATGAATAGCAGTGGTCAGGCTGAGCAAGCAGAAAATGCTGAGCTACCCACAGCCTGGTGTCTAGACCAGCACATGATATATGCAAGCCCAATGCAACCAGGAGTTTTACTATCCTCTAGAGTTTTGCATGGTAAATGAGGTCGTTACAGGCTGTGAGCTTTGCTCTAGCTTAAGCTTCCTTCAAGGACAACTAAGGAGTGCTTCAGGTAGGTGGTGGAAGAGTTAATGCAGGCTGCTCAGTACAGTTGGTTCAAAAGAATCTTTTCCCTGCTTCATATGGGAAAATGACTATCTGTTCTACTTTAAATTTCCCATTCTTTTCTGAAAAGAAATATTCCCTGATTTAATCTACAGAAAAACGTTCACAACTTGGCACTGTGGGAGTAGAAAATGTAGCCAGAAAATTGATAGAAAATGGTTAGGTTGTGTTGAATGTGTTGTCACTTGGACTTTGATCCGTCTTCTCCATTTCTCTGCCAACACAAAGGACTTGAACACCTTGTGATCAGCTTCAGGGCAGGGATCACACCTTGGGCAAAGGGGCTTTTCACTTTGTCTGACACAGATGCAAGGGAGCTTATGCAGCCAGAACGAGGGATGGGTGAACAAACATGAAGATCAGAAACACCTCGATTTAGAAGACAGCTGTTCCCAGCCTCTTACTGGGACACTTTTCACTGGCACATGCAGTCCTGGCTTTTATTCACTGGGAATCAAGAACTCGATGTGTCCCCGAGATTCTCTCCTGAGTTACTGTAACATTGCAGCCTACTGTGTGAAGCTGGAGATTGCTGCAAAGGCTAAATTCAAGGGATGGGAAAAGGAAGAACAGGGTAAATTTACCTCTTTCAGGGACTTTTAAAAGAAGTAGATGCTAAAGTACGAAGCACTGTAAGGGAGATGACAACATCACCTTGGCAGAGCAGACTGGGATCTGCCTTTGGGAAGTCGAGCACAAACTGCAGTGACTCTTCTCGTTGTTCACAGCACCAGGAACCATGTGGGGCTGTTGCCTACAGCCCTGGTGCCACAGTGCTGGGCACAGCACGGTTGGAAAACAAATGGAAAGATCATTTTTTTCTGCAGAGACCTCCCAGTCTAAATGCCCGGAGACAAAACAGGGATGAAATTCCTTGGCTGAGCTGTAATCCTGTGTATAGGATCTGGCCACACAAATGCGCTCCATGCGGCAATCCTGTTTATGAAAATGATGGATGTCACATCCTCTTCTTTGCAACACACCAGAAACAAAGCTCAGGCATTTTTCTTTGCTGGGAAATCTGTGCCTGCTGCCCCAGCAAGGTCTGTACCTGAGCAGATGGGTCCCTGTTATCTCTCACTGTCAGTTAGATGAGAAGGAGCAGTTGGTATGGCTGAAGTGCATTTGCAAGAGGACTGTGCAGCTTCTCCCCAAAGACCTCTGCCATGTTTTTGTGGCTTTTTCAGGGTGGGACTTCATTGTGTCTTACAGAAGGGCATTTCACATCTCTAAGTTCACATATGTACTAAATACTCACTTGGTGAGCACTGACTTCAGCTTTCCAAGCCCACAAGTGCGTTGAACCCAGGGCACTGGCAAACAGGAGCAGAGGGCTATGCAAAATCCAGCCATGGTGGGAAGCAGCCTCCACTTTACCAAAGCAAGCACAGAAAGGCTTCTCAGGCATCCAGACGCTGTTGTACACTTTCAGGACCTGGGGACCCCAGTGCTAGCCCCTGTTCTGAGACCACAGCACCAACAGGTTACACAGAAAAAAGGTAAAACCTCTCTGGCTTTCACCCTCTCACTTTCAGTTCCTTTAAAATTCTATGGAAAGGAGATTTCTAAAGAGTTGTTCATTCTCATGTGTAATCACATACTCTGTCCAGCACACAGCACTACCTCTTTTTACCCTGTATGAGAACAAGTGGGTTTTTTTCTTGTGTTTCTTCCAAATTTGTGTTCTAATATCCCTTCACTGAAGAGAGCTGAAGTTGTTAGTCAGGCACGGATATGTATATCCAGCAATCCCTTCTTTAATAAGCATCCTTACCCTGGTGCAGCTGCTTGGACCATCACCAGTAATACGTCCCTGTCTATTTGGATCACAAGGGAACGTGATCTTTCATGTTGTAGGAGATTTACGTATGGGATTTTCACTGGAACAGCATAATGAATCCCCACCCAAACCCTCAAAGCTTCCAGGAAGTTCAGATACAACTTTTGCAACTTGGGACCTATTTTTATTTGGCTTTGGTTTTTAAACTCTTTCTCTTCTCCCTTTGATGATTTACCCTGTTATTGTGGACACGTGAAAAACAATCAGAGGCAGTACCACGCAACCTGGGATTGCTCCCCAGTGTCCTGGTCCAGTTGTGCACCTTGTCCACACCCCAGTCGCGTGCTTGGAGGACACAGGAGATGGCATGTCCCCTTCCCCAGACCACAGTGGTGAGGTGCAATGTGCCCTCCCATCTGGATGATCAGGAGACCACAACTGCCCCTAACCTGCGCTCTAGACACCACCACTATGGAGAAAATTACTGTTGTGGAGGACACCATCTGCAAAGGAAAGCTGAAGGGAAATTATGGCATTTGGAGGAGAAAAGCATCCTTCACCCTGGAAGGCAAGCACAAGTCTGAGCTCATTTCCAAAATATGTAAGACACATTGAAAACCCTACATCCCAGACTATGGCAACAATTTCATCTCCAGAGAGGAAGAGCCTCGGTGTGCTGATGGTGTAATAGCATACTTCACAAGGGTCATGCCAAGATCAGGCCATGGGCATTGAAGCCCATCCCACTTGCAGTTATCCCTGGCTCAGCATCACCTGGGTCTTTGAAAGAGCCTTCAGGCTCAGATGCAGGTGTGTGGACAACCAGGAGAAGATCTGAGCCTGCCTCAACCTGTTTCCTCACCCACTTTGCAGCTCCTGGCACAGGAACAGCCATCGTGAGGAGAGAAGCTACTTTGCCACAGATGAAAGAACACAGAAAAGTGCCCTCCCCCAACTCCTCCTCTCCCTGGTGAGCCTCAAAGACTAGGGTTGTCCACAGGGGTGTTAGGAAAGGGAGCTGGTCCCCCACTGCCTGGAGGAGAGCAATCCTAGGAGAAAGAGGGGTGAAGGGTCCATATGTCTGACCCATGACTGGGCCTGGCCATTTCCCTGTAGTCTGATGGCTAATAATACTGTGTGACCCATGGAGCTGGCATCCACAGGTGTCTACTATCAAGCAACAGGATGGTAAAAATTATTCACAGAAATTTGTCAGCATCTGTGAAATCTCAAACAAGGCCAGACCTTGGGGGCTTGATAGCTTCATTCTATTTCCCTATCATTTGCAGAATCACTAGAAATAGCCTAATAACACTGCTGAACCAATCTAGAGGGCTGCCTGGGTTGTATGTCTGCATAGCTGTAGGGCAAGTGTGATAATCATACCCAAACTGTAGAACCACCTATTTAAATGCATGCATATATACAACAGGTTTTTTTTTTCCTTGACATTGCATCTGCAGATCATCAGCATTTGGCTTGCAACATGATTCTTATTATCAGAATCTCACTTTTAAAGTCATTTTTCTGACCATCACGTTTATGTGGAAAATAAAAATGCAACCTGGGGAAATGAGAGGGAGGAGGCAAAGTGTTTTTCAAGTGATCTCAGTGGCTGATTTTTTCCCAGCCTTGGAAATGGGTACTGCTAGGGAGAAACTTTAAAGAGCACATGAAAATGTTAATGAAGGTTGGAATGATGTCTAGTATCCAACCCAATAATTCTCCTCCCAGTAATTTCTTTAAGCTTCATATTTGGAGTTCCGTAGGTCATAAATTTTGCCTGCTCTGAAGTTAACTGGATCCACAAGATGTAAATGTATTACTCATCCACTGGTTAATTTGTATGCTCATTGCTTTCCAGCCTCTCCACAAATTGATTTTTAGATTCGTTATTTAGCCAGGAAGATATTTCCTGGCTCGTCCCTCAGAAGGTCACAGAACAACGTAATGCCTCTGACTGCCACAGGGAAACAGAAAGTCAAGCAGAGGGCTGGAGAACAAGTTTTCCTACCTCAAGCTCTGTCAAAAGTCAATCGAGGTGCAAGCTGCACTTGGCAGATGCCAGTTCAGGGTTATGCTCTGGGCAGGGAAGCAAAGCAACAGGGTGGTGGACCAGGGGGAAAGGCAGAAAAACAACTGAGCGGCATGGGTCTGGGCCAGGAGGGTATAAGCTCACATCTCCAGGTGGTTTCTTTCTTCTCACTTTCATCTCTCTGTACTCTGGATTCATTTTGAACCTCACAGGCTAGTAGCCTTCTGTCCTCTTAGTGGGACTCTGCTGACTTTTAGCCCATTTGGGGGATGCTGTCCAGAGCTGTTAGTGTCCTTGTCAGCATTCTGCTATTTTCACAAGTTGTCCAAGGTCAATGACTCCTTACCACCTGCAACAAGGGGTGAAATATCCAGAAGGGCATTCTTCATCTGAGCCCTCTGACTCTTTGACTCAGGGTGACGTCTAGTTGGTGTGTAGTTCTCCTTGCACTCTAGGAAGCTGGCTTGGGTTGCTGCTTGAAGCTCAGGTGTGATGTCTGCGTGTCAGTGGTTATCTCAGCCAGGCCTGGGACCATAGAGTGCCTTTCTCAGCAAGCCCTGAGGCCAGCTCTAGGGCTGCCAGCTTACCATGCCTTTTCATCAAAAGCTGTCAGTGCTTGGAAATGTGAAAGTCCAACAACTTGGAAACGATGCTGGAACATGGCTCCATTCCGGGTCTTACATCCCTGCATCTAAATAGCACTTCTTGAAAATTAACCCTCATCTGCAAGCAGGAGTTCTTAAAAAAAAAAAAAAAGGGCACAAAGACCGGGTGCAGAGCATTATCAGACTCGATAAACTGAGTCACAGACAGGGTTACACTTCTGATTTGCATTAGACACAAAGCTGCATGACAGACCTCCGGAAAGCTCGCCTCTTTGTCCCTGCATCCCACATCATATGCTCCTATTACAGAAGCTCTTCACCTCCATTAAGGGGCAAGTTTCTCTTCGCCACAGGTGCTCATTATATTCCTTCGTCACTCCTCTTTAGGGCATTACAGCTGTGGCTACACGGCCGTGGCGTGGTTTCTGCTTTTGCTTTTTTTCAGCTGATTATATTTTGACAGCGATTTTGCAGCCTTTACATACTAGCTCCCACTGTTTGTATTCTAGGAAACATTTACTGCCTGTCTTGCTTGCCAGCACTAGGATTGCTCACCATCCCTTGGGAACAATGAGAAATGATGTGTCAGAATTTACCCGCTTCCCAGCACTCCCTGTTTACTACAAGGACCCCATGGGCAAGAGAACAAATAGATTACTACAATTTATATATCTCTGGGTAATGTCCTGCAGTTCCTTATCTTCTCAACTGGGATATTGTTCACTCTGTTGGGCCATTTTCAGCTCAGGAATTGTGTCATAGTGGCATCCATGGTGGTGAAAAATTGCCTGACAGCAACGGCGTTGTGGGAAAATCAAGATTTTCCCCCCTCCTTCTCCTCTCAGATGTGCTTATTATAATGTGGTGGAAATTAGAGCTTGGCGGGAAAAGGTTTCTGAGTCCCATTAAAACTTCCTGTGATTTTCAAAGCTCCCCTATTCCTCAGTGAGACAAAGCCCAGAGCTCAATGAAGATTTTCTGGTATGATGGAAGTGAAGTGATCACCTTGGCCAAGCCCCAAGGTGGTAGGATGATTTTGCCCTCCTTCGAGAAGCTGGGGCTCAAGTCCCTGCTGCCAGTGTGTCCAGAACAAATAATGAACAGATATTTTGTCTTTCCTGAAGTGGTTCTGCCTCTTAAATTGTCTACCAGAGGTGCCTCATTTAGCATTCAAACGTCCATTTGAAATGGTGACTTGAATTTACACATTCCTTGGCGCTGACCTTTTGGTAAATGATAGCCTGGACAGGGATATGGGAATCTGAGGATACTCCTGCCTTTCCCTAAAACAATTTCCAAGACTGGGTCAATCCCAGGAAAAATGTTGGGTTTTTTGACACATCAACATTTTCTGCTGAAAATACATTTGTCTAAAAAAAAATCCTCAACCAACTAGCAATGGAAGAACTGCATGCACGGTTTACTAGTGAAGAAGTCTCCCTCTTCCTTCACCTTTTACCTGGTGTCATCATTATCCTAAATCTTCTTCAAACTAAATCAACAATTGCCGTCAGGGTACACTCCACCTCTCTAGATGCCTTCAAGATCACCCAGCAAGCTTTCTCACCATGTTCTGCCCTAAGCTCACTTGGTGGTGCCAGGTGGCCTCAGGCAGTCTCAGCTCTTTGCTTCTCAGACCCCAGTTGGGTCTTTGACTTTTGCTGCCTCCAGGGTAACTGGGCTTGGGAGTCCCTTCACCGAGGACTTTTTAATGAACTCATGCTCTGCCTCATCACAGCTCTGCACTGCCAAGGAGAGTGGTTCAAAGGAATGGCAAGGAGGGAGACAGCTCTTTGTGCTTGCAGAAACCTCTGCTGTTTATTGAGCCTGTGAAGTCCCTAAAGAAATTTCACTGGGATGGCTCAGATTTCCATTCATGCTCAGCCTGTCCTCAGTGAACAGTGCTTACCACATAAGACCAACACCCTCCACACCTTTCAGTCTGTACAACACATCACATTTATCCCCCACATTCACCCAAAAAGGGATGAGAATCCTTGTCTGAAGCCTCCCGATGCAACTAATTGGCTTAAAATCCTCATTTAACATTTCCCTTTAACCTCCCCTGCTCTCGTGGGGAAGGCAGCCAGACCAACAACGCTGGAGGGGGGAATCTCTGCCTCTCACCAACAGGCAGCATCTCCTCTGGCAAGTTTAATCACTCTGCCTGATCAATCCCAATCTTATTCCCAGCAAGGAGGTCTTATTAATACTGGATGAATGGAGTGGGATGTTTGTGGTCTAGAAGATTTTCCCGACGGAACAGGAGCTAGACCACCAACCCTGTCACACTGACCACCCAGATGGCAATAACCTTTGGCCAGTGTTGGCACGGGTTGGGCTTGACACCGGACATAGCAGGGCTGAATAGATGGGTTGAAGCCATCTGGGGGTGAGGATGGGGGAGGATGCAAGGAGACTGCAGGGAATTGTTTAAGTGAGCTCTGAGAAATATTGGTCGAGTGCTCCCATTTAATTATTCACTCTGCTTAATTTGCTCTTGGACAAGATGAATCGTTCATTGAGTGCACAGGCTGGAAGCAAGTCCTTCCTGACTAAACAGACTCAGCATTAAATGGTAAAATAAATGGAGGCCAAGCAAAGAAGATTCCTCTTGTCAGATTGGTCACATCAGGGCAGGATTCTTGTAGAGAAGCCAGAGCTGATAGAAATATAAACACAAACACTTTCCAGAATAAGTTTCTACAGTTTTCCCTTTATTTCAGCTAGGATTTTTTCAGGCAATTTAATGTTTCCAGAAAATACTGCACTGACAGTGTCGTCAATGTCACTGCAGTTGGTATCAAGCAGGGGTCAGGGTGGATGAGCATCACAGAAAGCTGTTCCAATAATGCAGCCATTGCCTGAGGTGTCAGGAGACATGGTGGGATTCATTTCTACCCACTTCAAACACATGGAAGGTAGTTTTCAGCCTTCACCCCCACCTGTCTTCATAGTCTTCATAATCTCTCCTCACAGAGAAGTAGACACTGCTACAGGGCAACTCATCCATCTCAGGTGTCTGTCGGAAGGTAGAAGAAATCATATTCCCCAAGGAGCATGGCTCATCTCGGTGACCCCAGCTGCAACCATACAGCTGCAAACATCTGGTCCAGTCAGCACCACTGGCAGGTCATGGGCAAGTTGATTCTACTTTTTGCTCCATCCTATGCAAGTATGAAATATTTCAGGGCATTTACTAAATACCTAGAGGTATTTATGGCTATCCAGCCCAGCAGGATCTCCATCTGCATTTGGCTTCAAAGCAGTAATTATATAAATAATGAACGGGTGGATTTACAAAGGAGTAAAGCAGCTACATTTTCAGCTCTTGATTTTTAACCACTAACTACCAACAAAGACTTTTAGGCAAACTAGAATGATTCATTTACTAACCTCAACCCTTGAACTGAATGATTGGCAACAGTAACTCCGGTCTGAAATCATTCAACCCTCATTTTCAGGTTTTAAAAATAAACAGGACCAAGCTTCACACAATAAAGATGTGAAAATTCTTCCAACACAAATGTCTGAGCCTAGCACATGCTACATTAATTTTATTTTCCTTCTTTCATCCTGATTAAACTGTCCACTAGTAATTCTTTGCCTCTGGCCAAATGCAAACACAACTCTGTCACTAATAGGAATTGAGTACGTCTGCATAAAAATACAATTAAAGTAACAGTACACTTCACATTTCATGCCACTCAAATTTTCAAGTAGGTCTGTTATTACGTGATTTCTCATGCATTGTTAGAATTTTTTTGCATTACACTCTAAGCAACTGATTTTCTTCTCTGGTCAATCAGCATTAAATGTAATGCCAGACATTATCTTGGCTTGAAATAATAATAATTAAAAAATCCTGTCCCAGATGTTTGAGATGTTTTTTCCTTTTCTGAGAAAGGTTTAGACATGTGAAGAATTTTTCCATCCAACATCAGAAGGAATCCACAGGCTTTTAAAATTTTGGGCAAAACCCAGAACCACCCAGCCAGTTACACACGAAGGAAACTCTCTTGAGACAAGTGAAGGCTGACATTCGCGTCACTGCTCTGAGAGAGACAGGAGGCTTGACCCTGGCACCTATAGCTGGAGAGGAGACTGCTTTCAGCACTGACCCACTTATTGCTTCCCAAGAAGGGAAAGGGAGGAATCTTTCTCTCCAGCTGTGATTCCTACCCTGCTTACGAAGTCAGTGGGACTTGGGACCCAAAGTTTTGACATTGAAAATGGTAATTTCCTAATGAAAAAATAGTTTCTTCAGAACACCACCCCCCCTAGCACTACTGTAGACAGCTGAATCAGGGCAGGCAACACCAGCTGACCAAACCAAAGGGTTGAGTCTGCCCTTCAAAGAGAACTTTATAATCCAACAGGGAGGAGAGTTAGGCCTTCAGGGCACTTCTTCCCAAGCCAGTCAGGAAAACTCAGTAATCCCCAGTGCCTATCCATTTGCACCCTACTAAAGTGCTGTGACTTGGATCGGGAACACCTGTGTACTCACTTTGCAGAGGGGACAAGTCAATGTATAGTAGACAGTTTTCTCTCTTGTGTCTGTCAGCCCAAAAGAAGATGCATATATTGAGCTTTGGGAAGGCCTCTCTTCTAAGAGCCTTTCAGATGTGACACTGAATAGCTGTGAAGAACAGTCAGAGCTGGAATGCCGAGAGCTGGTTGAGTAAGTAAAGTTGTATGAAATCCTTGGCTGACATGCATGAGGTTAAAGACAAGAACTTCAGCTAATTGTACCATCAACCTGGTGTGGGAAACATTTAAACACTTGCAGAAAATTGCACGTTTATGTGCATTGGCTGCATTACAAAAAATAGCCCTAATAGCAATCCATCACACAACTTGGTCTAAACAACCTCTGAACCACATTCTATAGCCAATTAATTCAATCACTTCTTTTATATCTGTTGGAATCCAACTTGAGCAAAAAAGCTCAGCAACCCTTTTTATCACCCACCAGCACTCCAGCAGCCATGAGAGAAGGTTCCAATAGGTCATAATTTAGTCAATATTTTACTTTGCAATACACATGAAAATCCTTTGACATCAAAAGCAGTAGATTTACAGATGCTGATCATTTACAGATATCGCTGTTCTGCCAAAGTATGAACGTGTTCACTAGTTCAGATTAAACTTCTGTTATTTCCTCGGAATGGTAGTTGGCACTTGTCCATCAGCTCCCCAAATTCACTTCAACAGCTTCTACAGATTGCAACCTTTTCCCTCTGGCTTGCCTGTACATGGGCCGCAGTGGTCAGACGTGTGCTAGCTCTCAGCATCACCTGCAGCCATGTCCTGTGTATAGCTGCTTCACAAATGCATTTGTCTGCAAGTTCATACGTCACAGGGTAATCTGGCAGGAGATCTAACTGTTTAATAGCAAATAAAAAAAAAAAAAGGAAAGCTTTTTTTCACTTGGCACCCTTTCACTTCTTGGCAATAGTCAAGACAACTACTTGGAAAGCCTTGGGAAAACTCAAGTTCCTTGCAGGTATGTGGCTGTGTTTGCAAAGCAGGAGGACCTTAGAATCGTAGAATCATAGAATTGTCTAGGTTGGAAGGGACGTTTAAGATCATCTAGTCCAACCATCAATTAACTCTGAAAAAAAACCAAAATCTTTAGCACACAAATCTGCTGATGTGAGTGAGGAAGCTTTGACACCAGTGTGGTGAGCAGTTTGAGCTCACCAGCAGTTTGAGCCTGATGTGCCCCAGAAGCATCACAGAGCCCTTAGGCTGCCCATCCAAGGCTCATCATCGCTGCGGTTGTAGCAAGGTGATACCTGCCCGGCTCAGCACTGCATCATGTGGATGCTCCCAAACTTGTGCATAGTGGAAGCAGCAGAGCCACATTATCTTGGACGCTGGCACAGCACGTGGCTTCACCATACCTGGAACTGGTGCTGCTCCCAACAGATTTGGTATGCCAAGGAACTGGTTGGGGAGATCTACCCAACTAGTAGTGGCGATCTACCCAACACTCACATGTGCGCAGTATAACCTCACTGGCAGGGCAGGAGTCTCACCCAAGGACCAGGAAGACCTCTGGGTTGCCAACCCACATGGGCCCACTGGCCTTAGCTGGAGGCCAGTATGAGTGTATCTGTCTTCATGTCCCTGATAATAAGCGCTGTATCTGGTGCTCACAGCGCTGATGCAGGGTTGGGGAAGACTCAGGGGATGAGGACGATGGACCTATGTTTTTCACCACAGCAGGAGTTTTTGCTCAGTGCATTTTTCAGAATGACAGTAAATAGGGTTGGGAGGGGTATGGATGGCCCATCTAGCCCACCCCTTTAGTTACTGCCGGTTTCCATTCAGGCAGTCAATCGAAGAGGTTTAATTTTATGGTGTCTGCGCAGGGGACAGAAAAGCTTTCCATTTCCCCTTCTTCATTGATATTTTTGTCCATGAACCAAGCAGTTTCATTAACAAGTAGGTTTTGCTGAAGATGCATTCATCAGTAAATTGCTCTGCCACAATGTGGGACTAGTGTGGACAGATTTGAATTTGCAGAACTCCTGGCTTCTGTTTCAAAATCTGCATTAAGTCCCGAGCTGACCCTTGGCCTCCACAAACTAAAATCTTCTTATCTTACTGAAGTGGATTGGAAGAGAGTGCCAGTCTCATTAAACACTTTCCAAAGTTATTTACTTTGGGTTCTGCCTATATTTCTCTTTCGTCTTCATTTTCATTACATTTATTTTGTCTTAGGAGGGAAAAGCTCTTTTTATTCCTCCATCCACCCAGTGTCAGTGGGCTTTCTCCCTGCAAGGAGGACAGTAGACATCCCTAGCCCCTGCCCTATTCTTGTCAGTCCCACCTACCAGCTTTGTTTGGGAAATGATCTCAGCAGATGCAGCACAGACAGCGGCATGCCATAATCAGTCCTTGCTCACCCAGGTGTTTTGTGATGCTTCTTTGAGAAGAAGAGACCCCCACCAGCCCATCAGCATCCCCCTGAAGTGCCCTTTTGAGTACCTGCCTCTGGAACTGAAGAAGAAAGGCAGAAGGTTTCCCCTCTAAACACTCAAAAGGTAGAGAAAGTCCTGCTCCACCAGTTCCAGTGATGCTAAAACTTCTCATTTCACCTGCAGGTGCTGTCCCCAATCAAATCCCATCTGCCATCATAGAGTGAGAGCACAGAAGGCCACACATTGGATGGGCCTTTGGGTGACCTGGTCTAGTGGTAGGTGTTTCTGCCCGTGGCAGGAGATGTAGAACTAAATGAACTTTAAGGTCACTTCCAACCCTAACCATTCATTGATCCTATGATTTTACAAAAAGATGCTGCTTTCCAGAGACAGGCTGCACCGTGAGGTACAGCTCTGCCCTTGAAGAGACATTTCTCTCAGCTTTGTCTTGTGTTCAGTGGTTTGCAAGAGTGTGTGCGATGTCGCTGACATATGCTGCTGCAGGATTTATTCTGCTCCTAGCATGTTCTCAGAGTCCTTCAGCCTCAAAAAGGAGGATGCCTCCACATGTCTGTTTCCTGTGTGCCCTGACTGCATCTGTAGATGCCCAGCTCTCACTCGACCCACCAGAATGGTTCCTCCATCCTTTGAAAACCTTTAACAAATGGCTCAAAGCGTGGGGACTCTTTAAAATCCACGAAGCGTGGGCACAGATGTGCCTGGGAGAGCAGCAGGAGGGATGCAGAGGGGCGGGGGGGCCTGGCAACACAGCGGCACGGAGGGGTGGCAGCTGCAAGACAGACGGCCGCTCCACAGCCCCACGCCGGGGAGAGGGAGAGACCCTCCCAGCTTGTCCCTGCTGCCGCTGCACTCACACATCCTCATTAATAACAGCCAGCCAATGTGATGGATAGCACTTGGGGATGAATTACGGCCAACTGCCTGATGCTGCCCTGCAAAAGCCTTATTTAGCCAAAAGCCATGCAGGTTTTTTTTTTCTTTTTTCCTCTGTTCTGCCAGGTTTTGGAAATGTGAGGGATGCCTTTGATTTTCTTGCTAAGAAGAAGTTACTTGAATTGCCTGATGTGTCCCTGTGGGGTGACAGAGTTCTGAGGGTAGCACAGAGAGAATCAGCTGGTGCTTGGGGAGCATTGTTTGTGCTGCAAAACAGGGAGCAGCTTATCCCAAATGGACGTGTTGCTGTTACTGAGAAGTTTTCTCTTTCAAATATGCAATAGCATTACTTAACTGGGAAAATAGAAAAGGTTCAAACCACATTCAGATATTGAGGTTTCAGGATATTTGCACCTCTGATCGTTGAGCTTCATCTGGATGGGTGGAGACCATTAAAAACAAAATGCAAACCAACAATAAAAAACACAAAGACACATACACTAACTGGAAGATACTGGTATGTTTAGTTTGGAGAAGAGGAGGCTGAAAGGAGGTTGTAGAGAGGTGGGTGCTGGCCTCTTCTCCCAAGTGAATAATGACAGGACCAGAGCAGTTGGTCTGAAGTTGCAGCAGGGGAGGTTCAGATTAGATACTAGGAAGAATGACTTTACTGAAAGAGTGGTCAGGCACTGGAACCGCCTGCCCAAGGAGGTGGTGGAGTCACCATCCCTGGAGGCACTTAAGAAATGTGTAGATGTGGCACTTCAGGTCATGCTCTAGTGGCCAAGATTGTGGAGGTTTTTTGTGTGTGTGTGGTTGGACTCGGTGATTTCAGAGGTCCCTTCCAACCATGATGATTCTGTGATTCTATGATAAAGAAAATAAAAGCTGTGTTAAAAGCTTCCGTGGTCTCACCCAGGATTGCTGTATCATGGATAAGCAAGAGCCTGAAACAGGTTTTATAAATAGGGATTTTTTTTAAGCTCAAAGAGTTTTGCACAGGAACTGGATGTGACGCCAACATCACGACAAATTGAAAAGATTCTTTGAAACGTCTTTAAAAGTTTATTTGTTCCCCTGAAACAACCCTGAAAATAGGCAGAGTTATTTCTGACATAAGATTATCCTGTATTCAAGTAAATATGGCCATGCTACAATTAAATAAATAAATATGGACAGCGCATCAAAGCTCCCCTAAAATAGAAAACTTTACTGGAAATGGGACGGATCTTCCAGTGGTGTAAATGAGATCCTCCCACTGAAGCAGGCCAGCCTATGCTGATTTACTTCAGATGAGCACCTGGCCTTAATTTCAATATATTTTATATTTTTGCCACCTGAGTGGCAAACACTGAAAATAGTTACCTCCGTTTAACTAGTGGCTGTCATTGACCTGAGTGGATAAGAACAAGCTGACCAGTGCTGCAGAGCTTGATGGTAGTATCTGACAGGACAAGTAGAGTCAGACACAGCTCTCAGCATCAGCTGGGGTGTCCTGACACGCTGGGGCTTGGGTGGGAGCAAATGCACGTGAGTGGCATTAGAAATTACGTAAGATAAATCACCTTCCTAACAAAACTGATTTAATTGCTGCTGGCTCCCAGTGCTCCGTATTTCAACAGCCCCTCATCAAAATACGATGACAACCTCAGCACCTGCGAAGACTGCAGAGTAAGAAATGGTAGAGATCAGGAAAAGAGGTCAGAGCTGGAAACTCTTCCTTTGTCTCAAGATATTTACAGCCCATTTGAAGTCTCGGTGTGACACTTCAGGGAAGAAAACAGTCCATCCACTCTGCAGGTGGGGAAACCGAGGCAGGAATATGTTATGTCTTGCAGGTTTACCCATCAGAAACTATTTCTTCTGAGTCTCTCTGCCACTGCTGGGTGAAGTTATTTCTTATACCATCCCTGCTGTGAGCCAGACCTTAAGGGAGAGACCAGGGGTCGCAAGCACATGGGGTTTGATTTCATGGGAACGCTGGTTAAAATATACTGAGATTTGTATTTGATTCCTTCTTTTGCATCTGATTTCTAAACCTTCTGAGTCGTATTTCCAAGTTTTTCCCACAGACAGCAAGGCTGTGAATTTTCTTAAAATATACATTACACAAAACAGGCAAGCTGATAGTCCTCCAAAATCTCAAGACTCCAGGAGCAGAGGATTAAAAAAACAAAAAGAGAGGAACACTCCCTTCCCACAGCCATCTGAAAGCTCAGGCTATAACCACCCCATGTGACAAAACATGGACCCCTGCAACACACACTTCCCACCACCCAGTCTAGGAGACGGGGGCGGGGATGATGCTGGGTTTTGAATGCCATTGCTAAAGGCAAACAGTAGCTTTGGGACACTCACTTTGTCCAGGCAGACACTGCCCAAGGGCGACAGCTTTAGTAAGAGCATGCACTGCAACAGCCTCTTCTTCCTCCAAAGAGATACCTTCGCGGACCCGCACATTGCCATCTACCTCTCCGCCAGCAGCGTTGTGCAGAGAGCGATCTAAAATTAGCCAGGTGGATTTAACGTCACACAGCTTCCTTCTGCTTTCGAGCACTCAGCCTCCTGCTATATTTAAACCAAAGGCAACTGGTAAACAAAGGTTTGGTGCGCTCTACTCTGACAGAAATACGCACTGCAGCTATTTTTATCCTGCAGACTACACAATGCGTGTCCAAGTTACGACCGGCAGCAATAAATATATCCCAAAGAGGGTCAAGAAGCCACTGTAAGCAGCGAGCAGTAACGAAAGCATCTCTGCTCTCTGAATGCCAGTGAGGCAGCCTTATCTAGTCCCTAATTCCTCCCTTTGAGGCTCATCACACAAAAGCCTTATAGAAAGAAAGATGAGGTCGTGTGTCGTGCTTTGACAGTTGGGGTTTTTTTTCCCTCCAGGTTTTGTATTTTAACTTAAGCTAATTAGTGCACTGGAAATATCAAGGCATCTAGACCATAGTCTCGATGCTGAGGGCTATTTCAGCTCAGTGCTGGCACTCGTGGATGAGGTGCTAGGTAGGAAAAACGAGGTTTTAACTTTCAGGTGACTTTCAGGAGATGCTCAGAGGCTATGGCAGGGAGTGGTGTTTGTAGCACGGTTTTAGGGTTGAAGTTGTTTCTTCTGCTAATCCTGGGGTGGTTGCCCTCGTGGGACAACCTCAAAGACACTGCTGAGCAGGACTGTGTGCAAAGTGTATGCTTGCCTGGTAAGTCACACGTGGGCACCTGGGTACCCGGTGGCAGGGATGGAGGCTGATTCAGAGCCTCTGGGGGAGGGTGCAGAGCACTGGTTACCTGGCCAAGACTTCAAGCTCTTAAAGCCTGCCCTCCTTTCTCAATCTCTGCAAGGTACTAGTGCCATGCCAAGGTCAGGCTCATCCCTGACCTCAGAAGGACTTTGTGGATCATTGCAAAGGGATTGGGCCACAGATGGAGAGTCTCAACCAGCCCCAGAGCCTAACCCCTCCCATCTCAAAGGGGATTTGGTGTGAGAGGTCAGGCAGCAAGGAAGTCTTGACTCCAGACTGTGGTCCATCTCCCATTGCTCCTCAAGACTGCTCTGGAGAAAGCACTGGAACCTTCACATCCCGAATGAAACACTTCAGGCTTCATTTTTGCTCAAGGACCCAGCAGCGAAGGAAAGGCAAGAGTCACCGTGGTTTCCATCCTTGGTACCCTTCTCCTTCAGGGTATCAGCCCTTTTGGCTTTTATGTCCCAGTCCAGGAAACCCCAAAAAGCTGGGCAATGTACACCTGAGAGCTGGGTCATTTTACAGGGGGTCAAGCCTCATCTCTGCCTTATGCTGGGTCTTGCTACCCCCTTCTCTCTTGGAGATGCAGACCTCTGGTCCACTCCACCTGCCTTGCTGCAGGGTCCAGGGTCAAGCATTGGCAACCAAGCCCTTCCCTCTGGAGGAGTTCAAGTAGTGCTGCCCTCCCCCCCGTCTGCCTGTGTAGAGAAGCCCCAGAATACCCTGCCTGGCCTCCATCACCCATTGAAGGCAGGTTGTGGTCTCCTTGCAGACAATGAGATCTCTCTGGGACATCTCAAATGCATTGTGGGTCTGCATGGGTGAATTTCTCACTGGGGTGGAAGCTCAGTCACCCACCTACAAGTGAGCTTTGGAAAGTGCTGATTCCTTGAAGCAAAATCTTTCACAAGGGCATGATGTTGAGCAGTAACTAGATGGGGCTGCTCATGTGTCTGTTTGGCCCTGCATGTTATGTTACATGCAAGACCTGGCACAACTGCTAATATTTGGATTCCAAAGGCTTTGGACTCCCCCTTTTCACCCCCAAGGGACATTTGCACTCCTACTTGGGCTAAAATGAGGGATCTTCAGAGCTAAGGTATTGAAACCTTACTAAATATGCAATGCAGATAGCAGGAGCAATCAACAGATACATGGCCAGAGTCCAGAGATGTACCTCCTAGTGACCTCCTAGCCAGCCATGGTGAAGAAGGGAATAGAAGCCATGGAAGGAATATCCAGAGGTCTCCTATAAAAAAAATAGTTAAAGGTTGTGGGTCCTAAAAGTTCTCTCAAGCTTAGCAGGTACTTCCTGCAATATCTGGAGTAGCTCTGCACCCAGCACCATGATGCCACATCACCATACCCAGCACAGCTAGGGATACCCATCTTGGCTTGGACCTGTCTCTGAAGCTGATCTGCATGTCTGCTGTCCTCAGCCAGCAATCCCACAAAAGAGCAGAGGTTGCTTCTCCCTTTCCCAGCCCTTCCTTCCCACCCTGGGGACAAATTCTGTGCCTGCCACGGCTGAGCACATCTGGCAGCAGCTGAGAAAGCGGTGCCCCACAGCTGGCACACTGAGCACAGCTCCGAGCTTGGGAAAGGAGAGGTCTGGGTTCACAGACCAGCCCTGCTTCTCCCTTGTCTCTCATTTATTTCTCATATGGGCACAGCGGGGCCCTTTTTTTTTATTTTTTTTTATTTTGTTATGCAGCAAATCATTAAAAAGAAAGGAAGGGGGGAAATAAAACTTTAGTAACAACTCTAAAAAAAGGGAGCAGAGGAAGACAAGCATGCAAACAACAGAAAGACAAAGGGAGCCCAGTTACAAAACTCTTAACAGTTCAGCTGGGAACGGAGACTTCAGAGAAGGTGAGGTTTTATAGAAATGCCCTGGTGCAGGGCTGGTCTGGAGCCAGCTGCCTGAGCAAAGATGGTATCTTTGTGGGGCCCAGCATTAATGGCCACAGACACAGGTGACATGTCAACAAGCTTGCGTGGCCATTCACAAGGTGACCTGACATCACCAAGCCTTGCTGAAATTGTGTGACCTACCAAGGGTGGCTGGGCTAGCATCCTTGCACGGTGGTTGGGGTGGCCTGATTTGAGCTCAGGCTAAAATTATGGGTGCAAGAGCCTGTGTGGGTCCATGGGATGCCAAACAAATCCATCCAGGGCTATCTGCAGGAGAAGATGCTCACCCACCTGCAGCAGGGTCCTAGCTCATGGCCACAAGTTCTTATTCACCCTCCAGGGATTTAGCAAGTCAATGCCCTGAAAAGTGCCTGTTGGTTTGGGTTTTACAACATCCACCTCCTTGAGACTGAGGGTCTTGGTCCACAACTGCCAGCAGCAGCCATTACCCCCTTTCCTGCTCCTCGCTGGCTTTATTATTTTTTTTATTCCTTAGCGTAAAAGCTTCCCTAAGTAGTCATTAACCTCAGCCACAGGACACAACCATTAAACATTATTGTGGCTGTAACATGGAACATTACTTGCCTTGCAGTCAAAAGTGTTTCCTCCAGCAAGGGAGGAAAAAAAGAGACCTGCATTAAGGCCAGTATCCCCCTGCACATATACCTAAATCAGTATCTGGCACTGCAGACCTGTTGCAAGGGGTGCGTGTGCATGGAGGCAGCACGTTACATGAAGAGTGCATCTTTCTTGAGTAAACATACAAGCAGAAAAACCCATCTTTGGTTCTATGTCAGAATGGAACAATCCAGACACTCAGATCCCATACCCAGCTGTCCCCATGCCACACAGCTTGCTGCCAAGCAGGGACTGTCCTTAAACTGCTCCAGACCTTCTCCTTGCTCACAGACAGTGCTGGCCACCTCCACCACGGTCCTGGAAACAGCAGCTTCTACAGGAATCAGCCCTGTGAACAGGACCTGGAGAGGTCTACCATGCCACATGCTGTTTGTAGAAACCAGCTGAAAGAGGGAAATCTGCTGTGGAGTTCAGAGTAGACATGGCTTTCTCTGCCCACTGTTGCTGCAGAACCCCTAGGCTGGATCTTTACAGTGCCTCCAGGCACTCCAGAAGCTCCAGAAGAGGTTTTCAGCCCTTGTCCACCTTTCTTCCTGCATACAAACATGCGAAGAGTGAAGATCCATGACAGCACCTATAATGGTGTTTGCAGTACAGTCACTGTGACTTCATTCCTGAAACACCAGCAAGGAGAGGGAGGGATGGTGCTGCCATTGTTCCTTCACCCAGTGCTCAGTGCAAGGTATTGAGGCAAGCAGCTGCCTGGGAAATATCCTACATTACCCAGGAAGCCTTCCTGAGAGGAAGACAAACCTCCTGCATCTCAGCACAGGAGAGAGCTCAGCACGTGACCTCCTGAAACAAAACCTCTGCAGAGGCACCCCAGGGCTGATGGGGAGCTGTCGCGATGGGTCATGCCTGTTTCCATCCGTCAGAGGACCCAATGAGACATGACTGATCTAAGCAGAGCTGACAAAGGCAGGAGACCACTTCTCCATCTGGGGACATGCCACCAGGCTAGGGGGGAAAAGGCTGCCTTTTCACTCTTGGGGGCTGTGTCACCCAGCATCTCCCTTTTTGCCAGTGCAGGGGTCCTGCAGCTGCAGCACCCACCTTGCAGGCTTGGTACAATCTCCTCTTCCACTTCGCTGACTCAAAGAGCACATCCTAAATTGAAAGAGGCATGACGTGACTAGTTGCCCTCCCCACCCTCCAGACCAGGCTGATCTCCCACCGCAGGCTGGGGGTTCCCCGGTGTTTCTTGTCATACATCAATGTCTGATGGGGAAGCACAGCCCTGCGGTTGACAGGTTTTAATGAAGACCTTTGATGTTCAAAGGAAGTGATGGCTGTTTGGTAAGGTCGGTTGAGTTAGAAGAAAGGGGCAGGCTGAAGCCGGCCAAGCTAAGCCCACTACGCTAGCAGGGCCCCATCTGGAACACTTAACTGCTGTCTGGTTTGAGCCAGGCAGGTTGGAGGTAGGCAGATACAGAGAGGGGGGTTGGTTTCATGCTGAATGCCATCTGCCTGTCTGAGTTACCATCCCCATCACTCACCTGGTGCCGGCATTGCCCGCAGGTCAAAGCCTGAGGTCCACTTTCATTCCTTGTACCCTGGGCCTGAACTCACACTTCTTTTACAACAGAAATAGAAATGTCACTATGTAATTGGGAAGGCTCTTAACAAATAAGAAATCCCTTTAAGGCATACCCAGGAACTATGTCACCCTAAAGCTTCAACCTCTCAGCCAGGTTCATTGCCACGGTGAGGGAAGCACTTGCCCTTCTGTAGCCCCAAAATGTCCCTCTGGCCAGTGAAATGGAGCCCAGCAGTTGAGCACCCTTCATATGGGTGTCCAGGCCAGTGTCTGTGCTCCCACAGATATTTAAATCTCTTATGCAAACTGGAGGAGTTTCAGTGGGAATGTGGAGAAAAACCCCGCTTTGCTGAGCTGTCCAGGGCTTGAGAGGGAAGAGGAAAAATTCCCTTAAACAACAGGGAATTTTGCCCTTGCTTCCTTTAGGTAAGAAGAGCACGTCCATTCAGAAGTTTGATTTAGAAGACATAGAAACAGCCAGCAGGATATTTCAGAAATTTGTCATTTTGTCTGCCATAGATATTATTTCAACAACAACAAAGTAAAGTTAACAAAAGACACAACAGCATCTTTTGTCCAGCTCTGGTGGTGAGATATTTCAAATTTCTCCCCTGACAGACTATGTCTTTGATACCAATCACATCCTTGTGTCCTTCCTAGAGTGGTTTGGGGCTATTTTACCGTGATATAAAGGCAGCTGGTTAGGGTTGTGAGGAGACCAGCTTGCTTTTAACATGATGGCCCAAGCTACAGGCACCACACACCAGCAGAACAGGTTCTTCTCAGAAACAGCAGCATTTTCAAACAGAGAAATTTTTTCAGTAAAAGGAGAGGAGCTGAGTCAAGTTTGAGCAGGACCCCAAGTGTGACCTGGTCAAGCCAATGACTGCAGGTTTGCACTTCCACAGCAGGAAGGAGAGAGGGCAGATGAAGATTTCTAAGGCACTGACATTTGTTGTTTCCATCATGGTTTGGGTATCCTAAAGGGTGATGCTAAGATTTTCTGCCCAAGTCTATCACATGAGCAGAATCTCTCCCCACCCACACACCCTTACCAGATCCGTGGTTTGAAATGGTACAAGCAAGCCTCCGCCCCAGCAGACAGCAAAGAACCTTGGCTTTCCCTTTTCAACTCTACCCTCACTCTAGTGAGTGATTAATTTTCTCACTCAGAAGAAGATTAAAATATCCCCATTACACGTGGTGTGATCCACGCAGGATTAGAGCACCCATTTCCATGTAGATGTGTTTTGCCTGTTGCAGGTCATGGAGGTTGGTGGTCGCTGCTCGCCCCAGCCTTGGGAAGGAAGCAAGTTGGGTTTTTTCTGTTAGTCAAAACCTATGGTCAGGGCCCTGCCTCCATTTGAAGGAACGACCTGAATATTGGAGCCATCCCTCCTGCCTGGTGACACTGCCACTGTTCCAGGGAAAGGGCTGAATGCTGCAAAGAGCCCAGGGCATCTCTCTGCTCCTACCTCCAGCCTTACTCAGTGGAGTCGCTGATAACAATTTGGCTTGTAATTTCTGCCTTGGGAAGTCATGTCAGGATAACGCTGCATTAAAGCTATCTCCATGACCTTTGTGGAGGTTTCATTTCAGCATTAGGAAGTGATTTAGCATGGTTCCCTGGGGGAATGAAGATTTTGTTACTGTAGTGTCTCTCTGTGTGCATCTTAGTCCCGACTTTTCCAAGAACTTCAAAACCACAGAGCAACTACAAATCCTCAAAGATATTTCATTGCTACCAGCTTTGTGAGTGTGGGTGGGCAGAGAGAGGAGTTAGGCTCCATCTCTGCACCTGCAACACAAGCCCTGATGTACCAGCAACCAGTGGAGATGCCTCCTGGGTGAGAGATGTAAAATGCTCTGGAGAAGTTTCAGTCGGAGCTGGAAACTCACGAGATGTGTGATACTCCCTCCATAAGGAAAAAAAAAAAAAAAAAAAATGGGAAGCCTCCAAGAGAGCTGAAGCTTGTATGAACACCTTGTTCACTAAAGGAGAGTGAACCTGGCTGGTTGCTCATGGTGCTTTGGGTCCAAGTCCTGCAAACCGGTCCCACGGCCTGGAGGAAGGGCTCTGCCCTCCTCCCTGGCTGGTGGCCAAATGATTCATGTCACAAGAGGGGAAATGCAAGTGCAAAGCATAAATGAATCACCCTCCACTGCAGGTCATTTAATTCATCCTCCCTCAGGAGGCAAGCGTTTTTGCCCAGTCTAATTAGATAGTTCATCCTAATGGCAGCTCGATGATTTCCCCCTCTCCCCTGCCTTTCTTTACATCTTTCAGCAAAATAGCAGAAAACCTGATGGATACTTAAAAAACAAAGAACTGGTGCTACCCTGGAACAAACCCCATGTACCACATTGCTGAGACAGGACAGTTGCAAAATCCTGCAGCACGCTTGTCGCATGTGTTGTCTGCGTCGTAGTGCTCTCTCTGCTCGCTGCCTACTCTGCCCTAGTTCCCAGACTTTGGGATATAATTATAGAATAACTGCAGCTGAAGCTGGTTTAAAAAAGATGGTCTTTTTCCACGGAAAAAAAAAAAAATCTGAACAAAATAAAACAAAACAAAAAAGCACTTTTTTTTTCTTGGCAATGTGTTAATTTTTTCTTTTTTCTTTTTTTTTTGTGAGAAAATCAGAACAGAAAATGTTCCATCCTCCTCCCCCTTGTGCCCACCTGTTTTTGGAAGAAAGCAGGGAGGAAAGAGAAGGGAAAAACCCTATGTTTCTAAGCTTGTTGTTTTCAAAAGTACTGAACCACTTTGTCAAAGCTGACACTTCCTAAGGAAGTTCTCATTTTACCTGTAAAGCCCCTTTGAGTTCAAGAAAGTGCTACTCTTGTCAGAACAAAAAGAAGAAGAAAAAAGAAAGCCTCTTTACTAACTTTCATCCCCAAAGCTACTGCAAAGTGGCAATGAAAACACAGACACTTCTGGCTGAGAAGCCTGGGAACCTTTGGATAAAGATTGTGCAGCCTGGGAGGTGAGGAGTACTTTCCCTATGGATAAGAGCTGCTCAGACATTAGCATCCTGGTGAGACTTTTGTGTTGGGGCTGGCCAGGCTTAGTCTTTATGATTTCAACCACAAGAACTGTGCTGGAGAAAGTACACGGGGATTTTGGAAAGCATCCCCTTGGCCCTTTGCACCTCAGTCTGGGAGGATGCAGAGCCAGCAGGGTCCATCCATATGTGGGCTGCAGAAGCTGCAGGACCTCTCTGCTGCTGAAAGACACCGAGGTGCAGATTTGGTGGGAGGAAGACAGATATGGCCCCACAGATATGAAAAAACACCTCAATTTTGCTGAATAAAGGGTGTCTGAATAGCACTGGATGATACACACAAGGTCTTGAAACCCTTTCAGTGAGGCTTCAGTGTTGGACAGGATATCAGTCACCTCAGACTCAGGTCTGTTCACCACTAATAGAGGAAGCCATCCCACCACGCACCATGTCCAAAGAAAGCCATGGGCTCTCATTCATGGCTCAGTCTCTGAGGTCTCCACCATTCCCTTTCCAGCCAAAAACTGAGGCCTCTTGATGGTATCATCTCTCATGTAGATCTCAGCACACCCCTGGGCTACCTTTGCATTTTCACCAAAATGACCCGTTTATTGCATGTGGGGATGAAGAATGGGGAGAACTGGAGGCCAGATCTTCCATGTATGAACCCTGCCCTTGTGCAAGGATGCATAAGGACACAGCCTTTCCCCAGATCTTCAGATGGGAAAAAGCAGAGTGTCCATGCCTAAGACCACCACCATGAAACCCTACAGCTGGGAAGCCCCATTACCTCCATCCAGGTGTGGGCTGCGAGGACAAGAGCCCTGCAGTGAAAACAAGGCTTCTTGCCAAAGTTTTCCCCAGCAGCTCCCACACTTGGAAGCATGATCTCCCTCGCAGTGCCCTCATCTATCTACCTCGAGTCCTGTCCTGCCTGTGATAGATTATTTTCATTAACGTCTCCCTGCTCTGGCTACCACTGAGGCTGCTGTGCCAGTGCCGCATCAGGAGCGCTTGCACAGGGTTAGATGACAAGTGATGAAATGTTGGTGGTCCTAGAAATGTTGGAGGCCCTAGAAAAGCTCGTTTGGGGCTGCCCAGTGCTGTCCTGTGAGGGCTTGTGCTGGACTAATGTCAGCCTGTCTGCAGAGGAGTCTCAGACGAAAGAAGGTGTTAACTCTGCTCTGCCTCTCTCCTGCCTCCCTCCTTCCCTGGTTGACCCGATGGCTCTTCTTCACCGCGGGGATGTGTTTTGCAAATCCTGTGTGCAAGATTAACATCTTGCTACCATATAGGTAGATGCCTTGCATTTCGAATGCCATCCAGCCCTACAGAGACAGAGGGTGCACTGCTGTCCGTAGGTCACTTGGAGGAACCGTCCTCCTCTGAGGCACGGAGCATCTTGCAACATTTGCATGGGTTTATTCTCGGGTGTTTTGCATCACAAACTCATCCCAGTCCAAACCATCCTCTTGAAAAACACAGGAAGTCAAAACACTGTATCAAAATATACTTCTTTTTTCTTTCTTTTTTCTCAAGGCACTGCCAAGGAAAACCTGTATTTATTCAGGAAAAGTTTTTGATTGAAGCGTTTGGAAGTCAAAACAGCATTATCAAACAGGTCCAGAGCATGTAGTCAAGAGTTTCGGAAATAAGGCAGAGCCTGGGAGGCCACAAAAGCCCCCTGAGCCACACCACTATCTCAGAGGACGCATAAAGGAAATGCAACAGCAAAAATCCAGCCTGTTTTACAACACCTTCTTAAACTGCTTTGCACCCATGTCTGACATTTCACACCTGAGCTTCTGCCCTCCAGTCAAATGGGAGGTAAAAGCCTTTCGGTGAGATTAGGGTCCTAAATGGCTGATTATCTCCAGCAGGTATCAAAGGACCTTCCTGAGAGGTGGAACTGGCACCAGGTCCAGAGGGATGACACACACCACTGGTGCTTTCATCAAGACCTCTGCAAAAAGCCCAGCTTCACAGGGGACAGGGTCTCAAAAGAGCCATCTCTTTCACCACAGGGCATCTGGCACGTGACATGTCCTGTGTCACCGATACTGCTGTACCCATGCCACTTGCTCCAAAACTCTGAGCTCTAGGAATCCCGACACAGAGCCAGGAATCCCAGAGCTTGAAGCAAACTCGTATGGGAAGGTGCAAAGAGTGTCTGAAGGAACCTGTTGGAGCTGGGTGCTACAGGAGCTGTGCTGATAGCAGGAGCAATCCAGTAAATACCACCCACTGATGGCATTGTCCTTGCAGCTTCCCAACAGATCCCGAAACTTAAAAGGCTCAAGCTCTTCCCTGTGAAACTTTGGATCTCGTTTTGTTTGTGAAACTGCAAAAAGTGGCATCAGTTCATGTGAACGCACAGATTTTTTTCCATTTCTCTGCTCCATCAGTACCTTGGCAGTGCAGCAAAGAGCCTCTGAATCTCCCTGGAAAAGCACAAGGGGAGAGAGGAGAGCAGAGAAAAGGATGGCCATAGTGCACGGGGGTCTGCTATTTTTCCATGATCCAGAAAACTCTTATTCCCTCTGACCTTGTTAGGAGGCTGGAGGCTGCTGTTTAGCCAGAGCTGTCAGGCAGTGGTGCTGGCAGGAGATGGATGAGCTGTGGTGCAGCTCTGCAGAAGATATCATGGAGACAGGCTGTTTTAAGGAAGAGCCAGTCTGGGAAAAGGCAGCAGGAGAAGGCTAAGGCAGGACCAAAATGCCAGTGAGCACCAAATTGCAGGGAAAGGGACTGTCTGGCATAGCTATACACAGGATACACATACAGAGGTTCCTCAAATAGCCACCAGGACTGGGAGGCTCTGGCTTATCTTTAGGCTGGGCAGAGAGAGAGGGGTTGACAGGGTCAGAGGATCTGCTCTTGATGCTTTAGGAGCTCGACTCTGTCTCCTGCAAGGGGTTGACGGGCCCTTGGTCACAGTCCCCCATCATTTGTTCAGGCTGTATGAAGAGAAGCCAGATGTCTCCTCCAGCATCTCCCAGCACCCCACACACCACCAATTGCCAGA
Source organism: Nycticryphes semicollaris (assembly GCA_013400055.1). NCBI lineage: Eukaryota > Metazoa > Chordata > Aves > Charadriiformes > Rostratulidae > Nycticryphes > Nycticryphes semicollaris. Next base: position 246,946 of record VXBJ01002636.1, on the reverse strand, counting down.
CTTTTATCCCAAACTCCAGCATCAATGTCCTTCATCCTCACAAGACAAGGATACTAAAAGTTTTGCTTTAATTTTTACTGTGTAGCACTAACTGTGAATTTGCTTTGATATTCCTTCTCCTCCTCCTAATGTCAAGGAGGCTGTTTCCCTCTGCCCTGTCACAGGGAATGGATTTGGGTACAATCCTGTAACGTGCTCTGATGCAGAGCACAGATATGGAGACTGTGTTATGGCTGCTCCATGATCACTCTCAAGACATGTGATGCTGCCATTCTCAGCTCTGCAATGATGCTCCTGACACACTCCTGGCCTTTGCAGGACATCTGCAGCCCTACGCGTGTCCTGACACAAGCCCAAAGAGAGTTAGTGTTCAGGGACGGCGTTGCTGTGCTACATTAATCATCACTGAAGTGCCTGATCTGGTTTGTGTGGCTGGTTTTTAAACAGAAGCATAGATTGTTTATATCAGCTGTTCACAATTTGGGTACAAGCTGAACGATGCTTTGCCACATCAGTGTCCCTGATCTGTTCTGGAGAGAAGACTTAACTCCAGCATGGGCACGTCCTAGGGGAAAGAGGGAGTGCTATCAGAAGTGTACTTTGATAAATAAGAAAAAAAAAATCCATCTCTTTCGTATTCAGGGCATAAGTGACCCCTTCCCACCCCCAGGACCTCCTGCTGCAGAGAGAACCCTCAGCCCATGTCTGCAGCAGCCTGCCAAGCCTTAGCTACGGTCTGATTTGGTTCATGTGCAGGCACATCAGTGGAGCAGACACCGCAGCTGAGAGAAATCTCTGGCTAAGGCTTGCCCTGGGATTTGGGAGAACTTGGTTTTATTCTCTGCTGTGCTAATGTTTTCCAGTCATTCTACCCCTCAGGTCCTGGTCTGTAACACAGAGCAACGGGTGTGCCATTCCCTCTCTCCCCGGAGACCTGCAAGATGTTCAGGTGGCAGCACTATGGAGCCACCTAGGCACCCTGAGCAGTTTGGCATAAAGAGACAGCACATGTCCTGCTACAGACTTGTAGGGTAAAATTCAGCCCCAAAAAGTCTCTGAGGTGATCTAGCCTGGGCTTGAGAACATTTGATCCCCACAGCATGGTTTGCTCCCATTTTCTCTCTCGCTAACCCAAAGGCAGGGCTCCTGCCAGATGTCCCTGTAGCTAGGGAGCCAGATTTATAAAAGGGTGGGATATGTGACTCCCTTGGTTTTACAGTCAGGAGGGGAATGGGTAGGATTTTGCTGAACAAGGAGGTTATGTCTATACTGGTAGAAAACAAGAGGGCAAGTTGTGTGGCCAGATGGCACAACACAGGCCTATAAACCAAACTCTTCTCCTCCCCTCCAAACCCTAGGCAGGGTGGCCTCAGCCCTGCTGACAGCTGGGACCAGTCCCTGCCCCACGCCAGCTCTTGAAGAGTCCCCAGGCACTATCTGAGAGAGGATGAAGCTTTGCCAAAAAGCATGGTGGTGACATTTTAACAGTATAGACCATTGTGAATGGGTGCACAACTGATGCCTGGGTTAGCACGGTATTATGAACACTGCCTTAGAGATTTTGGGCTCCCCGTTGGTGCCTGTCCTCTCATGACATAGAGGTTTCAAGTGGGTATACCCAAGCCAGAACCAAGCATTGGAGTCCCACCTGATGCCCAGGACACTGCATGCAATCTCCACGTCATGGGGCAGCAGGATGCAAACCTTTTATCCTGACGTGGAAAGGGATGATGTACCCCCACCACCTACGCATCCCACTCCCAGCAGGCATCTCCCATACCATGCTAAGCTTATGGTACCAGGGGCTACCACACGCACTGAGGAGCTGGACCAAGGCTGGCAAAAACCACTCAGCAGCTTCCCTGCCTCCTGGCTCAGGGTACAGAGCTCTGCGACACAGATTGAGGTCTCTGCGGCTTTTATATCTTGTCTGCTCTTCTTTCTGCTAGAGAGGGATTACTTTTCCCTGCTCAGGCTATCCAGAGTTTGCAGGGGCTATCCAAAATACTCCAGATGCACAATTCATGTACAAATCACCTCCTGAATGTGTGCAAACTATCCGAAACACACCTCGTCTCTCAGGGTCACTGCACACATACTTTGCCATTGATCTCCACTCATTCAGGGACCACTTTCTCCAGGTGAACCCTGCGTGGACGTGGCCAGGAAAATCTGGATGGAGGGAAATCCAAGCAGAGACAGACCTCTCTTGACATGTTTTGTAACCTTTTTACAAAGCTCGGAGGGGCACGCACTGCCGCATAGCAAAGAACCAGGGACCTTGATGTCTCTCTTCGATCAGACGCAGACAGTAGCCTGTCTGGTTACAGAGAGCACTTTCTTTGATTAAAAGCTAATAAATATTCATCCCTCTCCTCCCCTGCCGTCCCTCCCAAATCCCCAGAGACAAAACTCAGACAAGCAAAACTGGTTCATTTGTGATGTATTCCAGCGCGTTGCTCCAAAACACTTGGAAATGTTCCAGGTAGCAATGTGCGGCAGCAAGGGCTATGGATCATCAAGAAAAGAGCCAATACTTTGCATTCACTTAAAACAAGACTTAGGTCATAAAGGACATGCTCATTATTAATGGTGGGTGTTGGGAAGTAAAGTATAAAGTGTACACAGATCCTTATCCCTAGCTAATTCTTCAGTAAATTGGCAACGATACATCACTGTCTGCAGAGCAAGAGACAGAGAGAAATTAGATGTTAAGGACAGCTTAGTTTCCTAGGAATACAGATGTACCATCAGTTGGTGAAAACTACAGTGAGGAGCAAGAGAAGAAGATATATCAGTGGTTGATGGTTGTCTCCTTTTAAGGCAAGGAAGACTAAACTCTCGCGAGAAAAGAACAGGTTCAAATAGATGGAGAGAACACAGCCAGTGTAAGCACAGGGGCAGCTGAACTGATCTCAGTGAAAGATGGACTACAAAACCAAGCTGCTGTCACCCAAGAGAAGATCAGAGGAGCCAAGCACCTATTCAGCACAGAAATGCTGCTAGAGAACACCAGTCTGGGTGTCTGGGAGTTTGGAGAAGTGTGGAATAGATGGAATAATGTGCTGTCTCAACACAGATTTAACCCACAGCCCTGCAGGGAAACTCTCTCTGAGAGCACTAGACTGTAGATGGTAAAGAGCCTCCCATCTTTTGATGGAAGCCTATTCCACAACTATTCCTGCAGATACAGTAAGCCTGTGTTTCCCACCTCTTGGTGTACAGTCTGAATACAAAGTAATTATTTCTTGAGGAAGGACTGTCTTCAGCCTGTATTGGTAGGGTGTTCAAAGCAGATCTCATTTTCCCAACAGTTATAGTAGTAATACTATTAATAGTCATAATAATAGTAATAAAATAATAAGACTGAGATAATTTATAATCATGGAATTGTCAGGGTTGGAAGGGACCTCTAGAGCTCACCCAGTCCAACCCCCCTGCTAAAGCAGGATTGCCCAGAGCACATCACTCAGGACTGCATCCAGGCAGGGCGTGAAGATCTCCAGAGAAGGGGACTCCACACCCTCCCTGGGCAGCCTCTTCCAGGGCTCTGTCACCCTCACCAGAAAGGAGTTTTTTCTCATCTTTGAAGGACATTTCCTGTGTTCCAGCTTGCACCCACTGCCCCTTGTTCTATCACTGGGAACCACTGAAAAGAGTCCAGCTCCATCTTCCTTCAACCCACCCTTTAGATACTTGTAAGCATTGATAAGGTCTCCCCCTAGCCTTCTGTTCTCCAGGCTAAAGAGTCCCAGCTCTCTCAGCCTTTCACAGAATCACAGAATGATATGGGGTTGGAAGGGACCTCTGAATATCTAGTCCACCCCCCCTGCCAAAACAGGTCCACCTAGATCAGGTTGCACAGGAACATGTCCAGGTTTGGAATGTCTCCAGAGATGGAGACTCCACCACCGCCCTGGGCAGCCTCTTCCAGGGCTCTGCTACCCTCAAAGTGAAGAAGTTCCTTCTCATGTTTAGCTGGAACTACCTCTATATTAGTTCATGCTCATTTCTTCTTGTCCTCTCACTGGGCACCACTGAAAAAAACTGGCCCCTTCCTCTTGACACCCTTCAAGTGTGTAATCTTACAGCTGTTGATCAGATCCCCTCTCAGTCTTCTCTTCTCTGGACTAAAAAGACCCAAGTCCCTCAGTCTTTCATCTTCATACGGCAGATGCTCCAATCCCTTAATCATCTTTGACTCCCTCCAGTAGTTCCCTATCTCTCGTGAACTGGGGAGCCCAGAACTGGATGCAGTATTCCAGTTTTGGCCTCACAGTGCAGAGTAGAGGGGGAGAATGACCTCCCTCGACCTGCTGGCCACACTCTTCCTTATGCAGCCCAGGATTCCATTGGCTGTATTGGCGACAAGGGCACATTGCTGGCTCATGGGTAGCTTATTACTATACCGGGACCCCCAGATCCTTCTTCTCAAAATTGCTTTCCAGCAGGTCCACCCCTAACCTATATAATAATTACTATCATTTATTATTAATACTGAAGCCACATCTGAACCCATGCCTCCTCCTGCATCCTGGGAGCATGGCGCTGGGTTTCCTCTCTGGGTGAGTAGTAGCATGTTATTCATGTGCTTCTGTAGCCTACCAGCCCCACTGCCCTGCACAACAGTGACCTGGCCGCGTCACCACCAGCAGGACTCACAGTCCCCGGCAGCCCAGAGATAAAATCTCCATCCTGTGGTCTCCATGCTGTTTAAGCACAAAGGAGCCTGTGTCTGCTGCCCAGCCCCATAGAAACCAAGCACTTGTATCTCTCCTTGGATACTAAGGCTGACAGCAGAAGTGGGCAGAAGATGAAGCATTGCAATTTCTCAGCTTTTCTAATGGCATCCTCCAGCTTTGCGGGGGCTGTTGGGCAAACAAGAAGCAAGCAGCTTAATGGCTGTATTTCAGCTGGCATGAGGGCTGCGAAGCCTGTGTCGCAGGGCAGTTTCTCTGTGGAGCTGGGATCAGCTTGGCATAGCAGTGCGGCGGGTCCCGAGGGAGCCCACAGCTGCTCTCTGATCCTCCAGCTGTATCCCAGCCAGACCCTGTAGGGCTGACAGCCACCCCTGCCACAGGGGGAGCACAGCCGAGCAGGGCACCCCAGCCAAGCTCTGTCTTAACATCAGCTCCGCTGATCAAGGCAACGGAGCAGGAACAAACACAGAGGGAAACGGAGGAGGAGCAGGAATAAACACAATGGGAAACTGAGGATCCCCATCAGCAAGGGGAAAGTGCCTTCCCAAGCACTGTATCCAAACACCCAGGTGGCACTGGAGAGCACAAAGGCATCACACACATCACAAGGGGACTCTGGTCCTCGGTTTGCAGCCTCTGCAGTAAGAGCAGGAAGATTTCCTTAAAAAAAAAAAAAAAGCCCTTTTAGGAAACTTCCCACGGAAATGGGACACCCTTTCCCCAGTGCCTTCATGTCCCCTTTGCCTACCTGAGCTGAAAGAGGTTTCAAGCACAGGGACAGCCCCATGCTTTTCATGAAAGCAGGTAGCTTGGTTGAGGAAGGTCTATAGCTCTTACGTGTTTACCACAAAGGAGAAAGCTGCAATTGAATCTCAAAGCCCAGGGGCTGCACGTGAGGGAGAGTCCCATTGCACAGGTAAAAACACCCCTCGGAGAGTGTCTTACCTCCTCCTTGCACTTGGAGGAAGCACCATTGGTGTAAAAACATCAAAGCGCTCTGTGCCTTGTGAAATAGGTTGTACCAACCCCTACACGCACACGCACACACACACACACACACACAGAGGGTGATTTATCCACACACACCCCTAGAAATGCATGGCCACGCATTGTTCCATTGTTTTGTAATTTTAAAAAGGGGGAGGAAGAAAACCCACACTTAAAAATTTTTTGCTATTGTAAAACCATAGAATGGTTAGAGTTGGAAGGGACCTTAGCAATCATTGAGTTCCAAGACCCCTGCCCTGGGCAGGGACACCTCCCACTAGACCAGGTGTTTGTCAGTTCAGTATTCACTTTTGTCACTTCACCATTGTCAGTGTTCACTTTTTTAAATCCTTTTTAACATTTACTTCCCTTCCTGTGTGGTCTCAGGTCAGATTCCAGCACTTTTACACCTCTGGTAGCTTCATCTTATGTCTCCTTATAGACATGTCCTACAGTGTGGACCTCAGGTGGTTTGGAGATGCTCTGCATGTCGCAGACATTGCGAAGGGCTGGGACAGATTTTCTGCACCAGGCAGAGAATTGGGTAGAGTGGGAAATTTGTGCTTTCCATTTCCTCTCTGTACCCCAGGTTCACAAACTCCCTTATTCCTTTGCAGGACTCTCCTTGGTGGAATAAAGCCTAGTACCAGCCTCAAGAAAAACACTAAGACGACCCCTATAGGGGTTCCAAATGGGTCAAACATCATGTTTGACTTCATCCTCAAGGTCCTCTTGCCACAGCAGTTCAGCAGGAGATTACAGAGAAAATCCTTTGGTAAATCTGGCTGGGTAAAAGGTGAGTTGGTAAAAAAAACAGTTGTATCACCTTCCTGACAAACATCTTTTTTGTTGAGTCTCTCTCTATATATATAGGTGTATATGTGTATGTGTATATATGTCATGTCATGTTCTAGTCTATTAGCAGGTCAGATTTTCTCATGAGTAATTTGCAGTTTTTCTTGAAATAAAATATTGTGCACAAGGAAAAACAAATGTTGATTTTCATACGGAAAAACTAATGTTGGATGTAGAGAATTTCCTGAAATAGTCCTTAATGCTCCCAGACGGATTTTTTGTATTTGTTTGTTGTTTTGCAAGACCCTAGCAATGGTCCCTTTGTGCTCTGCGTTCAGAAGGGTTAGGCTTCACAAATAGCATGATTTAATACATGATACTTAACAAACTTATTCAAGATTTATACTGGCACCAAAATCTGACCCACGGCAGCTATATGCAAATATACTTTTAAAAATACTGTGCAAAAAATGACCTGCTTCCCCCAAAACTCAGATAATGAAGAAATAAGGACTTATGTCACAAGAAACCTCCCCTTGGAGCACATCTTCGGAGACGTTCTGTCAAGAAGTCTCTCCAGCACAGCTTCCAAAGGGAAGCTCGATCATTAAAAAATGACAATTCTGTGCTGTGTGATGAATGACAATTGAGCTGGCAGCTCTCATCAAGACAGAGGACTCATCCCACCAGATCACTGATGTCAAGGGAAACAACCCCTTTGATTTAGAATTTGGACCAGGCCTGAAATGCAGGGACTGAGGGGAAGTGTCCAGGGAGTCCTGGGCTCTGTTGCAGTATATCCACAAAATTCTTCCACAAAGATATATCACGGCTTAATACCTTCTCACTGCTTCAAGAGCAGGAATGTTCCAGTCAATCACAAATTCTACAAATTTAGCAGTATCAAGTTCAAAGTCTGAGAACTACAAACCACTGTCTCGTTGCACCTAAACCAAGACTCTTCTTGAAGGTGGGCCTTGCAGGTCAGGGCCTCCTGTTCAAAATCTGTATGTCTCCAACTAAGCCTAATGTATCCAGAACTGTACCACTTTGGTATAGATCCCAGCTAAGAAACACAACCATTCCACAAGCCCAGATTGCTCGGGAGAGAAGGACAAATTTGTCTTTCTCAAAGGAAATAGCTGAAGCACTGTTGTGTTTATGTTTCACTTCAATGAGAAATTCCTGGCAGAACTGGGTCTCCTACAACTGATGAATAGGAAACCAGGGTGGGATAGGTTTCACCTAATTAAAGACATCTGTGATGAGGTTACCTCTCTGAACACTAGATGGGACTCCTACAACAATGGGGGAAAAGGGTTCCAGCAAAATGCGTCTCACTTGCTCTGCTTCAGTGTCTATTTTGGGTGAGAAAAGTCACACCTTGGGCCAGACCTCCATGTAAATGTTGCTGAGGAGACCAACTCCAATGCAGACCCTAGATGATGAGATGTTATACCCAGCCCTTTTCTCAAGTCCTACACAAGACTGTCACATCCACCCAAAGAGGAAGACACATAAAAGCTCTTATAAGAAGGAAAGGAATATCCAACACTAACAATTCTGGAATGCCTGCATGAACCTGATACAACCAGATTATTTGACATGCTCCTAACCGGTTATTTGATTTCTGCTTCCCTTCCATGGTAGCTGGAGGTGTCGGACCCCATCACATTTGACAGCACACAGAGCATGTCTGCACTGTCCAAGGAAATCTCTTTATTGTCAGTACATTGCAGACCCCCTTGGAGATTCCTGGGGTGCTTTGGCTTCAGCCAAAGAAGAGTACAGTATTTAAGAGTTCTGCATTTTCTAAATTGCAGGGCAGCAGGAAAAAAAAAAGGTGCCTGTGGCCACCAAGGCTCTTGGTTACATTGAAATGGAAAGCTTTCTTCCTTCATACAATCTCCCCAGTATGGCATGTGGCCTAATAATATAATTACACAATAGATCCCAATTGCTTCAAAGGAGCTGTTGTGTTCCAGCAGGTACATAATAAGTTTATAGTATCAACTAATTACATTGTTATATAAGGGCCCAGAATGACTTTTAAAACCAACAGACAGATCTTCCAGGCTATCAAACACATGTTGTTTTGTTTGGGGATTATTTTTTTTAATACCTCATTATGAGGCTTTCTCTAGCCTTTCTAGAGGGGATATAAATGTTAATACTATGCAAAAAGCACTGGGCTTAATACTGAGTTGGTGAACATCATCTCTACTGACCTCAGTGGACCATTTCAGATGCCAGGAAAATCCCAATAATGCACATAATACTTTACAGTCCGTGTTAACTAAGAATGTGGGAACACAATCAAAAGGGAATTACCATGGTTTAAGCAGGTACTGCCAACTATTGTCCATCGTGTGTCATACTGGTTTGAGCTCACAGGTTCAACCTCACTGGTGGGAGGATGTAGGAGCACACAGCAATGGGCTCTGCTGAAGGGGACATCTGGTCTGACACAGCAGCTCGGTTGTATCCAGTTGTGCCTTTACCCCCTCTATCCACAAAAGACATGGAAATAAAGGCAGGGTTTAGCACAAGGAGTCTCACCAGGCTCTGGCCCTTGCCATGTGAGTCTCTTGAGGGCTCTGGGTTTCACAGTCAAGCAAAAATTAGTTTTTGATTACAAACCAGCATCAGAGACGGGCTTCCTCAAAACATGGGCACCACTTCATCATGTTGCCTCAAGGATGGAGGAGCAGAGAGTCATGGAGAAGACCCTGTGAAGAGGCATAGTCCTAGAGGGGATGAGGGATAGCCTCCCCAGAAAATTCCTGTCTGGCTGCCTGCATCTAGAAAGTGACCTATCCAGAAGATACCCAGGCATTACGCTCAAAGGGACTCACTAGAAGTCCTTCTTGAGTCTGTGCTCCTTTCCTCTCCTGCTAACTGACCCACTCCATATACATCCATCATCTAACCCCAGACAACCTCTCATCACCCCATGCCCCTCAACACCCCACAGGGGACTCACCCGCTGTGGCAGAGGAAAGTTGAGCTGTCTGTCTTGGCAATAAAGGAAGGTAAATTGGGGAACCATCCCGCCAGCCTCCTCAAAGCTGCTGTCCTATGAAGTCAGCATGATGGGGAAGGCCCTCTATCCTGGAGCATGCACCGCGTGTGCATTTCGTTACCATCTATTTAATCTTTCAGGGAGCAGCTGGGATTCCCCAGCTACCACAGGACATCCGTGGAGCTATAACTTTGTAAATTTGACTCAGCCTTTCAGGAAGAGATTTCTAATTTTATCCAGGCCATTCATCCACCCTTAATTTGCAATGAAAATAAGGAAAAAAAAAAAAAAAAAGAAGCTGTTGTAGGGTTATTATTAACTATTGGCCAAGAGAGAATGAACTCCAGGCTTGGCTGACTCCCTCTTTGGTAGAGAGCAAGTGCACAGACAGCAGACACACTGCTGTTTTGCTTCACAAGCATTTCTGCTCCTGAGTGAGGATGTTTGGTAGCCAAAGTAGCAGGAGAGACTATATTTCACAGGTGTAGCTGCATTGTCCAGGGTCTACCCCAGCCAACCGGGCCTGGAGACCTTCGGCCAGCCTGCAGAGCTTAGCCTCACTGTAAGAACATACTCTTAACTGCAGCACCTCACAGCATCAAGCTGTTTCTCTGCTAAAAAGAGTGAGAAAAGTCCCCATCAACCCCACTCAGACTCTGAGATCAGATCTCAGGCACAGGAATGAGTATTTCACCATCAGCTGGTGAAGTTCACATGTCTCCATTCAATTCATCAGAGTAGTACTTCTGAACACTTGCTGAGAACGGGATTTCCTGCGGTACAGAAGACCATATTCAAACCACCCCATTAAGCACATGAGGTGATCCTGGGCTTTGGTACAAGGCCAAGGAAGCAATGTGCTAGCCTGCCCCAGCTCTGATTCCTAGGGAACAGATCTAAAATGTCCTAGGCTGGAGACCTAGAGCCAGCCATGAGAAGAGGGCCTCCAGCTATGCCTTTGCACCCAGCTACGCCATGCCCATGAATCGGTCTGCCTACGACGTGCTTGCAAGAGGTGATTAATGACAAGACTTCAGGTAGTGTTTTTAATAGAACAGGTAAAGTATTAAACAACAGAAGAAAGGAACAGCAAGAGATCCCCATCCTTATTAGTTGGGCTGATCAATAGCCCAAGGATTAAACTAATCACTCTTAACCAGAAACGTTGCAAAGGTTATTACCTTTTCCCTAAAGCCTCCTTAAAAAAAGCAGTTACTCTTATGCCTGTCATTGCAGGATTTGCCACTTGTTTCATACCATTTTCCCCAAATTCATCCTGGGAAAAACATTCTTACCAACCCGGCATGCATCCCATTGCTCCACCTGCTTTTGCTTGAGTCAAGGTAGGATCCATGCAGCACCAAACAGTTCTTTGCTATAGACATAAATCAGTTTGCACCCAACATCTACCAAAGAACCTCACCTCAGAATTTCCTACCAGTCCCCTGCCAAATGAGAGGGGAAGGAAGACAAACCAGGTCCCAGAAAAAATATACCCTGGACATGTGAGTGTGTAAAGCTGTGAGGCATGGGGACTTCCATGGTAACTCTGTGTATAAACAGGACCAAACAGCTTGAAGTAGCTGCTTTCCTTGCAAGGCTGATGAACAAAGTATCTCTGTAGCTTGGCCAACACAGCAAGCTCCAGCCAAATGTAAATAGCCTGCAGGCCTTTTTGGCACTTTGCACTCTATTTTGCATACAGCTGGTAATGTTTTAAAGGCCAGGCCCAGCCAAGGGTAATGCTTCCAAGAACAGAGCAGGAAATACTTTGTGTACAGAAAAGGGTCTCAGGAGAAATCAGTGAAATCTAAAGACCTTTTGTGTTGCTTTCTCCCTCCCCAGGTCAGTGTGTTTCATTTTTACACTAAAAATTTCCAGAACTCCAGGTAGGCTGCCTGGATGTGACCACCACGTTCTGTGTTCTGAGTGCTTGGTAAGACAGATATTAGCTGGGATTCTGCAAACACATAAACACTTGCTGCATGTAGGCAAGTCCTGCTGAGCGTATCCATGACGTCTTTCAGGGGAGAATGTGCTGAAGCCAACAGATGTTGAGTGCAAAGTGTGATAGACAGCATCAAGGGAAGATCAAGGACGCATCAAAGCATCTAATGACACCCTTTGCATCTTCCACAGTACCAATATGAGGAAAATGCCACAATATTTCCAATTGTCTGGATAACAGTCAACCTTTTGGAAGACATCAGGAGGACTTAGGGCTTAGAACGGGTTGTCATGATGGAAGAAGGCCATCTGTATCTTGAATGCTACGGAACCCTTGCTCTCTAAGGGCTTGTCCTTGGTGATGGAATGGGATTTCCCTCGATGGGAGGCTGAAGAACTGGAACTCCACTATTTTCTTCTGCTTGCTGCCTTAGCTTCACCATTTAGGGTATGAAAAGGAGAAATGTGGTTCTCCTGCAGTCTATCCCACTCCTGTTTGCTGGAATAGAGGGCTGGGAAGAGGGGGCCACATGGATCGGGCAGACTAGAGCCACACTGAGCATCCAAGGCTGAAACAGACAGTCACATAGGATTAGTATTGCCATAGAAATGTTGTTAGCCTTTGATACTGTGTGTTTAAAATCACAGTGGACCAGCAGCACAGCCACTTTGCCCAGCTGGCCCTCTCCTTTCAACCCCATTGTGTTTGAAAGCGTTTGCACGTCAGGACCATCGTGTCCTAGAGGGAGACTGTCCTTCTGTTAGCTGTCCCGGTCACTTGATTATTCAGGCTGAAAGATGGGCACCGGCTGAGTTAGCAGCAGCCATCAAAGCTGGCAGCAAAAGGGAGTATGTGTCAGTAACCCAGGGAAGGGAACCAGAGAGGACTCAGAGAGGAGTTACTGCTACACACTCATGAAGTAAAATAGAAGGCTCTGTTTATCATAATTTAGTGTCCTCTACTTTGGGTCTTACAGAAGTCTGCCCCTCCACAGGTAATTCTTATGTGAAAAGTCAAATCACTCCCCTCCATACAGGGCTGGAGCACAATGGAAGGATCACACTGCAGAGCAACCCCAGGGACAGATGGGGGACTGTGGCTGTTGTCAGACGTTACAAAGGGCTACACTTTCATCTCTTTGTATTGGGGTTGCACATCATGGGTCAGCCAGGGAACAGAAAAATGAGGAAAAGGCAGATCTGGGATCTATAATGAAAACCATGCATTTGACCTCTGTGGCTGGGGATGCAGTCTAAATCTCAGTGTTGCCTTTAAAGAGGACACAATCAGGTCATCTCTGGTCAGAGCTTAATCCTCTTCCCTCTGACCAGCTTCCAAATGGGATGAACCTTCCATAGGTTGTAGAAACTTTCATGCTGTTGTCAGATACCAAGGAACCAAACCATCTTTGGCCATGGAGGCATCATGATATGCAAACACGTTGATGTCCCATCTGCAAGTTGCAACACAACTGGCTTTATACGCACTTCTTTCTAGTCTTGCTTCCAAAGTGAAAAGGCTTCTGGACTTCCTGGATGAGCACTTTTCCTCCTTATCTTAAACCTTCTCCTTTATTTTCCAGGCCAGAAAAAATTCCCACTCCTCCTCTTGCTTTCTGCAGGGGTTAAGCAGCTTAAACTGAGATCAGCCATCACACGAAGAGCCTCATCTCTAAAATGCTCCTTTCCTTGATAGAGAGGGAGTGAGAGAGAGAGAGATGGTAGCATAAACGTCAAGAGGGCATCCTGGAAGAAGGGAAAGAAAACAACTTTTTATCCCAAATATCAAAAGTGATTGGCATACATGCAAATGTGTCTGCATACGTTCTTATACCAAGTAACTTTTGAACCTGCTAGCCAGATGCAGGGGAGGACACCTCAAGACAGCTACAGTACATGAACAAAGGAAGAGGAAAAACTAATTTCCTGGAATTGATTTGTCCTTAATAAATTTGCAACCCAAAGGGGCTGATTTCTGCAGTCAAGTATGGTTGCTGGCAAACCCTAAGAGTATGAGAAGAGGTGATGGGTTTATTCAATGAAAATGGGAGCTCTTAATACAGACATTAAAAAAAAAAAAAAATTTAAAAACGAATCTAAAAAAAATCATTCCCTGTGGAGATACTAATCCTACTAATCCACAGAAAAACTGGAGACGATGGTGCTCATAAAACTGCCTCCTGTCAATGCTTACCTTCTTGCTACACATGAAAAATCAAATTGTGGCATTGCAAACACAATGGAGGGGAAAGTGGAAGCTCTCAGACAAGGAGGAATTTTCTTCCTTACCAGAGCACGTACCTATGGGCTGAGTTCGTTGTAGCTCAAGATCTCAGCAGTTCATTTTCTGAGAAGGTTGTGTCCCAAACTGCTGAGAAAGGTTGGACTCAACCCCACCAAGGCCGTGCAGAGCTGCTTGGCTTGAACCTGGAAGGTAGGTAGGGTTGTCCCTCACTGATGCCAAAAATGACCTTAGCCTGGATGTCTCCAGGGAGCTGGAGTGGAGGCACTGCTGCTCAGCATGAGCTGCGATATCAGAATCCAGCCCTTTGCCAGTCTCAGGGAATGGAGGCGGGATGGCCTTGCACGACAAGCAAGCACAAATGGCTAACAAAGCAAGATAAATATGGGACATAAATATATGACGGTGCAGGAGGCGGTACCATAAACTTATTTTATTGCCACTTGTCTGCAAAGGCCAACATATAACTCACTCTCTTTGCCTTGCTCTGTCATTCATGAATAATAAGATTGCCTGAACACATGCCAATAAAAAACTCCTCATGCCCTGCACTGGGATGCATGGACGCTATCCTGAGTGAAGAACTAAAGGAACAGGGATTTTTAATAATGATCAATCCTCTGCTTTTCATGTCCTGAATATCTGATGTAATGTTTACTGATTACCAATACAATCTGATCTTTCATGTCAGTTCCTACACAGCTGCCTTCTGACTTAGACCCCAATCTTAACAGGTCTTGAGGAGCTCCTTCAGGAGTGATATGAACACAGCTGAACCCTGCTTCTGCAGAGGTCCATGGTGTTGCCTAAGCACCTCACAGCAAGTCCAGCTCGTGCTCTGGGCTAGAGCAGGTCTGTGCAGATGCATTCAGCCCAGCACCAGACCCAAGCAAGCAGCCCAAGGGCTGAATTAGTCTACCCGCTTCTCTGTAGGGTTTGTGGGCTTTTGATTTGTTTTGACTTGCAGCAAGCCATGCAAGCATACTGGTGGAGCCAGGCTGTGCGCCCAGAGGCACTGATGAGGGCTTGACCCATGTCTCGTGGTTTTAGAGGTGCATATTGAATAGCTAGTGCCTGGTGCTTCGGATGCTGGCAGATGAGAGGTTAATTCTTACTACCCTTTGGCTGAACACCAGCTTCTTCTCACCTGCCCCAGAGGACCGCAGGTTGGGTTGGGATGCTATCCCCTTCTATCCCCACCCTGGCCAGCCACATCCTTGCAACCCACTGCTGGAGCCAGCATCCACTGGGAAACGTGACAGGGGAGGCGGCGTGTGTGGGACTGACTGTGCCAGCACCAGAGGGGAGGGAGCTGGGTCAGTCTTGTGGATGTGCAAAGCCATGGAGAAAGAGCTTTCTGCTGCCTGCGGCGGGGCTGCGCTCCCCAGGCCCACCACTCTCCGGCACATGGATGTGCCAGCATGCCAGAGCCCACATCAATGCAGCCTCTGCCTCCCCGAGGGGAAAGCCACTTCAGAGGTGAGATGCCTCTCCTGGTTGCGCTCACTGCCCAAGCCCTGCCAAGCACCCTTCGCAGGAGGCAGAGCCGGGGTCACACACTCCCTGTCTCCTCCTCTTTGCCGAAGGGCAAAGTGGGAAAATGACAGTGAAATAGAGAATGTGGGTCAGCAAAGAGAGTCAGAGCCTTTTTCCAGAGCGCTGCAGGGAAAATTGCTGTAGCCGTGTGTACAGGACATTGATGGGTAGTAGGGTGCGGGCTGGGCGATGTGCAAGCAAAGGGCTGGTCCCCAAAGCTGGTCTTTAATCCCCCTGTTACAGACCAACATTTCTGTGTCACTGTGGTCACAGGGGAAAAGGAAAGCAGACGGTTCTAGTTACCTTCCCATTACTGGGTGATACGGCAGAATTTCCCCAGCTCACACAGGCTGCATCACCCATCTGGGCTGGGAGCTGGAAGCCGTAAATCAAGGTGTCCAGTGGAAGTCGTAAGGGGATAAAGCATCCACAGTAGAATTTCTCTGACAGGTAGTCACAGCTGAGATATCACTTGATGAATGGCAGCAAAATCCCCAGTGCAAAACAATGGATTCTCCATGGCTGTGAGCAGACTGAACTCTGTCGTAGCTGTCAAGGCTTTAGGACGTCTACCACTTCAGCAAGTATGTGTGAGGACTTACCCAATCCACACCCTACACCATTCTCAGCAAGAGCAGCACAGGTAGATTTCTTTTCCAGTTGTCTCCATCTAAGGAGAGCTGACTTTGTCATTAATATATCAAGCACAGAGCCATCAGTTTTAGTCCCACCTTGGGCACTTTGCTCTTCTCCACCTCCCAGTCCACACAGGTGAAAAAGAAATATGTAATTACCTCATCTATCTAGGGTGATTTCTCTAGGACAGAGCCTACAAGCAGTGCCAATCACAATGGGGCCTCAAAATGATTTAATCTCTCTAGATGGGTGTATAACAAGTTACGGTAGAGTGTTACAAAAGTGGTGATGCAGGGACCATGACAGTTACACCAGATGCCAGGACATGGGACACTAACATAATCAATTATGTGCCCTAAAACCAGAACCAACACCATCACTGAGCTCTGCCATTTCCCTATCCTTCAGGATGGGATGGTTCTTAGGGGCAAGCTCAGGAAAAAACACATGTCCTAATTAAAGCCAAGCCCAAGGGTAATTTTCTGGATGGTGGGAATGTCTTCCATCTCCTGGGACAATATCCAGCCAAATCAGGATGTGTAGCCACCCCATAATAAAAGCTTGTCCTCGTTTATGACATGATCATAAATGTTGCAGCAGGAGCTGTAACAGAGAAAATAACACCAGACACGGTTTGGAAAAAAATAAGCAGGGCAGGGCTTTCCATTTCTCTTTTGTTTCCCGGAGATACCAGGAATTTCAAGAGATAAGGTACATTTCTAGTGTATCTTGGTACTCTGCATGCCGAGCATCAGCCCTAAGAATTATTTGGGCTTGTTGTCAGGCGTGGCTTCCCAGAACTGAAGAACTGCATCTCATGTCCAAAACCACTTATAGTATGTCAAAAATAAAATACAGATGCCTAAATCCACTCAATTGGAGTAAATATAGGGTTGGTTTTATTTTGTTTGTTTATTTCTTACCTTGCAATTTTCCAAATAATATAAAAATTGTGGGTTTAGATAAAAGGATTTCTAGGGGAACCAGGATTTTGGCAAAGGTTCCTGCTTTTGAGATTTTGTCAGGTCTGTACTGAGTAAGACTCACTGGTCATTGTCATTGTTGAAAGGAGACAATACATCATGGAGTCCATTGCGAATGGCACATAGTCTTCTTGGGTATCTTAGCCCACACAAGGGGAGAAGGATCCAGATAACACTCCAGAAGCTGCCACAGCTCCAGACCACTCCATACCTGTGCACTGAGTGTGAGACTTCAGATAAGTGAATTTTGTGATATGCTTGCAGGCAGACCTGTGTCTGCAATGCTCTTATGGTCCATTTTCACCTCTCCAGCTTCATGTGCCACACAGAACTCAATGGCCTGACTCTTAGTCCACCATGTGAGGAACACCAGTACCTTGCACAGAGAGGTCACATTAGCAGCCTGTTATCAACTAGGTACAGTACCATGACCTTGGCCTATTCGTGTCACCCAGCGTGGCATTGTGTCGTACATGGGGGAGAAAGATTCCTGAGAGCTGAGTGAGTCCCATTTTTCAGCTCAAGACTTTAGCGCTTAGCAGATGTGTTTGCTGAAAGATGGGGATTTATACAAAAAGCAGTCACTTCTCACTTAAAAAGTAGTATATTTAAACCTCGTTTCTGCTTGGAAAATGCTTAGTGTCATTTTGTGACTGGCTATGGATGATGTATAACTCAAGCATGTTGGGAAACCAGCTTGGTCTGCTCCAGGGGAGAAGAATGTACATAACAATTGAAGGCTTTCCACCCATATCTCCCATTCTGCAAGGCCCAGCCACAGAAGAAGGAGAAGATCATTGTGTTATACAATACAGCCATGCACCAATAAGAGTTTACACGCTATGGTGAGACAGACCGCATATAGCAAAAGGCTGTAATAAACAATACTTCAAGACAATCCCATCCATTTTAGTGAGACTCTTTTCACGGAAAGTTAAAAAAATTTGGAGATGAAGGAAGAAGTACCCAGACAAGGACAATATTTGGATCAGGTCCTGCATTAAGTTGTGTTTGCGGGAGCTCTTATCCGCATTTAGATTTACCTATACCCATGTTACCCAACATGGCACACATTTTTCTGAACATGCAGGTTCCTGGGTGGGAGACTTTGAAGAAAGTCTCACTTATGTGAGGGTTTCAGTGTCAGAGCATCCAAAGCACACAGCGATGAAGGGAACAGTGCATTTGCTGCACAGGGTGTCTGTGTCCCTGTGAGTGACCTGGCCACTTCTCCCCAAGAGATTCCCTTTGATGATATTTGGATGAGGTCTTATTTTAGGTTCTGTTTGCTGGGGCAGAGTTCTAGGCTGCATTGTGTGATGCCCAGACACCCAGATGAGGGACCTTTTGAAGACCATGGAAGTCACTAATTGAGTGCCATAAGCTGCTAAGCCATATCTAGGAGCTATAATAAGCTACCAAGCCTCCTCAACTCCCTTCTTTCCCTCCTTTCCCAGACCAAGACAAACTTTGTGGAGGACTGAACTGACCTTGTACTTCCATCCCTTAGTCTTACCATTTTCACTATGCCTTTCCCTGATTAAGGTACCAACCAACAGTGACAGTACATAAATTACAATAGGACAGAGCCAACCCAAAGCAAATGGGAATAAGAGAGACCTGGCCATCTCCTAAGCATTCAGACTTTATGAAATTTGACACAGATGACAAACCTCACCAGGTTTGAAGATCTGGGCTTTCTTGTGCATGACCTTAAAACAGTGCAGATGGTTTTGAGACCTACCCCACAAATGCTTCTTATTTTCTAAACTCATCTGAGGGCTGCCACTTTTACACATGCCTCAGCAGATGGACTAACACCCTCTGGAGCCAAAAATAGTTCCTGTTGCAGCCACAGTAAGAGCTACACAACTGGGAGCATAACAGACTTGCACCCTCAGCAGAGGGGACACAGAGGTGAAATTGTCATCAGGTACCAAGCAGGGGTTACAGCACCTCGAGTTCTCAAATAGTCCCAGTGGTATGACAGCCACCTTCTTGGTGAACACCAGAGGCTGATCACAGAGCTGAGATGTGTAAACACCTAAAACGGGGATCAGCTCAGGCACTCAGGAGGATCTCAGCCGTGCTCTGTATCAAGCGATACTGGAGAATTATATCCTTTTGACAGACATTGAGTTGGACCTGTAATCCAAAAGCTGTCACTGCTACAGAAACTGCTACACAGGAAAAGAAAGTCACGCGGCTGTTACCCTTTAGCACTTTGGCTTTATCTTCGTAGGAACTTGCCTTCCTGCTAGTATAGATCAGATCAACACTGACAAGGGGCATGATGGAGCCTAACAATGTCAGACAGCTGGAGAGCTGCTCTGATGATGTTTAAACCACCCAGTCCAATTTGAGGGCAGGGAGGTTTTTCTTGGTTTAATGCAGAGGACAGAGCCAACCTAAAGCAAATGGGAATAAGAGAGACCTGGCAATCTCCAAGCATCTTTAGCTCTCTCTGTATTTTTTCCCATGCATTTAAAGTCCGAAGCCAAAGTGAGAAATTGCTATAAACTCCTCTTACCCTTTAACAACTCACAAATGCAATCTCAATCTCTTCTGTACATCAGTACTTTTGTCTGCCCAAGGTCTCATCATCAGCTGCAGAATGTGGCCCTACACTTAGATATCTCTCTGCAGGTGTAGCCCTTGCAAGAGCCTGACACAATAAAGTTATGCAGACTGGCTACCAAAGAGGGAGGATGGTCTTTCCTTCTGGGCGTTCAAAGGGTCCTAGGCTCTTTGATGGGTTCTGTCTTTCCTGCATTAGGTCAAACCCTCTAATGAAATCAAACAGTTGCCACCTTCAGTAGTGGCTGCAGTAAACAGCCTTGAAGACACAGCTGCCACTTCCCAGCTGGCAGAAGAGGTTATCAGGGATGGAAATCTCTAAAGTGGCCATTCAGCAGGGTTTATCTGAGCTAGGCTTCTGAAAATGCTTCAGTGGTTTCCTTGGACTTTAGCCACTAAAGAGAAGATTCAGGTTGGCACTACTGTACTGCGTTTACTATTATTTTGAAGTCTGGCTACAGTCTGTTTCTAATAACTGTCCATGAAATATGAGGTCCTGATCATATCTTGAAGTTATTTTGGTGTTGGCCCGTGGAAAGAGGGTTGGGACTGGCCTTGGAAGTGCTACTTTTTTTATCCCTCTTTACTGGTATTATGCCAGGTAACCTTGGTAAACTTGTGCAACGATTCCTCTGCCCCATCTCATTCACAAGATGAAGATTGCACTACTCCATCTTTCAAAGATGTCTCCTCTTTCAGCGCTACTTTATTATCGTTGATATTTTTCCTGTGTTGTCAGGTAAAATGCTAAAAGGCTACATCATGGGGAAAGAAAAGGCAAAGTATGAGGATCCTGTTCTGCTGGCATTTATAACTTCTTCCATACTCAACAATTGGTATAATTTAAATACAAGAGGGGGTTGAAGGAGAATTCCAGCCTAATTACACATTACAATGGTGCTGTGCTGCTTCTGGGAGACCAGCCAGGCATCTGGAAAGAGGTTCAACTCCCAGCAGGGGGGAGCTGACAGGACAAAGGAGAGAAGGATGAGGAGTAAGCAGGATAGAAAATACAACCAGAGGAGGGTGGCCCAGCTTCAACCAGGAAATGGCAATATTACCAACACCAGGCAGCATGGACATGGCAATCTCAGAGGTATATCTGAGCCATAATGATTTGAGTTCAGCTGCCTCAGGCTGCCCCTTAAGCTTGCTGAGAGCCTTGCACCAGGAGCACATGTAATTCATAGCCGAGTTTCTCACTTGTCATGGGCTGCCTTGGAGGCTATTTCAAAGAGTCACCCCAACACACTGCCAAAGACCTCTGCTCCTTTTGAGCCACCTTGGAGGCCACTTCAAATAGTCATCCCAACACATTGCTTAAGAGCTCTGCTTCCTCTCCCATAAATACAATAGCTCTGCGCATTCACTGGGAACAGGTCTTGTCCCCACCTCACTTACTTGCAAGATGCTGTTAAAAGCATCTCCCAGCTTCTCCCCCTTGGACAGATCACCACTCTTTCTTGCACAAATTCCTAGAGCAGAGGTGGGACTACAAGGACCACCTTCCGTACATTTCCCTTATATCCAAGAGGCTTCTCTGGCATTTGGGAATTGTTAGTAGACACTGAACTTGCAGACAAGGGGTGGTCTTCTCTTTTTTGGCATACAAAGCAGCAGAAGAGGGTGCCCTGGCAGCTGCTGTTTGAAAACACTGCTTAAGTGACTGTGAAGAGCCAGATGGACTTCAGCCCTGAAGACTCAAGTGCCCTATTTAGCCACAGAGCAGGAACACAGCGAGTGACTGCAGATTTTACATGCAGATTGCCTCAGTATTCTCCAGCCCTGGTTTAGAGGACTCCATCCAGGCTAGATCCACAGACCCATTCAGACCTGCCAACAAACTGCCGGAACAAGCTTGGGGAGCTGAACAGCAAGGAGCCAACCCATTTCACCAGCCTTCAGATGGTAACAATCCTTCCCAGCCCACGAGCCTGCAAGCAGGAGAGGGGAAAGGCTCCAGATTTTGTTCTTAATCCTCCAAGTTATTCATACTACCCCTGTTCCCCAGCATTAGGAAGGGCAACGTTCCCTTATATGGTCAAGAAAAAGTGGAGAATATCTGCAATACATTCTCACATCTGTGCTCAGCCGAGCCTGGCCATCATGTCCCTGTGAATGCAGAGGTCGCAACTGCCAAGAGCTGTAGAGCAAATGCCTCCACCCTGCTGTGAACAGGCAGGCAAGGGGGATAAACAGATACGGGATGGAAACATTGCAAAATGGATCACATTAAGCAACGCTGCTCATGGGTTTATGGTATCTGATCTGGGATGTTTTCCCGTGCAAGCCTGGAGCCCAGTGGGAAAAGGCAACTTGCAAATGTGCAAACAACAGTAAGAAAATGCTGCAAGGCCAAGTTCTGGAAAAGTAACTAAAATGGGGCATGTAGACCCCCAAAGGACCCAGGAGAAAACTGGTCCTGCTTAATAAGAAACATAGGTGCTGATTGCCCTCATGTAATTCTCCAACACCTTATTGCCTGATATGACGGTCAAGGTTTTAAACTGTAGAGGTTTAGAAGAAAGAATGAGCATTCAGACAGGCTCTGAAGGGAAGAAAAGGACAAGAACATTAGGAAGATCCTTCCAACAGATAGTATTAAGGCTGTGAAGAGGGAGATGTTGCCACATTTCTCTGCTGATGGAGAAATAAATGAAATTTTGGAGTTTTAAATACCAGTTCCTGAGCCACCTCATGCACGAGAGCATGACCCACCCGAAAGGTTGCCCAGGCAGTGTTCGTCTAATGATAAAGTTGTTAACCACATTGATTTGTTCCACCTGGATGTCCTACTTTCTTTCAGAAAGGATCAGATATTCAACAGATGGGTTTAGCTTTTGCAGGTGTCTTGTATGCACATTAAGGGGAATTAAGCATGTTTTTAAATGTAATCCCCAAGCCTGAAAGGCCTCTGGGACAATAAAAAGTCAGTCTACAGTCCTGAAGACATGCCATGTATTGCAGTCATATAGTGAAACCCAGAGCAATGTGGACACATCCAAACCAGACTCAATCATTTCCTCAGGCCATGCTACCCCAGGCCAGAACAGTGCCAGGGTGCATACTGGTGATGAAAATGTGTCTGGTTGTGACCTGCTGGTCTTGAAAAAGGGTCTTACCAGGACACAAGATGTCCTGCTCTGCCCTCCTACTACCTTGACCATGGCTCTGTAGCCAAAATCTCCCAATATGATGGTGCAGGGAGGAGGCCATAGGGCAGCAGGGCAACTAGCTGTCCTTCAAAGTACCTTGGGTTTTCTTCCTCCCTCCCATGACCAGCCCTTCTGTAGGACGCACCTGGACCAAGGACGAGGCTGGGATCAGAGGCTGGGAAGGTTGGGTTGGGGCTGAGGCATGGAGAGGAGGAGACAGGCACAACTTCATCCTGATTGCTCCAATTTTTTTTCTTCTGATCAACATTTGAGTTCAACCTGGGATGAGACAGTGAAGAAGTATGATCTGTTTAAGTCACTTGTAGCTGGCTGAAATAGAAGCACAGAGTTTCTGAGCCAGACAGTGCTGCTCACTGGCCTCATCACCAACTGCAGCCCCAAAAAGTTATGGATGCTCTGGAAATCAGAGCCTTTCTATGTCATGCTCCATATTTGAGGACCTAAACAGAGGCACTCTGATTTTCAAAGGTGCCAAGCACCTTTAGTTTCTTTTCCCCCGATGGCTTTTGTTGTTCCTTTAAAACTAGAACACTTTAAAAAATCCTTTAACTAGTGTTTGGGGAGCATCCTGTTCCAGAACACAGCTTTACACACCAGAAAATGGTCTGCTTTTCAGGAAAAAACCTTTCATCTCATGTAGCAGTTTCTGTAAGACAGGCATCTTAAAAGCATCTTGATTCAATTGTCTTTAAAAAAAAACACCAATGTGGTAGTAACCCATCCAATGTCACCCAGCACTCACAAAAAAACCCGCTATTTCTACATCCTAGAGACTGTGTGGCCTGAGGAAAACCTAAAGTCCTACTGTCATCATTAAAAATACCCCAGTGCTTTGATTTTCTCATGAAGGTTGTATGAAGAGACATTGCTGGCAGCATGATCTGTGCCTTTCTCCAGGTCAGCCCTGCCCTTGCTATAAAGATTTTGGCCTTTTCTGCCAACTCTGTAGCAAAAGCATCCTTGTCCAAACATGTGGAGGAAAAACTGCTTTCCCCATATTGAAACAGAGGTGATGGGACAAAGATGTACAGGAAAAGTTGGGCACTCCTTAATTGGGTTCTATTTATGAGTAGGTAATTAAGTGCAGCTGCAGTACTCCCTGCAATGAGAGACAAAACTTGTTCCCATTCCATAGATGTCCTTTAACTCTGTGCTCTTCCTGGGTGCAGCCTGTCTGGACAGCCTGGCTTACAGCATCCCTTAAAGAGGGATGGAGGAAGGGAAGACTCCAACACAGGAGACTGCCTCCAGGTCCCAAGAGGGAGCTGGCAGAAGAAGGGACTATCAAGACTGCCTGCATACTATCACTGCTGTGCAGCTTATACTTCCAGACCGTTGTTCAGACACAGGGTATGGAGCACTTGGATATAGCAGTGAATAAGTAAATACCTTTTACTGTCAGTGTCATGATGTTTCTGTGCACTGCAGGAGGTCAGGGGTTCTGTGATCTCCATCTCCAGAACACAGCTGGGATACAGCCAACAGCATGGAACAACCTTCTCCTGAAAAGAACACCAGGGAGGAAATTACTTTTATCAAACGGATATGGGCAAGGTGGTTTCCCGGCCTCTGGCAGCTTTCTTACCTGATCTGCCTTGTCCTTGGCAGTGGGGAGACCAGGTGTTTGACATCCAAACTGCACTCCCTCTGCCACTGCACCTACTGGGGCACTGAGGACAAAATCTGTCCCCTTTACCTTCACAAGCTTGGCTCCCAACTAGTATTTTTAAACCAAATTTCCTCTGGATCCATCAATTCTGTTATAGTCAGAGAGGATCCCAGCAATGCTGTTTTGCCTTGTCTGTGCTCCTCACAATGAACGATCAAAACCTATGACATATCTCAGAGCCAAGGTTATCTGAGACATCCTCTGAAAATCTACCAATTCCTGAAGTGGAGACACCCCTATTTTGTACACATAAATATGATTTAATTAGTCTGTGGCTGGCTCTGCAAATCCTACAAGAATGAACCTTCCTTCAGCTGAGTGCCTTGCAAATGCATATGGAGATAAGTTCCCTGCTTTAAAGACCTTCACCCAACCTTCTGCAGCTCAGGGGTTGAAGAGGAGAGAAATGCCTGCAAATGAGGAAACGCTGCCTAAAAGTAAGGTGGAAGCGCCCTCTTGTGTACTCGGAGGAACCAAAGTGGGTTTTTCACCTGAAAATGGGCTCAGGCTCCTCTTCAGACCTTTTTTGCACAAGTCGGGAAGACCATCGCAACCTAAAGGGCAGAAGATGGGGGAAAAAAGAGTTCTCCCAGTGCAACAGCGTAGTCCTAGGAGAAGCTTCATCTCTTGCTATAAATGCAGTAGGAAGGACCCTGCAGTGGCAGCATGGTCTGCATCACACCATCAGGAATCCCAGCATAGAGCCCACTACGCTTCATTGACATGTCCTCGAGCGGAGAGGAAAGTGCCAGACAGGGGACAGCAGTGAAGGGACTTGGGAAAATAAACTGTACAGAAAGATAAAATTAACTGGATTTTTTTTTGTTATTGTTTTTTAAAAACATACTTTTTGTCTTCTAGATCCTTTCCAGAATGGAATGTGGCTGAGATTGGCTTAGGGCATCTTCCAAGGAGCTTTTACTACCTGAACATGCCAAGGAACTCTGGTGCTTCCCAATCCTCAGATGTTTTCCCTCTGCTTGGCATGGTGCTCCCCCAAGGATGAGAACAGCAGGGGAGTGCATGGCACCAACAGCATCCATCCATGGAAAAGGGCTTTGACCAAAATGCCTTGTCCCTGAACACACACACATCTTTGCAAGCTGGACTCCTGAGCCTCGAGAGAAGAAATCTCTCTCAGGCTCTGTCCCCTTTGCTCACCCAACTGTGGGTGAGAAGACCCAGGGAGAGCACGTGGTGGATGCAGGTCTCCATCCATGGGCAGGAGACAGCTCAAGGCAGGTGGTTCAGGACAACTCTGACAGAAAAACAAAAGATCTACTTAAGATATGACTATTTGGAAACAATAATTTAACAGCTACCAAAACCAGCCATCCTCAGTGGACTACCTTCTTTGGGCAGACAACCTGCCCTGATGCACTTTGAGCATACCCTTGGCCATTTCACAATAGACCCTCTGAAGTCAGGGGAGCAGTGAACGCTCAGTCCTTTGGGATAAAGGGATTACAGCAACTCATAGGGAATAAAAACACTGATTATGGAAAACACATGCAAACTGCTTGACAAACACCGTATTTAGAGTATTTACCTTCAAAGATGTGAAGACAAGACAAAGAACAGGGCTGTAAACAAAGAAATGAAGCTCAGAAATGCAAAGAGGTCACAAACAAGGCCAGGGAAGAATACAGCAGGGGTCTGAGCCTCCGCATCTGAGGGTTTATTCACACAGCATCTGCCCACAGGTAATCCTACATGTGCTGGACGCACAGCAAAAGTGTCTGGTTGGGCAGGCAGCAGCATCACTAAACCTACCTCCCCCACCACTGCTGTGTGTGATCTGTGCTTGCTGGCTCCTTGCCACCAACAGCCTGCAGTTCCCACGGGGTTTTGTCTTGTCAGAGGCACGCTGAGCTCCTGAGGGCACATGCTGTACCTCGCCTGCCGACACACTTTTCCATATGTCCTCACATTGCTGTAGACAGACGACCTCTCTCCTGGTGGGGACGTCTCACCAGGGCTGTGTGTGTTTGACAGCTGAGGGGTGCACACAGGCAGCCTCTGAATCCTTTAACACAGCATTTCCCATGGCCAGAGACTGCTTTCTGTATTTCGGATAAATGGTGGCACCGTGGGCTGGGAGGTTTCAGGCTCCACAAATCTTTCTCTTTACAGGATAAGAAGGGCTGGAAGAGATCTCTTATTTTTACCTTTTCTGCCTTTCAGAGACTAGCAGAAGCACACCACTGTTAATAATAGCGATAATAATACTACTGAATAAATCTCACTCAGATCCCACTTTGGTATGCAAATGTTTCCTCCTTATTTGCATCTTTCCAAAGGATCGTGCCAATACAAAGCCAGATCTATTTCTTAACAGTCGCATCAAGCTGGCAATGTGAAGACCTTCAGGATAAATGCACAGAGCTCAGGAATACGCTCCTCAGTGAGGACTTGCAGGCACTAAAGTGTAATAAAACCAATACCTTCCAGTTCACCTACACCTTACAAGCCTTTGCAACCCTCTGCAAAAAAAAACCCCACCATCATATATCTGCACCTTTCACCCTATAGTTCATTCTGATATCTGATCTTGGCATCTTGGCTTAATATAAAGATGTCACATAGTAGGAGCACAAGTGATGTAGATCTGGAAACCTGAAAGTGTCCCAGAGTCGAGCAGTGGGAAGTGTCCTGTCCTACAGGAGGGTGGTTGGAACTCAATGATCTTTAAGGTCCCTTACAACTCTAACCGTCCTATGATTTTATGATTTGATGTTCTTGAAGGTCAAATTAGGCCTGGTGGAAAAAAACAACTGATTTTAAGGCTGACAAGAGCTATTGGGATTCCTGACACAGGCAAGACTGATGCAATTCTGCCCCATTCCCAATCCCCTGGCCCAAAACCCTTTTCCTGCTCTGAGCAGCACTCCGGGAGGGAACTCAGCCCAAGGAGCAACGGGACCCGATGAGAGCTGCCAAGATCTCCAGCCAGGAGAGATGCTGAAGATGGAACAGGACTGTCTGGGCTGGGCCCTGGGGAGCTGCCCCCCCAGCACGCTGGGTCCTCATGCTCCAGATATGGTCAGGGTCCCCCATCGGAGAGCGATCGAGCGACACACATTTCCCTCCTCCGAGAATCAGATGTACAGCTTGGGTTTCAGCAGCCGTGCAGCCGTGCAGTGATGCAGGACTCGAGCTGCTGCTTGGCCCTGAGCCCACACTGCCAAGTCCAACGTGGGGAACATCTCCACCTCACCTAGATTTACGCTGTCTCATGTTCCCAAGACAGATCTTAACAGATTTCCCATGTATCTGCTGCAAGGCTCATGGTCAGGCCCAGCAGGCAGCAGCACCATTTGGCCAGGTCCTCCTGAGCTGCTCTGCAGCAATCCCTTTCATTTGAGCCAACGCTTTCATGTACAAGAGTTTGCAGTGCCAAGAACCTGTAGTGCAGGCATGGAGAAAAAAGACACCCTAATGGTCACCAAGCCTTTGCTTATCTTTCAAACAACCCAAAAATACACAGCAAACTGTGTGCAAGGGTGCATTTGCCAGTGCAGAGATGCTGAGGGGCTACTGTTTCCTTTCCCCTGCCCTTAGTATCAGCCAGGGGAATGTGTATTCTCCAACTCATTTTTAAAAAAGGGGGAAAGCATATATTTTTGCCCTATATTATGACTGCAGCTGGCTCTGATGTATGGCCACACAGTAGAACATCACAGAATGCACACACTGTGTAGTTTGCAGACACACACACAGCCCCACGGCAGCCATGGCAGCAACCCAACCTCTACCTGAATCCAAAACTGTGAGTCTGAAAAACTTCAACCTTTGAATCTTGTCCTTTCCTTAAGGAAGCATGAGGCCATCCTATTTGTTGAAGTGGAAATTACTGAACTTCCTGCCATAGTATTTCCAGCCATCATAAAACCCAGTCACTGCCTGTTTCCAAGAAAATCCAGCCTACCAAGCTTTGCATCCTAAAATGAAAAAATTGGGGAAAAAAAAAGACTTGGGAATCTCCAGCAGGGAGCATTCAAGGGAGTGTGCATCCGTGGAGGTTCTTGAAGCAGTTTTCCCATGCTTGCCCCCACAGACCACATGTTTGTGTTTCTACACAGTGGGGTGAAGCTGGAACCCCTCAGTCCCTGGGGGGCACAGGCAGCCTGGGGCAAGCACACGCGTGAGCTCCCTCCCCAGCACGTGCCGATGCCACGGCAGCTCATTAAAATGGAACAAGCAATGTGCCAGCTGCAAATGCAAAGACAGGTCTTTTCAAATAAGCCCCATTAGTTCCACATGTGCATTTGATAGATAATTTTTTGGTTACTTAACATGAAACCAATAATTATGGAAATGACGGCGAGGATCGGATAGTCTCCACAAGAAAAAGACGGAGAGCGGAGAGAAAGCAGCACCAGAGACTTTGCAGGGATTTTTCCTCCCCTTAATGCACCCATCCTTAGTAAACTGCTAGTGCAGAGCCCTACCCAGCAAACCAAAGGAAAGAAATCGGCTCTGCCAGCATCAGCTCCCTGGAGCTGCACAGTGCCTTCAGTTACAGGATTAAACACTCGCTATTGCAGCCACATCCACAGCCCTGAGGCCACACGGGCAAACAGCTCTCCTTACCCCCCAAAAATGGGGAGAACACGCTGAAGAGAGTGCAAACTCTGGCTTTTTCTTCCACTGCTCATAGCTAGTTTGTAAATTCTCTGACAAAGGAAAGAATATGGAGGAGACGCGCATCCCAAACAGTATTTTTCAGAAAACAATTTATGCATCAATCTTTTTATAACAAATAGCAGATCTCTATTCTATTCACACCCAAATTGGTTTATTCCCTCTCGTGCTCTCTCACACCCAGCACCATCCCACCATCCCCACACACAGCTGTCTGACAAGCAGGGCACAGACATGCGTGCAGCAATGCAACACAGGCTGGGCACACTGGGTGGGGGAAAGCAAAGAGGAACACACACATTTTTTAGTGGGAATACAGCTATCAAAACAACATTATACAACTGGGGGGAGGGAGGAGGGAAGAAAATAAAAGATAAAAAAATATAGAGGTGGTTATGTAAACCTCTGTCCCTGTCTGGTCAGCACAAATCTGTGTCAGTCTACTTGACACAGCTAGAAATAATTGTCTGTGTTAACCATTAGTAGCTCCAAGTTCAAAGTTCCCAGCTGGCTGTCTCCATGTCTTGCCTGTACTCCCTCTGCCTGGCTCACACGGCTCCCTGCCTGCTGCCTGCTGCCCAGGTGAGGTGCAGGCAGAGTTGCCAATCCCTGCCTATGCTCATGCTTACAGAGTCCATCACCTCGCCATGGGGTGAGACACCACACCACAGCATCCAGCCCTGCAATCACAGAATCATAGAATATCAGGGATTGGAAGGGACCTTGAAAGATCATCTAGTCCAATCCCCCTGCCGGAGCAGGAACACCCAGAGCAGGTCACACAGGAACGTGTCCAGAGAAGGAGACTCCACAACCTCTCTGGGCAGCCCCTTCCAGTGTTCCGTCACCTTCACTGTGAAGAATGTGAAGAAGTTTTTCCTTATATTTAAGTGGAGCCTCTTATGTTCCAACTTGCACCCATTGTCCCTTGTCCTATCATTGCCTGTCACTGAGAAGAGCCTGGCTCCATCCTCCTGACACTCACCCTTTACATATTTATAAACATTAATGAGGTCACCCCCCCGTCTCCTTTTCTCCAAGCTAAAGAGACCCAGCTCCCTCAGCCTTTCCTCCTATGGGAGATGCTCCACTCCTTTAATCATCTTTGTGGCCCTGC
This sequence comes from Nycticryphes semicollaris, assembly GCA_013400055.1. NCBI lineage: Eukaryota > Metazoa > Chordata > Aves > Charadriiformes > Rostratulidae > Nycticryphes > Nycticryphes semicollaris. The sequence continues at coordinate 216,915 of VXBJ01002636.1, read as the reverse complement.
CCTGGACTCTCTCCAGCAGTTCCCTGTCCTTCTTGAACTGAGGGGCCCAGAACTGGACACACTATTCCAGATGGGGTCTCACCAGGGCAGAGTAGACCTGGAGGCAAGTTAACCTGATCCAGGCACCTTTCCATGCAAACCAATGGAGTTACTTACAGCAACACAAAAATAATGCAAGGAGAGGAGAAACAGGGAATAGGACTTGGAGGTTTTTTTTGCCCTGGACAGTTAGGATCAAAGGAGCCAGACATGACAGCTCAGCAGTGTTCAGATCTGCGTAGCTCTAACCCAGCAGACATTTCTCTCTCTCTGGACTGGGACACACCTCTTCTCAGCTCACAGAAGCTGCTCGGCATGAGCAACTCATTCCCATCTTCCCACAGACGTTTGCCAAAGGAGCAAACCCATAGCACCACCAACAGTGAAGACTAAAATCACTCTGAGCTGAGCAAGGCCCCCAGCAGCGACAGTAGCTGAAGAACCAGCCTAAGGCACTGTAATCCTGGCAAAAAAAGTTTCAAAACACACTTTATCTACTGAGTGTGCCTTGGAGCTATGCAGAGAATTGTTTCATGCAGTTTTTTTTTTTTTTTATGGAGAGAGGAACTGGATAACAGTAGTCCCCAAAATAATCCACGGGTCTTCTAGCAGCCTCTGTTACTCGTTATTGGATGGACTGCAATATTCATTGTTTTGTTCTGTCAGGCAAATCCTTCTCCTCTAAATTAAATAACTAACAAGGAAACATCCCAGCTTCAGAGCCTTGTTTTGTCCATGTAACTAGAATCTTTCAAACCCCCATCAGACTTTCTCTTGACACCCCAGCGGCTAAAGTCATGGGTATTTTCCCATTATGGGGCAGGGCATCCTGCACAGCCCACCAAGAACTGAATCTTGTTCAGTGGGAACCACCCAGAAGGTCAAGGAGAATAAAAGCTGGAATAAAAACTCAATAAAAAGGTTTTGTTTCAGTAAGAATTTAATCACAACACATGGAGAAGTGCAAGTTATTATTTCATAAACTGATGGCAGAGACAGTCAGTTTATTTATCCAGATCTCTGCTTTGCCTGAATGCACTCACTCTTCATCTCAAAGGTTTCTTGCTTAGCTTAGGTATTTCTGGGTAAATGATTTTCCAGTTTTTGACATCAAATGCAGCCCTTCTTGTTCATTATAAACCAGCGGGCTATTATCTGCTCTTATTTGTGCACTGGCTTTGTTGCTCGTTCAACTTCCCAGCGTGCACAGAATCAATCCCCAGAAAGAACTTCATAGAAACCCAGTTACTGCTGTGTGCAAAAGGAGCTCTGTTTGTAGCTATGATGCTTTTGGAGAGGGCTAAGAGGTTGCCTTTGCCAAACTCCAACTTTAATCAGACTTAGACGTTGCCTAAATTGCCCTCAGACAGTCCTGCCCTTTCTTGCCCCTAGTAGTTAAGTATTTCAGTTCAGTTCATCTGGACTCTGCTTCCCTTAAGGCCTTTCATTTTTGCCCGGAGGGGCAACGTATTCCCTAGAGCTGTTAACACCCCAGAGGGATGCTTTCTCCTGTGGCTCATGCAAAACTTCCCCAGTGAACCCACAAGCACAGGGGACCACAAGCTGAGCTGAAAAAACTTGCTGCTGTGGGGGATGTATATATGACCTGTGACATTAGAAATGCCAGTATGGAGGATATAAATTCTGCTTCACCTGGGACAAGGATTCCAGCAGATTTCCACCCAAATCAGAATCTAGATATAGGTCTAGATGGATATTCATGCCTCAGCTGCCATCGAAATTTACCCAGTGTCTTTATGGGGAAGAATGAGACCTCAATAATTGACAACAGGTTGACAGGAGCAGGGAGGAGGCTTCATCTCCTCCGCTCTTCAGTGCCAGCTCTCCAATTCACAACATCCCCATTTGCACATCAGCTTTTAATATTTAATTGCAGCTTTGCCAAGGGACTTTGCCTCCTGTCTTGTAAAGAAGGAGGAGAGTAAGGAGTCAGAAGCGTGGTACTGAAGAGCCCCAAGGAGACTATCAAATGGCAGATCTCGGGTGGAGGAAAGCACTCTAGCATGTAAGTGATTTTACACAAAAAACCCTCCCAGATCACAGAAGATGGAATGAATTAATATCAGAAAAATCCTGTAAACCCTTAGCAACTGGGGGATGCTATGCTGATTGTGGGAACTGTTCGGGGTGGGCTGAGAAGAGTATTTCCATTGACTGCCTGTACTGTATTTAAGGAGAAGGGGGGATATAAATGGAAGAGAAGGGAACATTTCCCTCCTAACAAGCTCATTCTGCCACAGAGTAAATCCCTTGAGGGCTCTTCACCTGGAATTGTTTAATGTTAGACACCACCAAAACAATGGGAAACAATCCCTGGATTATGGGAGGTGGGAACTTGTGATCTAACAAATCTGCCTCTTCCTTAACATCACAGGAAATGACCTGGAAACAACAACAAAAAAAAATTTAAAAAAAGGAAATTTCTAAAGCAACTAATGAGAAATATGTCTCCCTCCTTCTGTTCTCAATTTCAGATGTCTTAAAGGCATGAGAGGGGAGGCAGAGATCTGCAAACTGCTAAATGTCCCTCCCTCCCCCATGAAAACCTTCCTCTCTTGAATGCATCTGGAAGTGGACACCCAAACACAGGTGGACGATAGCTCTGGGCACAGCCTAATGTTCAGACCAGTGCAACAGAAATCGCTTATAAAATACATTTTGCAAGCAACACAGACTTTAAAACAAGTGCTTTCAAAATCTAAATACATGTGTATAACAATCCCATAGTTTGAATGTCTGTGCCAGTAATTAAAGAGCAATTACATATAACTTGTAAGTCCCTAGAGCTCCGTCTAAATTCGGAAAATGAACCCCAGATGACCTAATGTACTTCCAAGTGTCAGATCTGTCATTGAAAAGCCAGTGCCTGAGACTTCTCGCTTCTGAAGCCTGGAAAAGAAAAACATTTTTTGGCAGAAGAGAACAAGAGGTGCTTAATTTTTCAGTTACTGCCTGAATTCAGAGCTGGTTCAGGTCTCTGCAACACTGGAAGCATAAGAAAATTTTAAACAATTATGTGTATACAAAATTTCCATCAAATAATTTTAAAATTATATAAAGAAAATTGTTCTTCAGGTTCTTTCCCTCTCCCTGTCACAGAGATGAACTGGGTGATCTAAGAGAATGAGCAAAATTGTAGACAGAGGTGGAAAAAACCCATTCCTTGCATTAGGAGTAATNTACCGATACACCAATTGCATGAGTGGAGATGGATGAACTAATTGTTGGCCTCTTTTCCCTGGATATTCACATCCAGCACCATAACCTTTGCTCTCTTGCTTCGATGCCAGCAGACAGAGAACATGGAAAAAGATGAGAAGCTGAGGCCAGCTCAGTCCTTTCCTTTTTTGTGCCATTCTCCAAGGAGCAATCCAGAGCGCAGAGCAGTTCCTCTGAGAAAATCTGTATCCGTCTCTGAACTGGTTGCCAGGTGGGTGGTTAATCTACAGTTGCAGTTCACCTTCAATTTGTGGGGAGAGGGCTCGTGGAGGGGGGTGCTGCAGGGTGGACATTTCCTCTCCCACCTCCATGACAAGCAAATCTCACTCAGATAAGGTCTTCCCCAAGCAGAGCATCCCAGTACTGCCATAAACACTCTCAGCTATTATGTATTACCGAAGCATTATTAAGTCTTGTAAGACAAGTCCTGATTTAAAAGCCAGACACACTCAACAAACTTCCCCAAAGACAATGTCACAGAGGAATTTGCACTCGACCCCAATGACTGGAGCATTCCCAGATGGTTAATTAAAGCTTTTAATCTCTACAGTCTGTAAGGTGCCACAAGGGAAACCAGCAAATGCTGGAGAGATGAGGCGATGAGTAGACAAGAGGGGCATGGCTATCTCATCCTCTCCTGGTTTCTCTCAACTGTCTGTAACCAAAATGCTCCAGGGAGAGTCACATTTCAAACCCAAGCCCGTTAAGGGATAATTTGTCTTCTGGTTACAACCCATAACTGAGATCAGACTACAACGCGGCCAAGAGTGAGACAAATAAGATTAGCAACAGAACCCGAAGTACATCTCCCTCAACATAAGAGTGACAGAGCAGCTGTCAAGACTGTCTCTTGAGCTTCCCCTTGGGAGAGTTTAGTTCTGAATATCCCAATCTCAGTCAGTTTCACTGTAAATAGTCATCTACCTGACAGGGTCTTTGGAGGAAGCTGAAAGTGCACTCCCTCCCCACAGCAAGGAAAGGAAGGAAGGTGATTTCTTCTGCAAAGTTCTCACTCCTCACTGGTCTTATATTACACCAAGTACAGACTTGATTAATCCCTTTACATTAGGTTAAAGCTGAGTAAATAAACAATGCATTGACCTTCCTGGAAGCCTGAGTTCAGCTGCAAGCTGCATATCAGCAAAGAGCAATAATGCACCACTTTCAGCCAATATAATCCCCTCAGAACATCCCATCAGTGGGGAGAAGGGGTGCTCCAGATGTATGTCTGCACAGAGCTTGGGAGGAGAGGGCTCATACTGAATCTAGCAGCACTGCACTGAACTAATCCATTAAAACTAAAACCAGTACTCTTTGGAGGATTTTTCACAACTCTCTCACTCTTCCAGATTGCTTTTGAAGTCTATTTGGTTTAATATCTTCAAACCAAAGGGAAAGGCAGAAAGAGCCTGTCTACTATATAGAAAAGTACATTCAGGCTAAAGAGGGATTAAGGTGCCATCTCTTGTCTTCTCTGCAGGTACCAGAGCATCCTGGACTGTGAAAGCACCATGTCTAAGCAAGAACATCCCAAGGTGAGAGCCAAAGGCTCAGACAGGTGGCATGTTCTAACAACAAAATGCTCCAGTTCTTGGCAATTAAAGACACAAAAAAACCTAGCATTTTTTGCAGTATCTAGTGGTGTTCTGAGAACCTCTCAGGGCAGGTGAGATCAAATTCCCTTTTAGTATGCACAGATGGACTAACACATGTAAGACATTCCAGGATGGGATGAAAGCTTCATATATAACATTCAGATTGCTCTGGAGTGAACAAATTGCAGGAGTAGAGACTCATGGAAGACCATCAAGACATGTAGGACCTGACAGAGAGTTTGTCATTGGTTAGGAAGCAAAGGATGGCTCCATCCTGAGGCAGAGGTAGAGAAAGTCATTAAGGCATACAGACAGCTGCACTGGGCTGACAAATACAACACTGAGGCATCTCTGTCCTCCTGCACCATCAGATGGAGGCTTTTGGGGTTACCCTGTGTATCTCAAATCACACTAAGCACCTACCAAAGAAAACTGTCTATGCTATGGTGCAGAAATCACTTTCTTGGTTCTTTTGACTGTAAAGGAAATTAGACATCAGGTTCATGAGTAGATTGCTCACAGCTACACTTAGATACTTACATCTCAGTGTCTTCAACTGAAAACAACCCTAACTAGAAGCTGTGACTACTGTTCTCGCATAATGGCAAAGGTGCATCCCCAGCCTACCAGTTCCCCTCATATCATATTTTGATTGCAAACTCATTGGTATAAGGTGGAGTTCTTGTCTCTGTATCTGCATGTTGGTCCTGCTTTGTGAGAAGGGCCTCTTACAACCTGGAATAACAATGATAAAAACACACAGTGCAAGCCAGATACTCTGGCCTTCATCCAATTTACCTGCTGAAGTCACGGTAGTTTCCCACTGACTAGAGAAAGCTAAATTGTACCTCATTTAAAAAGGCAGAATCTGAAAATGTTTACTTCCACTCCAGGTTTTCAAGATTAAACTGGAGTTTTCCTATGACATGATAGAGAGAGGGGTTTCATGACTGTTTGGAAATGCAATTTTGTAGAGGAAGATGATGGAGAATAGGGATAAAACAATTATTTGGGAGGGAAGACAGCCAGTGGTCATATATTTTTTCTACGCCAAGGCTTCATTTCATGACCATGGACAAATTGGGAGGATGCACTGGAAACAAGCAAAACAGAAACTTCTCTCATGCTTCAGAAAGGGCTAGAGTGTGTTTAGGTCATGTCCCTGACATTTACTCCAGGGAACACAAAGCAGAAAATGATGGGACACTCTTTCATCCCAACAAGTTAGAAGATCAACAAAAGTGATGTTTGGAGTAGAAGAGAAGGAAATAAAAACTTCACTTGATTTATTATTAAAGTTAGATATCAGCCTATTTTGATGTTTGTTTGGGTTTTTTTTAGCTCATGGAGAGAAGACATCTCTCACAGAATAATGTCAGTTCAATGGGGAAAAAACGTGCTCTATCTCAAAGCCATCGCAGTGATATGTCCTGGAGCAAGTCCATGGAGGATCTTCCCATCCCTAACATCAATGTCCCAGCAAAGAATCTCAAAAGACTCCTGGCCAGCTTTGATAATCCTAAAGCCACTCAATGGTGTAAGGCTTTACCTTTTGCTCCACTCAAGACACCATCTTCCAGTGTCATTTTGAGGAAGAGAGAGGCCGATGCCAGAATCATGACAACAATCCAACCCCTGAGTGTGGAGACCAAACCTCATAAAGACCCATCCTTCCCCTCCTCTCTTCAGAGCATTCAGAGGAAGGCACAATGGAGTCCTGCCACCATCAAATGGAAGGAGTCTCCTGCAAAGGTTAGTAGGTGCTCTTCTTTTAAAACTCCTTGCAATTTATTTGGTTTAGATGCCCGGTGAGGGTGAGGGTGAGCAACAGAGCCTACTTTAGAAATCCCTTTGGCATGACTGGGAAGAGACCTACATCAAGGAAACAAGAGAGTCACATGAAAATGTTTTCACCTGGAATATTAATTATGGATGAAATCCTGTCTGAAATCGTCACGTCCATCTCACTACTATATGATATCGCCCCAGTGATTACCGCTTCACACAAGGGACTGGCCCTACTACCAGGAATACAGCAAAGGGTAACACCAATCATTTGGGTTTGAGACACTGAAATAATTCTGGGGGCAGGTAAAGGAAATGGATGGATAAACCTAACCCTGCAATAGTAGCAATGATGGCCTCAAAAAATACAATAGGTAGAGAAAATACCACTTAGCTCTGGAAACACAGGGAGGCCCAAAAAACTGAGAAGCACTGTCCTTGGAGACACCAGAGCAAAGCCAAGACTGGATCAGGTCTACAGAAAAGAGGTCCAAACCATGCACAGTATGCGGAGGCAATGTCAGGTCCACCTTGGCCTCTGGAAAGCCTCTGGTGGAGTTGCCTCCCTCACACTGGGGCTTTGTGTAGTTCCTTCCCTCTCTTTATGGGAATTCACCTGTTTTCCTGCTCTCGTTCCCACACAGGGAGGAAGGCTGTCCTCAGTGCCGGATACAGCAGATGACTCAGCCACAGGCAGAAACTGTAAGTTGGACTTATTTTGGTTATCGGTTACTCTACTGCCAGATCTATAGCTGCAACTGGGAAGAGCTTCCGTGGTCCTTGTGCAAAGTTATATTTCCCGTGTAATTCCGTAGCATACACTGACTGGGAGATTCTGGCTGAGGATGGTGTGACTAGTGCCAGGACTGGCCATGCAGGAACATGTCCAAACACAGGGAGCACAGAGAGCAAACAACCCTGCAACTGCAGCCTTCCAGCCTTGATGGATCCCGTTGCACAGAGCTGGCAAATCCCACCACAGCTGGGATCTGGGCCAGTGATGAGTCCACAGAGCCACACTGATTCTCCCTGTGCTGTTATCCCAGCATTTAAAAATAGCTGGTATTAAATACCAAGGCAGAAATACATCCATGTTTAGGTTGATATGAGTAATATCTCCCCACACCTCAGCCTTGAGGAGAGCAAAAGGCAGAGGTCCATTTCTACCTAACTAAGGAGTCCTGGCTAGGCTCCCTTTTGAATTTGGCAGCGTTGGTGTATCTGACATAGTCATCCTTGGCTTAAGATAGGGCATGTAAGTGATCCCTAATGCTATGATATCATCGGGCCTAAAGCAGGTCAGGGATATTTCAAGGCAAGAGGCATCTGTGAAGAGTGAGACATCCGAGCTGAAGCTTTGCATGGGAAAGGGATGAATTTTACCAAAATTTGCTATTTGATTTGGGGAAAAAAAGCTTACAAAAAATCCCATGATGACTGGCTTTCAGACCAGTGGACCATCCTGCCTCCTTCAGGCCTAGATCAGGAATTCAGGGACCCAATAGCTCTTCTATCTAGGATTTGTTCCCTATCCTTTCCATTTCTTCCTTTTCTTTCACACAAGAAAGGGCAAAAAAAAATTGCATACTGTTTGGATTTTGGACGCTGTATTTAATTACCCAACTGCATGGGAAAAGAAATCTCTCACATGAGCACACAGACAAATGAAGGAGCTGAAATTTCCACAGCACTGCTGGGACTATTTTTAATGTCAAAGCACATGAAGTCACCATGCTATCTTGCTAAACACGATCACAGTATTAGCTGCAGCCTGTCTTTCAGAGTGCAAAAAACATCTTTTCCTCGGTCTGGCGAATGATGAATCATGGTCTATCTTAGAGTCTTACACCACTCTCCAGGCCCTGACTCAAAGGTCTTGGAATAGCAAAAACTTCATGTCATCTCCAGCACTGCTTCTTTGGTAGGGCTAGGCTTTGCGTGGTGTGGGGTCCTTCTGGGGAGGCAATTCCCTCTGCGGGGGGAACTGGGAATAGGACCTCAGATGTAGGTGCTGGACTTGCTCAGAGACAGGAGTTGTAATGCTTCCTAAAAAAGTACAGGGACAGGCTGTTCCATGGCTTTTCTGGGATAAGACATGCCTGGGACTGTACCTGTGTGGTGGTTGATCATCCCAATGGAGTGAGAGAGACTTCAGTGCTCCACAAGCCCCAGGAGTGACCAGGGCAGGTCTTCTATGGGTGTCTTCTCACCATCACCTCCTCACTCATCCCCAGGGCTGAGAAGGGGACACACCACCGGTGCAGTGACCTGGGATGGGAAAGGCAATGTCAAGTGGTTTGAAGCCACACAATGTTGTAGGGTTAAACACAGAGCACAGTTGTCAGGTCTGGGACACTGTGATATGGAGGACAACAGCTTGGCAATATGCAAGACAGCTCTGCTGTCTGGCATGTGGCTTATCAGCAAACATAGGTCCATGCAACAGTTCAGAGCTGAATAACTACACCTGAAGTCAAAGCACCCATTGCTCTACCTCTTTCCAGACCTGGCTTGTCTGCTCTGAGACACTGCTAGAGTCCTGAGCATTGCTCAAAGGGGAAGGTTGCTACACCCCTTAAAAAAGCCCTTTCCCAGGGAGCTAAACCAGCCAGACTACATCCCCAGCCACGCTGACTGTATCAGGAAATCCGTAAGAAGCTGTCACCAAAGACGTCACCAAGTCGCTAATTAAAGAAGTCCAAGCAGCCATAGTATTGCAGTAATGAGATTAAACTGAGCAGTGGAACACTTACACGATAGAACAAAATGCTTCCTAGGAGGAAGGAAGACGGCAAATCAAGGAACTGTTTTCCCCATAGGGGAATGGTTGAAAGCTTGAGTACTTTAATATTAAAAAGGAGAAGGTGCCAACTAATTTGCTGCAGGTAGAGTCTCCTGAGTACTCTGGGTTTAAAATTTAACAACTTCTAGATTAATTTTGGCAATCGGAGAGAGGAAAATCACAGCCAAAAAAGGCAAAAGAGGGGCATGTATGCGGGCGTGCGGCTCCCCCCAGCTCACACACATACATATGCGTGTACATGTATGTATTAATATAGCTCCATTATTCAGTGCTTTCAGCTGAAGGGCACAGGAGGGTGTTACCTCTGCGCAGTGCAAAGATGAAACGGGAGCCTGACGTGACTGCAAATTACAGAGCACCCGGACAGCCTCCAAAATGTATTTAATTCCCTCCTCCTTTTCCCCCTTTCTGTTCTGTATTTGTTTCGACCTCTACCCATGAGGAATTTTCAAAGCAAGGAGAAGAGGCAAAGCAGAGAGCAGAAAACAGGGGGGTGCCCCATCCTGCATGAGGGAGACCCGGGCTTGGTTGCAACCCTTGCTTGGCAGGGGGTGTCTTTTCCCTCTTCTTGCTGTAGAACTCACACTTTCTCCTGCAAGGGGGTGGGTGCCATCTAGCGACGATGAAACCGTCCCACTGCGGTCCCAAAACCGGTCTCACAGCAGCCACTGAAGGCTGTGTCTCAGCCCCAGAGGTGGAGAGAGGCTGTCACCCTCCATCTCACCATTTCCTGGGGGCTTGCAGCCAGCAAACCCCCCTTCTGCAGCACCCAGCTCAGCGGACAGGTTTGGGGGAACATCACTAGTGAACTGGAAAGATCTGAAAGGCGGCGGGTAGGGGGGGAAAATGCTGATTTAAGATAAGAGCCTGCGCTTGCACTATAGATGGCTGTGAGTTCACGACAGCTCTGGCATGTGCAATGATAGAGGCTCTTGCAGTCAAAATAACCCTTAAAAACTCATTTCCCTTTTGGCATTTGCTTTTCATGAGCATGACAAGCGGCAATTAAATGTTGGGACTCCCGTAAGTGGCCAGTCTGTCCAGCTGTAAGAGCTTTGTGCCTCTGCAACTCAGCCAGGAGGGAAACATGGCATGTTTAAGCGTGAGATCCAACTGCCTCCCTGACTAGAGCATCCCACATCACAGAATGAAAAGAAGAAGCAGGTGCCATCCATCCCCTTTCACCTTTTCCACCCGCTGTGACAGCCCATTGTGGATGCTGGGATTACAGGCACCTTTTTGGGGAGCCATTATGGGAGAGTGCAGCGGTTCCCAGGCAGTCGTGGAGGGCAGGGGAGCCATCAGCCTCTGCTCATGTTTGGCTGAGTTCTGCCAGCAGCTGAGCTGGCAACCATCATCCAAACATGCAGGCTGGTCCTATCTAGATGTTTTTTCCTGCAAGCCCTCATCTCTATTCTCACCCAATCTAACCTAACAAGCCTTTCCCCTGATAAGTCCCTGGCCACCCTCTTCTCTCAGCTCCCAGCAAGAGCCACCCCATCTCAGTCAAGGGCTGCCTTCTGCTCCTGACGCCCACATTACTGGGCTGCTGATCTCCCCCATCAGTCTCTCAGTGCCTCCCACAAAGGACCATTGATTTTTATACTAGTTTTTTTTTTTTTTTTCATTTCCTGCTTTTAAATAAGCTGCTCTCTTCCAGACAAGGGGAGAAAAACCCTTCCCCAGGAGCTGTCAGGAAGCTCAGATCTCACAGCCTTGCAGGAGAGCGCTCACAGGAGTGGTTTGCAAGGGTAGGGGGGGGCGTATGTGGAAGTCACAACCTGTGGCAGACCAGGTCCTCCACCTAGGGGTGGAGAGAAAGAGAGCAGGAGCATGAGCAGCCAGCCATGTGTGCAGACAGACCATGACCCCGGTATACACCCGGTCGGGTGTTGCAGTTAGACAGGCAGACAGACAGACAGACAGGCAAATACGTGTCGCAGATGAAAAGACAGCTCTGCAGAAATATATGCATGCACCCTGCGTATTCTTGCTGGGCACATCCATGCCACAAGGACAGACACACACACATGCCCATCATGAGATGCTGTCTAAGACAATATGCTCTGCCCTTCACCTCCTGCCTCTATGTCCCTCCACCCATATGGAATAAATAAGACACCTCTGTCCCCAGCCTGCCGCTGTGTTTGCTGCCACCCCTGCCTCCCTGTTGACACTGCCTGAGCAGGTGTGTATTTGCTCACCCTCCCTCATCCCATTGAAGGGTGGAAAGAACAGGGAGAAAAGGAGATGAAAGGGCAAATAAGACCCTTGAACACTGCCAGGGATGGGCATCTGCAACCTCTCTGGGAAACCTGAGCCAGTGTCTCACCAGTCTTACAGTAAAGAATTTCTTCCTATTATCTGATCTAAATCTCTCCTCTTTTGGTTTAAAACGGTTAGTCCCACTCCTATCACTACACTGCCTAATGAAGAGTCCCTCCCCAGCTTTCCTGTAGTCCCTTCAGGTACTGAAAGGCCATTATAAGGTCTCCTGGAGTCTTCTCTTCTCCAGGCTGAGCAACCCCAACTCTCTCAGCCTGTCCTCTTAGAGGAGGTGCTCCAGCCCTCTGATCATCTTAGTGGCCCTTCTCTGGACTCTCTCCAACAGGTCAATGTCCTTCTTATGTTGGAGGCTCCAGAGCTGGACACAATACTCCAGGTGGGGTCTCATCAGAGCAGAGTAGAGGGGCAGAATCACCTCCCTTGCCCTGCTGTCCACACTGCTTTTGATACAGCCTAGGATATGGTTGGTTTTCTGGGCTGCCAGTGCACATTGCTACCTTGTGTCAAGCTGCTTATCAACCAACACCCTAAGTCTTTCTCCTTAGGGCTGCTCTCAATCCATCCTCCACCCAGCCTTGGGGTTGCCCTGACCCATGTGCAGGAACTTGCTCTTGGCTTTGTGGAACTTCATGAGGATCACACAGGCCCACCTCTCAAGCCTGTCCAGGTCCTCTGGATGGCATCCCTTCCCTCCAGCATGTTGACCACACCACACAGTTTGATGTTGTCTGCAAATTTGCTGAGAAT
>VXBJ01002636.1:169303-202818 GCA_013400055.1 Nycticryphes semicollaris | reverse complement strand
CACTGCTTTTGATACAGCCTAGGATATGGTTGGTTTTCTGGGCTGCCAGTGCACATTGCCAGATTGTGTCAAGCTGCTTATCAACCAACACCCTAAGTCTTTCTCCTTAGGGCTGCTCTCAATCCATCCTCCACCCAGCCTTGGGGTTGCCCTGACCCATGTGCAGGAACTTGCTCTTGGCTTTGTGGAACTTCATGAGGATCACACAGGCCCACCTCTCAAGCCTGTCCAGGTCCTCTGGATGGCATCCCTTCCCTCCAGCATGTTGACCACACCACACAGTTTGATGTTGTCTGCAAATTTGCTGAGAATTTAACTCAATTCCACTGTCCATGTCACCAACAAAGATGTTAAACAGCATTGTTCCCAGTACTGAGCTCTGAGGAACAGCACTCATCGCTGTTCTCCACTTGAACGTTAAGCCATTGACCCCAACTCTGTAAATGCATCCATACAGCCAGTTACTTATCTACCAAGTGGTCCATCCATCAAATCCACGTCTCTCCAATTTAGAGTGGGACAGTGTCAAATGATTTGCACAAGTTCAAGTAGATGATGTCAGTTGCTTTTGCCCTATTCACCAAAGCTGTAACGCTGTCCTAGAAGGACACCAAATTTGTCAGGTACTATTTTCTCTTAGTGAAGGCTACCACCAATCATCTCCTTATTTTCCATGTACCATATCATAGCTTCTAGGAGAATCTGCAGCATGATCTTGCTGGGCACAGAGGTGAGACTGACCTAGTTCCCTAGGTCACATTTTTTTTCCTTTTTAAAAATGTGGGTTATGTTTCCCCTTTTCCAGTCAGCAGGAACTTCACTGGACTGCCTTAACTTCTCAAATATAACTGATAGTGGCTTAGCAATTTCACCCACCAGTTTCTTCAGGACCCATGGATGTATCTCATCAGATCTCATGGACTTGTGCACTTTTAGGTTCCTTAGATGATCTTGAATTTGACCTTCTCCTACAGTGGATGGTACTTCTTTCTCCCAGTCTCTTCCTTTGCTTTCTGCTACCCTTATCTTGTATTTCTGATGGTGCATTGGGGCACAGGAAGGCTAAGATAATTTCTGTGCTGGCAGATAAAATTGTTGCCCTGAGACCAGGTGGTCTAGTACAGCTCATATCCATGCATCTCTCTCCCCCATCACTGCAGTCCCAGGTTGTCTGGCATTGAGTGCTGTGGGCCATGGGAATGGCCTGGGATGGTACAAACAGGGTGGGACCAACCATGAGTCTCTTGTGGCCCTTGTCCTGTGTTTTGAGATCTCAAGCACCTCTGAGAGAGTGTTTTATCTCAGGTGATGTTGGCTTCTGGTATTGGCAAAGACAATCTGCTTCTCCTTTCATCAATGTGTGGTGATTTACTCAAGCCTACTCATCCTAAAGGTGTCAAAAAGTGAAGTAAAAAAAAAAAATAAACCAAAGAGAGAGCAGCTGGACCCATTCAAACATTACTGGGTTCTTCAGCCATATCACTATCCCAGCCTGGTAAAGGTGGACAGTTAAAAAAGCCCCAGAGCCATTAGCTATGTTTGTATTTGTAAATCAGCATGGCCAGGCTAAGGTCTTGAGCCCTGGCACACAGATGTACCCACCATTAATATGGAAAAAACACCACCTGGTGCCCAACTGAGCTTGGAGAGCATTGACAGCCCTCTGGGGCCAAGTGCTTTATTGTTATCCCTCTCCAAACACTACACAGAGCATGTCCTTGTGTCGCTAATGGAGGAGGATGATTCTCAGCTGACCACAAGACAGATAGCTGGATCGTCCTTCTTGGTGTACATACTGTCCCTCACTTCACTAAAATATTTTTTTTTCTTTGTTCATCCTAAAATTTTGGAACCGACGAGGAAATGGGGAACCAGAAAATATAGCTTAATACTTGTCACCTTCCCAACGTTTCCCTTAAAACTTTGACTGCAGCCAGCAGTAAAGGAGGCCTGGCCGTGCAAATCGTAGCCCGAGGGCATGAAAATGAGTCAGGGAAATGCCTCTTCTCCATTGCACCACTGCCTGGAAGCATCCCCTGTCCTGTACCGGATTACACCAGGGTTATTTTGAATGAATAAGTTCTGAAAATAAGCCAGGCCCCCAGACTTTCCCAGCCTCCATGTAGGATTGCTAAAACTCATGATTGACTCAGCCTGGTGGAAGAGCAATTTCACTCTTCCCTAAAAATAGACCCACTGGTTCATCCTCTCAACATAGCCCAGCGCGTGTCGATAAAACCAGCTGCCAGAGACCACTGGGAGGCAGTGAATAGGACCGAGGGTGTGGGGACTGGAGCAGGGCTCCTCGTAGGATACACTAAGGGCTGTCCGGCCGTGAGATTCACCTAGATTTCCCACTGGGGCTGTCTACATCGTGACACAGCTGCTGGGACTACTGAGACTTCCCTGTAAGTAATTTTGGGGTAGATTAGATCAGGGTGAAACGTTGCATGAATATAAACCTCCAACTGATGTTAAAATGCAAGGTAAATGAGGATGCTAAGTGCCTTATGCTATGAAAATGATGTTGAAGCTCCTGGAAAGCCATGGGTTTTATTTTGTCGGACCAGACCATGGTCAGTCCCAACCTCTGTTGCATTTAATGGTTTCCACAGATGGTGGTTTCAGTCTGGTTTAGTACCATCATCTAGGGCACTTGAGAATGTTCAAGGCAGAAATAGCATTGTCAATGTGTGTTTTCCCCCTGAAATATTGAAGTTTCTAGCTTTGAGGCTTAAATTCATGGGGTCAAAACTCAGTGTCTACTCTTACCCAAAAAAAACCCCACTGTTATTTACCATGACTTTGGTCACTGTGACCAGCAACAGGAGAAAGAATCTGTACAGGATTCGGGTGAGCCAGATGGATGCTGGGGGATGAAGGGGACATCTTCCAGATCAAAACAGCGTTCAGGACTGGTAGGCAGCAAAAATTGGACTGTTCAGAGGGAAATGGGCTTTGCTTTGTCTTATGTCCCTAGGAAACAGGAGGTTAAGGAGGGAATTTCTTTCCCTCCCTTTTCTCTCCTGGTCTCCGGGGGGGGGGTAGGGGCGCTGAGAAATGTGTTTGTGATCCTGAGACAAATAAAGGGCTTCAGAAGCCTGTTGGGTTAGCAGCATTAATATGGCTGTAGCATTCCGTATTAGTCCCCATGTATGGAAAGTAACTCCAAAAATTGCTCCCCATTGTGAGATCTACCGGATCTAGTGGAAATCTACCCCTCTATGTGCACGTGTGTCCCTCACACCTCATTATCCATTTGCTGAAGACTTTTATCTTTAAGGTCTGTGTCTTGGCCAGCAGAAGAGAGCTGGGACTCCAGGTCCAGGTCTCGGTGCTGCACCTCAGTCACTGCGTGAAGGGCCTGACCCCAACTGCCTCAGCTGAAAGCAGTATTTTTCTGGTCATGCATTTGGTGCTGGTTTACATTTCCTTCTGAGATGCACATCGTGCTGATTGCTGCAAGAATAACAGAATTTCTTTAACTTTCCCCAAATCCCCCCAGGTATCCAATTTTCATCCAAATCTTTGCTGGAAAATAAGTGAGTTAACTTCAGATTTTTATTAGAAAACAGATATTTAGGGAAAGAGAGGTGGAGTTGTTGTGTCAGGTACAATATCACTTGATGAGAAGAGGCAAAATATGAAAACTCATGCTCTTGTCCAGGCAAAGGGGCAGATAATCCACTAGTGGCAATTAAGAGATCCAGCATGGGTGGAAATTTGTAGGAACATCCTGCGTAGGTTGTTTTCAACCCTGAAGTAGATGTGGTATTTTGCAGGATACAAAAGCTTCCTTTTAGGTGGAAATCAGGTGAGGCTGCACTTACCCTGTTGCTAGGAGTATGAAAATCCTTCTTCGGCACCAGCAAAAACCCCAGATCTGGGTCTAAACACAGTAGCAGGAATCTCTGCATTAAGTACTGAACAACCTGGTATTTTACTCTTCTAAAGCCAACTATTTCTCTCCTCCCCCATATTCTCACTGGCAATTTGCCTCATTCAGAAACAAATGGAAATGCTGGGGAAACTCAATAGCTACAAGTGGGTTGGGGTTTTCTTTTTAAAGGATGCTGCTAAATTTTTTTTGGCTGTGGCTGTTTCTTCCACAACAGTATTATGTTTTTTTCTCAGCTGCCAGTGATAAAGAGCTGACAGCAGCATGGAAACACCGTGATAAGAATAGAAAGCAAAGGCAGGGTCTCAACAGCTCCTCAGAGCCGCGTGGTATCCGTGCGATGCCCTTGCGTAAACACCATGGCATGGCAAAAGAAATGCTTAAAGATGCACGCCACAGCCCCAATCCCGGCTGTGCTCTGCATCCCAGGCAGAAAGTGGGACCAGTGATGCTCACAGGGCTCGTGCCTGGGCCGACATTCCCAAGGTATATCTTTGTGGTGGTTAGAGGGAGCTTCCCTTAAAAGGTCTGGTATTCGTGGCATGCCAAGAAGCCCTCTCCTCAGGCGGAGGTTATTCCAGCAGGCAGCTGGATGTTGTTTTCTCTGGGGAGGGGGATTTTAGAGGGAGGGAAGATGGTGTCAGGACTGGTCACCCTGCAAGGGCTGAGATGCTGTTCCATGGGAGAAAGTAAGGCACGCAGAGGACACGGAGCTTGGTAGAAGGGTTAGGGGTAAAAACAGTCCTACAGCACTCAGGGACAGGTGAAACAGAGGAACAGGGAAATCAGCTCTCACAGGGGTGTTTATCACCACTTCAGCAAACAGTCCCCCCACCCCGTATAAATAACAGATAAAGAGTTCCCGGAGGGTATGAGAGCGGTGCCGGCGTGAGCAGGGTGTGATACACGATCCCCAGCATGTCACCGAGATCCCAGCAATACACAGCCTCAGAGAGTGATTTATTAAATGTCCTCTTGGCCTTCATTAACCCTTTGCAAACAGCAGAGGAACATGGAGAATGAGGCAATGCTGAGCAGACAGTCTGGGCTGCACCCGCCTTGTGTCCCAAAAGCGAGGGAGCGGGCCCGGGTGATGTTGAAGTCCCTCTCTAAGCCAAAGACAACCCCACAGCAGTTGGCCCACTCGGGAAGGCCACGTCCCCAAGCAGCAATGCCACTCGCAGCTGTCTCTCAGCAGAGCTTCTTGGCATTTTTTGGTGCCAGGAATAGAGTCCTCCACATTCCTGTATTTTTGCAAATCCCAGAAATAGCCCTGAGCTGCCTTGGAGCAGATACTGAGCTCCGCCAGAGGCTAAATTTTCCCCACTCTTTTCGGGAGCTCTTTAAATTACCTGGGGGTTGTGATGTTACTCCTATAAAGGAAAGTCCAGCTGACATGGAGCAGCCAAAAACATTTGCAGAAGTGACTAAAGGTCATGAACCTTCAGTTTAGAGGTGCTGGAAATTGTAAAGAGATGGGATTTTGAAACTCAAGTGCAGGAAACAAGACACTCTTCAGTAGCTGGGTTTTTTTTCCTTCACCCCTCCCCACCCACTCAGATTTGCAAATGCAACTTCATACACGTGCAAAATGTTAATTATTTGACCAGGATTTAGTAGCCAACTCCTAAAGCATGAAATGATACTTTCAATCTTACGTCCTCTACAACACGGAGTCTCTTCAGTTACATTATTTTACATTACTTGTTTAGCACCTTCCTCTGCTTCTGGCACTTTTCAGCCCATTTCTCACCCCAGAATTCATATATTAGCTCTGTGCACCAGAGCTGCTCAAATGCAACACATGGATTGCAGACAGCACAAAATCTTTCTTAAACCCTTTCAAAAGAGAATTATTTCTATCTTTTTTTATGTGCATCAGTTATTACATTTATGGTCTATGCTAGAGGTGTCCCCCCCATACCTTCAAATCAGGGATCTGTTGTACATGATGCTGTACAAACTTATATGAAAGGACAAGGTCTACTCATGAAAGTGTGGAATAAGAAAAAAAAATGTCATTAAGTTGCTTTATTTTTGTTAGTTACCTAACTGTAATCAGTGGTGTTCTTTCTTACAAGTTTCTTAGGTGAGCATGTGAAGTGAGCAGTTCTCACTTTTCAAGGTCGATTCCTAGACCATGTAGTTATGATATAAAGGTAACTTGGACAAAAATAGTCAAGAAACAGACAACTTCTTTTTAAAAAAATAACATCTTTACAATTGGCACTCCCTCATATAACAGGCCAACCCATGGCAAAAGGAAAAACCTTGAATTTTAAATCCTCGCTGTCCTTTGAGAATAAGATAGAACACTGCAGCTTGCAAACAGAGCAAAGTGTGATCCAGGGACCAGGGACAAGTACCCACGAGGATAAACAGGATGTTTTAGAACATCACTTGTCCTCGCTCTTTACTAAAGTCTGTCTAAAATTTTATCAAAGCTCCAGCCTTGTCCCGTCTTTTTTTTTTTCCCTTTTCTTTGGGACAAATAGCATGACTTTTTGGCATGTGCTAAAAGCCATTGAGAAATACCTGAAGATGTTCTTCCCACCCCAAACCCTCACCCTCCCAGGACTGCCTTTCTTGCAAAGTTCTTCACTGCAGCATCCCAGGACAGCTCACCCTTTCGTCAGCCTCCAAGCTGGGGCATCGAGGCAGCCTGCCCCACTTCCCATGCCACCTTCTCCATGTGTCTCCTCCGGCAGAGCTTCCCAATGAGCCAGAGCCGCTGCCACAGAGGTTGGGGCCGGAGATTTAAATCTGAGCACTGCCAATGGGCTGCCAGGCTCCCGGATTAAGTGACAGCACTGGTTTCCCAGCCAGCTTTTATGGGTGCTTACCCAGCCGGGCAAATTCCACCAGCCCAGACATAGAGTAGCGCCAGTATTTAGGATCTCTTTTTGTCAGGGAACTGATTCTCTCAGGTCGAAAGATGGGAGAAGGATGGGATAGGCAGAAGCACTTAGAAATGAGGTCCCCATCTACAGGGCAGCTTCTATAGGGGGACAATGAGTTGCTGAGGTCTCACCAAAAGGGAGACTGGGGACAAGCAGGTGGGAATGAGGATACATGTCCAGCAATACAGCCTGAATCAGGGGACAAAACTGATAATGACCTTCAAATTGGGAGTAACCCACAACCCATCCCAGGCAGGGAGGAATAGCAGAAATGGCCCCTGTTTTCCGGGAAACAGGCAGTCCAGAGTACCCAGGAGCATTTCCACATCGGATCACCTCCGTCACCTTGGAGAACAAAGTCCCTTTCACAGTGTAAAAAAATGGCTATTTTCGTGCCCAGATTTCCCTGGTGCTAAAGAAGCTCCAGCACATGTGTCCCTTTGGTTTCTCTGGTCTTCAAGGGTTGGGTTTTGAGTCCTGTGCTGCGGGATGCACCAAGTGTTTCACAGTACCATAGCTGTGGCAGAGCCAGGGGGTGAGACCATAACACATCTGTGCTTCATGATGTGGGTCATGCCAGGTTCAACAGCTGTTGGAGCAAACCCAAGGTTCATCTACCGAAAAGGATGTAGGATTCAGCTGGCTGGGATGGGATGCTCTCCAGAGCACCGCTCTCTTCTGCAAGGGATGGAAGGGGACAGAACCCTAACACAACTTGCACAACTGGGCTATCCCTTCCCTTCTTGCTTGTGCAAGCCCCATGCAAGCCCTCAGTTGATCTCGGGCCCCCGTTACACAACCCCCGGTCCATGGACCGCCGTGGGGCAACACAAAGGGCTTTGCTTAGCAGCTATGTTTGCTCAGGGCGGCTGATTTTGGGAGCAGAGCCGATGACATGTGGTTGGCCGGGAGGGCTGGGAGACTGGTGCTGAGCTTGCAGCTTCCTTTTTTAATAGGTGACTCAGGCGCTTGGTAGCTCACTGGGGTTGGTGGTGGGAGCTGAGCTGCAAGGGAGTGCCAGAGACAGAGGTGGTGGACACCAACAGGTGGGTAGCGTTGTTTTTCTATAGGATAAATCAGTTTAAATAGAACACAGAGTGGGGTGGAGCTGCGGTGTTATTGGTGACATGGGGTTTTCTCAGATGAAGGAGGGAGAAAGAGTTTTTGTTAGTGATTTGTTTACTACTCATCGGCAGTTGGCTGTCATGTGTAACACGACTGCAGTTCAAGGGATCTGTAGTATTATCTTCAGCAGGAGACAGAACAGTTGAGTGATTTATGGGCAATAACTGAAGAGGAAGCAAGTGAATTTTTAGGTGAATATTTAAGAGACCCTTTTCCCCCTGTTACCTTGCCTTTTTCCTCCTGTGTCTAGAAAGATCAGTGGGTATAAACAAATATGAAGAATGATTTTACCCCATTCCAAGTTTCCAGGTCACACGGCCCTCCCTGATCATCAGGGTTGAGCAGAGAGGCTGTAAACTGAGCCCAAGCTGCCCATATGTGGAGCAAGGGAAGAACTAAAGAAACCCCAACAGCTGCTCCCTATGGACAGTCCTAACATCGCAGCCCCCTCTCATGAAATGTGCAGATTCATCCGGCGCCAGACGCTGGCACGAAGGACATTTTGCCAACAAACCCCGTCAGGGAGGAGCATTCCCCATATTCTTCACTTAAACGGCAGCGCCATCGGCTGTGGTGCCAGTCTCTGGGTGGGATGGGAGGAGGGGGTCCTCAGGAGCAATTTTCTTCTATTTTAGCTCACAGGGGATGCTTTAATGCTTGAAGTATCAGGTTTAAAATCCCTGGGGTGACAGTCAGTGCTGGTGCTGGTCAATCAGCGCCACAAGGGATGCCTCTCTCAGCACTGGAAGGGATGCCGAACGTGCCAGTGAAGCCCTTTTGCTCGGCAAGGCAGAAACATGGAGCCTGGCACAGGTCTCAAAACGGGCTTCCATGACCTCCCTCTCACACACAACAAATTACACCCTAAGCCCAGTCTGCATAACATCCTTTGGCTCTGCTTTAGCATCCTTGGCTGGGAAGATTCCCTACTCCCTCCCAGGGGATGCTGTGCAGTGGCACCGTCCTCACAACTCTTGAGATGTCCTAGGTGCCTCTTGCGCGCCGTTAGCTGCACACGCGTGACAGCTTGGCTTTCTCGTTAGCAGAATGAACTGCTGTTCTTTGGCTCTTATCTATAATTAGCAATTTAGAGGGTGGCAGCAGCCTGTTTCGTCAGGCGGAGCAGCATGGAGCAACCAGATTTTCTGCAAGCGCAGAGCCAGCCGCCCGCCCGGCGGGTTTGAGCAGCCCCTATCTAAGGCAGGCAGTTTTGTGAGGAGCGATAAGCAAACAGAGCTGTGTGTGTGCGCTGAAAAAAAATGTCAAAAAGGAAAAGAAAAGGAGAAAAAAAAAGAAAATAAAGGCAGCGATAAGAGGAAGGCTTCAATATCTAATTATATCCGTCATTAAAACAGAAGCCCTGTGGCCTTTCATCTATCCAAGTTAACAGATGAAGGGCTAGACAGCTCTGAGGCTGTGTTGTTTTCCACTGGATGGGCTGGGAATCTTCATTCAGCTGTTTTATTTGCTCTTGGCTCGAGGGGCACATTGCTTTGTTTTGCTTTGTGCAGCCTCTTGCCCCACTGGTCCATGGGCCAATGCAAGTTATGTCAGCTCAGCAGCAACACCCACAACATGGGGTGGAAGGAAACCACTAATATATTACCAGCCCAGCTCTAGGTCATGGGGATGCTTTTGCTAGGCACTTAGCACCGAAATGGTTAAGCACAGTAATGCTGGTGTCAGCCTGCCTTGCTGTGAAGTGCTCCCAGAGTAGTTGCTCCTAGAGTAGTTTTAAAGAGATTTTTTCAGCATGGTCATGCCCTTGCCTAGAATTTGTGGTCTCTTTCCCAATCAGCAAAGCTGCAAATCTATGCTTGGGGTTTTTTTGGCTTTAAAGCTAACAAGGCTGACTCTCCCCAGCTCTCCCCGTTGCGCTTACTGGGAGGCCTAATCTCATTACCTTGCAAGGAAAAAACCTTCTGTTCTCCAGACTGATTGGACCCCCTTTGCCTTTTCAGTAGGCAGTTCAGCAACACAGGAGAAAAGAGAGAGAATCCCAGGCAAGATCTTTCAAAGGCCACTTCAAAGCTTTCTGCAGCTAATTCAACACATGCTTCAGTGCTCTTCTTGCAGGGCATGGTTGTAATAAGGAAAGACTATTAAAATTAAAGGTACCTTCACTGGAAATTACTTTGTTTTCTATTTTTAGAGAGTGGACTCCTTCAAATGTGTGCCTCAAGCTTCCAAATAAAGTGAGAAGCCCATTGCAGAAGATAGAAGGGCTTGTGTTAGCAGCTATCGGCACCAGCTTCTGTAAAATTAGTAGATCAGGGATGTCTTGACCCTCCCCTCCCCATTTCCAGGCTGCTGTTCATCACAAAAAGCCAGGGAACTAGTCAAAGTCTGGGGTCTCTTGAGCAGAATGGGAGGAAAAAATGATGCAATCTGAGAGTGGTTTGTCTTGCAACCTTTCAGCCTGTCTTAAGATGCACCAAATCTGCCCCAGAAATGCTACTGTGTCCACTGGCTATAGATGGAGGATTCATTTTGACTCCATGTTTAAGCTGCAGACAGCAGGAATCAGGGGGTGAGGTCTCATAGTTACATGGTGACTTAGCAAAAGAAAGCATAAGGAAAATACCTTGTTCTGTTTCCTTCCCTGGTGTCCTAATGACCTCTGGCAGAGCTGGGCAGCTAAATCTGTATTGCATCCATCTGCTTCCTCATGTATCCAGCCTTGGTTCTGCATCCAAATGCCTGCACATCTGCAGGAGCAGCTGGAACNAAAAAAAAAAAAAACTTGGGGTTTGGAACCTTCCAGCAACACAGCAGCCAGTGTCTGATAAGTTCACAGGGGTTCCTCTGCTCTTGATGGCTTTCTGGTGCATGTTTGTACCCTTAGGAACAGGAATTTCATTTGAAACACCAGCTCCTGGAATCCTGTTCGTGTATGACATCAGCTGTTGCTTCTTTAAAATAAGAACAGAGTAAATCACCTAACATATTTTAGAGAAAAACTTCAAAATTTGAACTCATAACCCAGACAACAAAGAAAAGAGCCATTAAGTTGGTTGTTTTAAAAATCTTGTGATTTGAGGACTGAGATTTGAGGGCAAAGAATGCCAGAATTGCTGCAGTGCTTCTACTGTGCACATATTAAAAAGTACATCAGCCCTTTCCTGGCTGTGCAATAGCTGGATTTGTGGAGAGAGAGCCCATTGTTCAAACAGAAAGCATTGCAAATACCACACTAAATCCGAACGCAGCAGTGCAAGTCTGCAGATAAAAGGAGAACCTTCTCGTGGTTTTACAGCAGTAACAGAGAAATTACAGGCCTGACAAACCTGGAGGACTGAGGTGCCCCATATAGGTGTGAAGCTCTGTATATGTCTGTGGTGGGAGGTGGAGATGTTCATCCTGTTAACACCTAATAGAAAAATGCAAAAAGAAATTCCTTAGCTAGAATTTGAAAATAACCCTTTCTTTGAAAAGTGAACTCATCTAGAGTTCACTACTTTAGAGCCATTAGTGTTGACATGAACCTCTCTCTGGGGATGAGGACACAACTCTCACCCTTAGAGGGAGAAATCCCTTGCTGTTTAGGGGGATGAGAACCCATGGGGAGGGAGTACTGCAGGTGGGAGTGAGGAAGCATGGCCTAAGCATCATCCAAAACTACGTGACCATTCCAACCATTCAGTCCCTCTGTGAAGTCCTCAGAAGGTTTGGCTAACAGATCACCTCCTCCCAGAGTAACCATTTCTCCATGAAACAGATAGGGACTTCCTCAGCTTTAGTCATCTCCATGGGAGGCATCTGAGAAAAGGTAGGAGGACCACTGAATATCTTTAATATCTCAGCAATGCTTTGCTGGGCCCCAGTGAAGGCCTCATGGGAGGTGATGTAGCTCAAAATATCAGGTCTCTAAACTAAGAGTAGGGCTTAGTCCTCTGCCTCTGCTACATCCCTGAGCAAGTCTCGTAGCCTCTTCTTCTCTCAGTTCCTTGAAACAAGTTCCCAGAGGAGAGGTAAGGATAAATGGGTGCAATTTTTTGTGAGGCATGTTGTTGGGAGAGCGATGTAGCCACAGAGTAAAAAAAAGTGGGAATTTGTTCAGGTTGAATAAGTAGCTCCTTCACATCCTCTGACTTGCTTCTGTTTGATGATGGCCTTGTCTGTGGATGCAGGGATGGATGTGGGCTCTGTGCCCTGCCAGCAGGATGGTGGCACCAGGTCACTGACCAATGTGTTACTCTCTTCCAGGCTCAAATTCCATTTCAGCCACGAAAGAGGTGGAAATATCCACATTTTCTCCCTGAACCAAAAGGGTGTGATGTTAAATTTTGGGGATCCAGGATGGAGGTTGCCAGCAGGGATCAGTGTGCAGACACTGGGGCACCCAGCAGAGCCTTTGATGAATGATGCTCATGCTCCAGGCTGGGCCTGCCCTCACATCTTTGGCACGTAGCTCACAGTGCACCTCTGTCCCTGTTTCAGATGAGAGGACGCGGTCATTTTTAGACGTATCAGACAACAACAGCCGCATACTCCAGCAAGGGAGGTCCTCTGCGCCCTCTGTGAAGGAGCTGTCGGCTCTCTATCTCTCCCAGACAGCTGCTGCTGCTGCTGACACCGGCAGCCCCCCACAGCTGGTAAGCACTGCATATCACTATTCCCCCCACAGTGGCATCCGAACAATGTCCCGTCCCAGCAAGTGGCTATAAGAGGGTGAGAAAGAACACGTCTGGCTTGGTGAATCTGGAGGAGAAACGTGGCATTTTGTTTTTCAAAAAATATCCAGCTTTCCCTTGCCATTTGCAAATATCACATAAATGTTATCAGAGGTGTTAATACTCTGTGCATATTGTAGAATCATAGAATCAGTTAGGTTGGAAAAGACCTTTAAGATCACTGAATCCAACCATAAACCTAACACTGCCAATTTCATCACTATACCACGTCTGTAAGTGCCAGTATGGTGTATACACCACATATACATACACACACACACAGAGATATACGCTCTGCATGACCCTGCTCTGGCAGGGGGTTGGACTGGGTGATCTCCAGAGTGCCCTTCAAACCCCATATCATTCTGTGATTCTGTGGTTATATTCACACAGGCACACACAGACACACAGACACACACCCTGCCCATGCACATCTACATCCACTAACCCGTACAAAGAGTTTATTCACACATAAGTTTCCACCTCATTTGTATGTAAATATTTGCATGTTCACATCCATGGAGGAAATATTCAGTACAGAGCAACACATACATCTCCATGCTATACCCGCACACACACATAGATATGTCCTTATATGTCACAGTCAGGCATAACTTTACAGTGTACCCTCCCCGTTGTCCTTTCGTTTACAGCCCTTGGTCTGGGATCCAGGGATTTAATCCCCCACTCCAGGTCATAGGATAATTCAGGTTATAAGGGTTATGAGGCACTGAGCTACATTTTTCCCATGTCCCCAGTTCCACTGGTGATCAAAGAGTAACCTGGGATGTGATTTCACACCTGGACTTTTCCTGCAGGTGCCTTCATGCTCCATCCCATCTTTTGCCAGGTCCTTGCCCAGAGATGCAGCCTGTCTCAGGTGTATGAGGGCTCTGTACTGGAAGAGGGCAGATTGCAGCAGCCCAAATTGATAATAAATAAGTTGTAATTGGAAAACTATGATGGGTTACCTGCAATGAAGCAGGTTTCTATTCCTGTGAAAGCTGTCCTGCTACCCCATGCTCTGTGCTCACATGGGTTTTACTTCAAACCGGGGATGTGCAAGAACCATGTCCTGTGCAGCAACATATGATGGGCCATAATGCTGAGAAATGCTTCTTCACCAGAAAAGTCTCTTTATCAGAATCCGTGCTAACTGAAATCTTCCAATTAATCTGTATAGCAATAGGATAGTCTGGTTAGGAAAAAATAGAAAGCTGAGATTTTAAAGAAAAAAAAAACAAACAAAAAAAAAACCCTAGCAATTCCAAAACAATGAATTTCGCAATCCATAATGTAATTACAAATGTAGATCCATTCTATTTTAAAAACATTAAAGTATAAACAAAAATATAGGCTAAATCAAACCGTGGAGAAATCAGTGCCTGCTTTGCTTTTCCCCCAACTCTAAACAAATGTGTTCAGGTTTTCATGACTGACAGTTCTGGGAAAAGCAGTATTTCTGATCAAACTGGAATAAGATATTTTTTTCCCAGCTGTACAGAACTGCCAGTGAACAAAAAACCTCATCTGTGATGGTTTTCGGTTCTCTGTAGTTGATACATGTATAGAAAAACAGATAGATTCCCACAGAGCATGTGTCTTCCTATGCAGTTTGATGTCATTTCTCCCTACACCTTTTCCAGAGTACTGTGAAGGACAACTCCATTCGCCCTCCTCACAGCCAGAGAAAAAGCAAGGTAAGAACTCTTAAAGATAAGCATGGTTATCTAACCAAATATTTGTGGACTGTGGTGGAGTGTGATTTAAATAAACACCCACGCAAGGCAGTGAGGAGTGCTTTCATACTGAATATAGCTATCAGCTGCTCAGTTGCCCTTCCCCACGTTCAGGCCTTCTTTGCAGATTCAAAAAAAAAATATCTCCTATTTTTAAAAGTGCATTCAACTCATGTTGGCTCATGTAAAAGACTTGCATTTTACATTTGCTGCAAACGATGCTGATTTTGGTATTCTGCTGTTTTGTGGTTGGTTTGTTGTTGGGTTGTTGTTTTTTTTTTCTCTTCACTAACGTTCAATACTTATTTTTAGCCAGAACAATCTGTGTGTAACAGAGTGAAATAACACCGCGCACCATTGCTTTGAGCAACAACTAATAATATTCCAGGCATAACTCTACAGACGTAACTCCACAGGCATGCCAAGGGTCAGCAGATCTGTTTACTGAAAGGAAAGCCACCAGGATTAGAGTCTCTTTTAAATAATGGTTATAGGCCTCGACTACCTTCCCTTTGGCTAAACGCCAAGCCAGTGCAGGTCACAGGTATTCAGTTCAGCCCTCGGTCCTCAGGATTCCCAAGCTGAGGATTAAAAATGCAGAAACTGAGGTTCAAGAGTAGGCTAAACAGACACAGTCCAACCCATCATGACTGCACCCTCTCTTCACTTCTGCACCAGTGCTGCTCTGGATTTCAGCTGAGCTCAGGCTGGCCGAGCCTAAACAGGTCTAACTTTTGCTTGGCCATCACCCCAACCTCCGGTCCCTCAGCCTTGCTTTTTCATCCCAACAGAGCACAGAATTTAACCTGCTCATTTCAGCAGTTTGTAAACCTTAGTTAGCTTAGTGTCCTTAACAAGTCTGCAAATCAAAAGAGCTTTAAGTCTCCCATAGTGTAACAGTGCATTGCTCTTATGCAAATGGGGTACACACATGAGTCCAACAGAAGATATCCTTCCCCAGGCCCTCACTCCTGTACAGTGGGCAATCCATGATGCTACCAAAAGCCCACCATGACAGCTGCCTACTCCCAACCAGGCTGTTCTCATCAGCTGCTTGACACCTTAGTTTGGTTCCCTCTACCCATTTTCTTCCTGAGAATTTCCCATAAATAGCTCCTTGGCTTTCTCTTACACCCATATCCTATGTTCGCAGACTCTCCGCAGGTCTTCACACTGCTCTGGACTCTTGGCAGCAAGAGGGAGAAGTTAACTTTTAGCTTGCTATTCTAAGACACCCTTCTTCATGTTATTCTTGTGGTGACTCTCTCTTGCTGACACAATCCAAAGGGGGCTTCTCTTTTACACTGTAGCTGGACTGAATCCTGGGGATTGTAGACTAACCACCACACGTGCCTGGATTTGAGACCTTGCTTTAGAGCATGTTGCTGTGGAACCAGAGCTAACCACAAGCCTGGAGCGTGTGCAGTGGTGTGATATTTTGGAGTGCTGTGAGCTACTGAACCAAAGGTATGAAGCTCAGTAGGTGCATGGATTTCCCTTGTTTGGCTGGCTTTTTCCTTTGCCGTTCTCACTACTAATGGCCATGGGGTTGGGGGGTAAGAGATGATGCTGACATTTAAAACTGTTTCCCTAAAGATGGCAGAGGCTCAAAAATCATCTAAAGTTGCCATCACGAAAATGGAAGATGACTTACCTCCCCCTCCCGCCCTTGGCTCAGTCCAGATCATCGCTCCAGGGAACCATGATCCCAACCTGCTCCCTGTGCCTCCTCCAAAGCAAGCTTTCTCCAAGTTCTACCAGCAGCGCCAAGTGAATGAGCTAAAGAGGCTATACAGACACATGCACCCTGAGCTCAGGAAGAACTTGGAAGAAGCTGTGACTGAAGACCTGGCGGAAATGCTTAATACTGAGGATCCAAATGCACAGGCATCTGTGAACCTGGACAAAGTTCTTCCAGGAGAGGTTCAGTCCATGCGCTGGATCTTTGAGAATTGGGCACTTGACTCCATTGGAGATCATCAAGCCACAAAGAAGCTGGCAGAAGAAGAGATCATTCCCGGGGGGGATGTGAAAAGTACTTCCCTGAGGTTTGAAAGCCAGTCAATCAATGGGGACAGTCTGTCAACATCAGACAAGGTATCAGACACAGATCTTGCCAGAGGAGATGTGCATACTGCTCGGTGGCTGTTTGAAACCCAACCCCTAGACTCATTAAACAAACTGTATTCAGATGAAACCGAAATGCAGGAGGCGGTTCTCAAGGAGCCTGTCCAGGGAGGTGATGTGAAAGGTACCAAACAGCTCTTTGAAGCACAGTCCTTAGACGCTATAGGGCGCTGCTGCTCAGTGGAGGAGAAGAGCATCCTGCAGCTCAAGTCAGAAATCCAGGAGCTAAAAGGAGACGTTAAGAAGACTATCAGGCTCTTCCAAACAGAGCCCCTCTGTGCCATCAGAGATAAAACTGGGAACATCCATGAAATCAAATCCGTCTGCCGAGAAGAAATTCAGAGCAATGCAGTCAGAACAGCTCGCTGGCTGTTTGAAACTCAGCCCCTGGATACTATCAACAAGGACACTTCCAAAGTGCAAATAATCCGTGGGATTTCATTGGAAGAAATTGGAAGGCCAGATGTCAGTGGAGCAAGGTGGATATTTGAAACTCAGCCTCTGGATGCCATCAGAGAAATCACTGTTGAAGAACAGGACTTCAAGGCTTCAACAGATTTTGTCACAGGGGCAGATGTCAGTAAACAGAGAATGCTCTTTGAGACCCAGACTCTTGATTCTCTGAAAGGAGAAGCATCAGAAAGCTTTGTAGCCAAAGAACAAGTCGTTGGAGGTGACGTGAAATCTACCCTCTGGCTATTTGAAACCCAGCCAATGGAAACCCTGAAAGACAATTTTGAGGTGGGTCGTTTAAAGAAAGTAGAGCTCTCTGCAGAGGAGAAGGGTGATGTGAAGCAAAGAAAATATGTCTTTGAGACCTGCCCCTTTGGGAGCATCTCCAAAGCATTTGAGGAAGAAACTCCAGCCACCAGCACAGAAGAGGTAGTGAAAGGGGATGTGAAGTCTTTCAAGACCCTGTTTGAGACTATTCCCTTAGACAGCATCAAGCAGGCTGATGCCGAGCCCGTCATCAAAGAAGAGGAGAAGATTCCAGCTGGCAATGTCAAAGCCAACCAAATCCTGTTTGAGACTACACCTCTCTATGCCATTAAGGATAGCTTTGGCAATTTCCATGAAGTCACCTCTGTAAGCAGAGAGCAAATCCTCAGTGGTGATGTTAAGAACTACAAATGGATGTTTGAAACCAGGCCCCTGGACCAGTTTGATGAAAGCACCAAGAAAGTGGATATAATACGGGGGATCACAAAACAAGAGGTGGTGGCTGGTGATGTCAGAACTGCCAAGTGGCTCTTTGAAACTCAGCCCATGGACGTCATCCATCACCAAGCCATGCAAGGTCAGGAGCAGCCCTCGGTGAGGCGAGAGATCTCCCAGCGGGGAGATGTGAAGACCTGCAGATGGCTTTTTGATACCCAGCCCATCCACACTTTGTACGAGAAGGCTGAAAAGAAGCAGGAGGAGGATGGCATTGTGCCCCAAGCTGATGTGAAATCATACACATGGATGTTTGAGACTCAGCCCCTAGACTCCCTGAAAGGCCAAGAAGAGCAGTATTTACAAGTCAGTAAGGCATACACTCAGGAGGAATTACAGGGAGTTGATGTCAAAACTGTCCGGCACCTATTTGAGACCGAACCCTTGGGCAGCGGTGTTGTCAGTGAAGCTGACCGAAAGAAAACCATACGGTACTCCAGTCGTGTGGAGATACAGTCTGGGGAAGTGTCAAGAGTGAAGGAGTTCTTTGAAGCTAAGCCCTTGGATACAGCCACTAAACCAACATCCCAGAAGAATGATGGGACAATTGAAGCTGGATCCGTTCACAAGTTCACTTGGCTCTTTGAGAACTACCCCATGGACACCCTGAAGGACAGCACTGAGGGCATACAGGAAATCCCTCCAGAGAAGGGGGGAGATGCTGGAGGCAAAAGATTTGTATTTGAGACCTATTCCCTTGACCAAATCCATGACAAAGTGGATGAGACAGAGCTCCAGAAGATTCAGAAAGACACTATAAGCAAAGCTAATGTCCAGTCTTGTACAATGCTCTTTGAAAGCCAACCTTTATATGCAATTCAGGACAAAGAGGGAAGATACCATGAGGTCACCTCAGTGCAGAAAGAAGAAATCATGAAAGGCGATGTGAAAGGCGCCCGGTGGTTGTTTGAAACTAAGCCCCTGGATCAGATCAAGAAGGAAGAAGAAGTGTTTGTGATTAGGGCTGTCACTCAAGAGGACATCAAGAAAGGAGATGTCCAGGCTGCCCGGTGGAGGTTTGAGACAGAACCGCTTGACTCCTTCTCAGAGGGAAAGATGTCTGTGCCCAGAACAGTAGATGATGTGCAGAAGGGAGATGTTCAGTCCAACAAGCAGCTCTTTGAGTCCCAGCAAGTGGGTCAGAAGAAGTATGTGAGAATGGTCAGTGTCAGTGACGTTCAGCGGGGCGATGTGAGAACATCCACTTGGCTTTTTGAAAACCAGCCTGTGGACTCCCTGTATGGGGATGCGGAGAGAGGCTCATCTATCAGTACAGTGCAGAGAGAGGACAGACAAAAAGGGGATGTAAAACGCTGCACCTGGTTGTTTGAAACCCAACCAATGGACACCCTTAAGGACACAGAGGTGACAGCCAGTGCTGGGACCCAAGAAGTGATCCCTCGCGCAGATGTGAAAAGTACAACGTGGCTCTTTGAGAGCACTCCCTTGGACAAATTTAGTGCTTCTGAAGGTAGTATAGAAACAGAACTGAAAGAAAGGACCATGAAGGAGACTTTAGAGATGCTCTGCACCTACCAGGCTATTCAGCATGATGGGATTCTCATTGAAGCCAATGATATGGAGAGTGTGAAGATGGTGAAGTACCAGCTCAGCAGCCCAGGTGCTCCAGAGATCCTGAAAGAGGAGATAGTGGGAGGTCATTTGCAAAGGATCATGCTGCAGCTCCTGCACAGAACCAATGTGGAAGCACAGAGTGTGCTAGTGGAGGAGGACAGAGAGGGCAAAATCAAAGTAAGCCCCTTGCAGCTGCTGGACCAGAGTGAAGCTGTTAAAGGCAAAGAGGACTTGAGTGGAAATGTCGCTAAGGCTTTACAGGGTCTCCTCAGTCAAGACGCTTCCATCAAAAAAGGGATGGTCTTACAAGAGACAAAGTCAGGATCAGTGAAGATGACCCTCTACTCCCTTCTGTTCCATTCTGTCCAGCAGAAAGTTGTCAAGGGAGATGTGAAGTCAACGATAGGGAATCTGTTGGCTTCTTCTCAGGAGCAGAAAGCAACAGCAACAATTAAGCGTGAGGACAACGAGAAGGGAAATGTCCAGCTTTTTGCAAGCTGCATTGAGAAGGGAGACCTAGACTATCTGAAGAATCTCCAGCAGGAGTCAGAGATACAGTCCCTCATTTCTTCCCAAGCAGAACAGGGGGCAGATGAGAGTGCATCAAGGGTTGTGCAGGAGGCTAAGATACATATCGTACCAAATAAAGAGCAAATAGAGAAAGTAGTTGCAGAGGGTGAGCCAGGGGCTATGGCGGGGGCAAGAAAGGTGTTCGCATGTGAAAGCTTGGGCAAAGAGAGTGCATTAGAGAGAGAGGCCGTGCATGCAGCAGGTGTGACAAGCACCACCGTGCAATGTCTTGGGAAACCCCTGCCCACAGTGATGGGAAAGGAAGAAATGCTGTCGGGGGGGCTTAAAGTGACTACAAAGTCGATTCAAAGGGTTGCAGATGTCAGCAAGAAAGAAGAGAAAGAAGAAGCAACCTCTGCCTGTTTGAAGGAACCCAAAGCTATGATGCAAGGTATATCATCAACCCAAGTGACGGCTCAGAGGGAAGAAGCTGACAGGAAACAACAGAGTTTGGTGATGGGGGAAGCCAGTCAGAAGCAACCAGAAGAAAAGGCCCTTGGGAGTGATCTTCAGGCTGCAATGCAAAGCCTGAGGCTAGCAACAGCAGAGGCAAAAAACATCCAACATCATGTCCAGAGCAAGCTACAGAGAAACAGGGAGGAGGTCCACATGGCCTGCAAGCAGCAGGCCATCAACACACAGGGCACAGTGACCCTTCAATCAACCATACGCCAACAAGAGACTACATCCACCAAGCAGGAGAGCACCAGCACTGCCATCAGGACGACCACCTCTAGAGTCCAAGAGACATCCAAGAGCCACACAAGCATGTCTCAGAAGAGCATAGCATCACATAAAAAGGTCAGTGCTTCAGAGGAAGTACAGGGAGGACAACTATTGAGCCAGGAAAGCCAAGTTGTGCCTAGTAGAGATGTTAGCATTAAAGATGGCCTTTATACTGCCACACCCGTGAAAACTTATATAAACCCTTTTGTTGAGTCTGATTACAAAGAGCAATCAGTGCAAGAAGAAAGAGATGTTATTGTCAGAGGGGATGTACAGACAGCTATCAGAGCACTGCAAAGTGCCGCCACAGAACAGCGCCTGGTAGAAAAGGAGGATGTTGTCCGAGGTAATTTAAAAGCCACACTTCAGTCGCTGGAAAAATCTAACGTTAATGTCTCCAGAGGGGATTTTAAAGCCGCTATGATATACAGAAATGCAGGGCAGTCCTATTCTGTGTGTAAAAAGAAAAATGAGACTCAAGTCATTAGTAACCAGACAGCTGTAGTGGCTTCAGGATCACACGCTGATAATGACTTTCCTCCTCCTCCCCCAGTTGCTGTGATGAAAGCAGAGCATTGCCCACCCTCAACTAAAGAAACAAGAGAAGGTGCCCTTCCACTACCAACCAGCAAAGATGAAGCCCCAGGATGTTCAGAACCACTCCAGACCCCTCCTCCTGCCCTCCCTTCTCTGTCCTGCAAACCCACTGGTCAGAGTCCTGCAGAGAAGTCCAGGACTCCTCCAAAACCAGAAATTACTGCTCCTCCCAGGAAAAAACCTGTTCCTCCTCCAAAACCTGAGCACCTCTTACATGAGGCACAGTCTGCATCTGCAAATAACAGCCCAAGCAGATCAACCAAACCCATTCCTCCACCTGTGCCTCCAAAACCTCCAAGCCTGAGGGAGATCAGCAAGCCAAAGCCTTCCCTCACAGAGCTGGGGTTAAGCTACATGGAAGGTTGTGAACAATCAGTCCATGGGGAAGTTCAAGCAAAATGTTGCACTTTGGAGGCACCTGTGAACAAGCCTGACACAGTTCAGGGTGTGATCCCTGAGAGAAAGCTGCCAAAAAACACTGTCAAAACCCCTCTTCAAATGGCAGAGGAAAGGTACAAGGCAAGCAAAGGAGGGCAAGAAAAGTTGGAATCAGACAGTGCTAGAACTTCAAAGCCAGTAGAAAACGGAGTGGTTGGTTTTCAAGTTGAGCAGGGAATGATGAGCGGGAAAGCAGCAGCTCTAAGGAGATGCACTGGTGAGGTGGTTCAGAGGCACGTAGAGCTGTGCCATGATGAGAATGGGTGCTCTTCAGCATCACCTCCAACGTGTTCTCATAGAGCACAGACATCTAATGTGCCAGGGCAGACTGAGCCAAGCACCTGCCCTATGGGATACATCACTCCTCCAAAGAAAGGAGATGGCATTGCACAAAATGCCACATCCAAGGTGGAAAGAGAAAGTGTGTCTAATGTCTATGGATTGTGGGATAGTCAGAGAGTCATACAGCAGGTGAATGAGATGAGGCAGATGTGTCATTCAACGTCCTTCCATCAGCAGTCAATGAACTCCTTTGAGGAGCAACTGCAGGAGAATAGCGGGGAATTGAAATGTTCTGATGGAGAGGCAGAGACACCTGGTCAGGAGAAGCCAGCAGTTGTTATGAGAGAAAAACCCAGGAGAGAAACAGAAGATGAGCGTCGGAAGAGACTGTCAGTCCACAAAGAGGAGATTATGAAAGGCAATGTCAAGGAGGCTATGGAGATCTTTGAAAACCTCAGGAGACAGGAGGAGCTGCAAGAGATCCTGACTCGAGTGAAGGAATTTGAAGAGGAGACAAGCAAAGTGGATGTGAAAGCTCTGAAGAGCTTCTTTGAGAAGGTTCCTGAATGGGTTGTTCGTCAAAAGGCCCACAAGGCCAAGCAACAGGATAGGGCTGAGACACTGGCAAAGGAGGATACTGACAGTGTCTCCTCAGTGGAGTTGGCTTTTGGGGACCTGGAGCGAGCAAGTGCTGAGATCATCCACCTGAAGGAGCAGACACTTGCCCGGCTCCTGGACATTGAAGAAGCCATCAAGAAAGCTCTTTATTCTGTCTCTAGTCTCAAGTCTGAGTCAGACATTGCTGGGCTTTCAGGCCTGTTCAAGGAGTCTCTGGGGAACACCCAAAGTTCGGTGAGCAGCAGCAACATTCGTAAAATCAGTATTGTCTCAAGCAAAGCCAGGCAGGAGGGAACCACACTGGAGGCAGGGGAGGCAGCATCTGGAGGGGGTGCAAAGGTGGCAGAAAGAAACGAGGTAACCAAGGCAGAACTTGGTGTCCCCCGCCTTGTTCAATCTCGTGGCAGCTCTCCCTCCTCACCTTCCTACATCTCCATCGAGTCTGCTGCCAGGAAACCAGTGGAATCACCCAGGACAACACATTCCCCATGGGATGTCCCTTCACCAGACTCTCTTAACACTTCAGGAAAGAGGGATGCTTTTACTCAGGACAGCTTTAGCTCCTTTAACCATCCAGCAGTGAGTGAAAAGAAACCAGAGCCCATACAAAAAAAAGCTGGGCTAAGCTCAGTGAAGCAGCAGACCCTTGGCAATGTCAACCATCAGAACAATGAGAAAGAGGGGTGCCCTCCGGACGCCTCCAAAGGCAGCTGCCATTGTGGGATGAAAGGAGGCTTTTCAGAATACTGTTCCCTGAATGCACCCAGCCCACAAAATCCACGGAGGCAGAAAAGCATCTTGGAGCTGCAGACAGGGCCTGATGGGTCCAAGCTCTATGGAGCCACCCGGACTGTCATGGAGCAGTACGAGGAAATGGACCAGTTTGGAAACAAAATCATCACTTCATCCACAACAGTCACCAAGCAGTCTGAGACACAAACATCTTCCACGTGTGATGTGGTCTCTCATCCCCAATATGAGGTATCTGCCTCACCCATGTTTCGGAGGTACTTGAAGAGCCCAGGCAAAGACTTCCACACCAATGGCAGTTTTCAGGAACCAGGAGTGGTCTTTGTCACCTTTGGCAACTCCAAGCCAAAGAAATAGGTGATTCTGGAGAGCAAGAGAGAACTGTGTAAGACAAAAAAGAAATTCCATGGTAAAAAAAAAAAAAAAACAAAACAAAACCAAAAAAAGGTCACCTGGCTTATCCACATTACACACCGGGATTCATCAACACTCAAAGGACTTCTCAGGGCAATCGTCTTGGTGTTTGCATGCAGACAGGACAAATGCAGTCTGCCTTGATACTGGAGGAGAGCAGCCCTCACCTGGCCAACCCAACAGACTTGGTGCTGCACCACAACCCTGACACTGTTAGAAGCACAAGGGAAAAATCCATCCATGGGCACCTTAAGGTAGATTCTTCCCCTGAGAGTGTTATGGGGAGGAGGATGAGGATGTCATAATAGGGCTTCTCTGAACTAATGCAGAAGAAAGGCTAGTAGGATCAATTTAAGAACCAACCAATCTTGTCACTGGCAAACAAAACAACTTTATGCTACCTTCTTTTTCTAATTTCAATACAGACTTTCAAAAAGGGCATCCTAAACACACATATACACATGCTTATAGTGGTGGGTGGGTTGGAGAGGTTTTCTCTTAGCCATTAACAAAAGAAAAGGAAAAAAAAATATCAACTGCTGACATTTTTGGGGTTGAAGGAGGTATTTTTCAGTTTATTTTTCAGTTCCTGGAAAGTACTCAGTGCCACTGAAAGTTGTCAAGCCTAGACCTGCAGCTATTATCAGTGCCGTTCCCCTAAAGAAAGTAAAGAAAGTTGCTATGAAAGATTCTCTGCTTGAATCAGAATGGTTACTGCTTTCCTTTATTTTTGGAATTGTAATTTATTATTCAATATATATAAAAACCTTGTTTTAGATTTTCCATGCTTTCATACATGTTTACTGTTTAAAATCATTTTGAGACTTTGTAAAGCAATTTTCTTTTTATTATCACTTTGTTTTGTACATTCTCAACTCAAGATTTTAGACATTTTGTGGGTTGTTTTGTTTTTTGGGTTTTTTTAACTTCTATTGCTGCGTTCTGAAGGTAAACATTACCTCTAAAAATACTTTGGTCTGGTTGAGTGTCTTTTGTTGAATGCTTCTTTCCTTTGAAAGTACCTAGAAATCATCTCTCAATGAACCAGTTGAACCACATGCTGAGTGCTAAATCACTGGAGAGATTTAGTCTCCATCTTCTTTAAAATGTGGGTGGCTTAACAGCCATGTGGCAAACAGCATTTATACTCTTGTCTGAAAACTGAGTCAAGTCCAAGGTGATATACACCACCCAATCCAGGACCTTGTGTAGGTGTGTGGAGACTGGGTAGGATGTATACACTGAGAAAGGTCTGAAGACTTGCCTGTACCCATTTCCTTCATGTTAGATGGCAGCAGAGGTGTTGTGCCTCTATAAACCAGCCATTGCTCAGGCCTCAACTCACATCACAGGTTGGCCTCAGTTTGGGAGGGAGGTGAGAGAGCTAGGAGTTTGCTCCAGGTGTGGGAGAAGGTGAGGACCCTACAGTGATTGGATGGCTTCTCAGGGAGCTGTGTCCTACTGCCTGGCTCAGACTTAGACTCCCAACCCCTGGGTCTAGCCATAGACCTTCTAGTTGATTCATAACAAGCCACCTCATCTCTCAGTGCATCAATTTACATTTCTGCAGAATGGGACAGAATGTTATGATGTTATGGTTAATATTTGCTTTTTTCCTCTGAGGAAAAAAAGCCCATGCTGATAAATGAAGAGCAGGACACCGGGGATGTACAGACTTCAGAGTTTCAGAGTCTACCACTCCATATCCCTGAGTCCATAGCTAGGTTTTTAAACATCAGGTATCACCTTGTACTATGCAATACCTTGTGCAAGGTGTTTAGACCAGGTAGGAGTTCTGCTTTCCCTCCAACTCATGAAACACAGGCACATACCCAGAGCTCAGTGGTTTATCTCTAGGACACCATAAACTTGAAAGTAAGGTGTGTCCAAAAAAAAAAAATCAAGAACATCATTTTCAGTACCACAAAACACACCAAAGGCTGAGGAAGAAGAGCTGATCATCATAAACTGAGCAAACCTGGTTTCAAAGAACCAGAAAAAAATAGCCACGTAGACCTTCCCAATTGTTTTAGTAGGACCAACTGCAGAAGCAAAGGAGAGTCAGAAATCTGGGGCTCCTGGTGTGTTTGTTTCTCAGCTTGTTTCAGGATATCGTGTTTGTTTCACTTCTTTTTAAGGACAGCTGCAGAGCAGTTGGAGTAAGACACAAACATGTTGTTTGGGCAATGAAAACGATTCCACAGAAACTCAAATAAACCCAAATATCCTGCACTGCCAGTGCTTAAAAATACTGATCTTATTGTTTGTGTTTCTGGTTTTACAGGATTTCTAAATGTCTCAATGAGCCATTTATGAGGCTAAGATCATTTAAGATGTGTTTCTTTCATGGTATTTCCATCAGTCAGGAAGTCAAATATCATGAAGGGACAGATGCTGCATTATTTCAGGACCATACATGGCTCCTTGAAGCATTGAAAGAGCTGGAGAGAAAAACAAATGCAAAGATTTGAAATTCAAATACAAGCTGAAGGATCAGCTCACATTCTCTGTGCTTCAGACCTTGCAATAATAAACCAGCAGAGCGCATACAAACTTTCAAATCCCAAATGAGTTGTCATGGTTTTTCTGTGATCTTTGGATAAAAGACATGACATTGTTCGCCATTCTTTGCCCTGGTGGGTCACTGCATTCTCACACTTTGCTACCTAGCTAGGTAGATACTTTCAAGAGCAAACTGGCTGGGAGAATTAGCTGGAGCAGTGGGCAGAGGACAGATGGCCCTGTCTTAACTGTACCTCCTTGTTAAAGGACAAATTCAGCTACAGAAGCAGTTCTCTTGCAGCAGTAGACATGAAATATGCCACATTTGAAGTGCCTGCATCAAGTACTACCCTTCCCAGCTCCATTTAAGCCACTGACCACCCTGAGGATGCTCAGTCTTAGGTCAGGCAGCTTTGTGCTTACCATCACTTACCAATAATACAGACATTTTCAGGCTGACCTCTCCTACAATAAAAATTTTAATTTACCTAGGGAAAAAAAAGGCAACAACTGGTAAGCTATAAACCAGCTGCAACTTTCAGCATGGCAGTAATCAGCAGTGCGCTAAAGAGCCTTCCAGGAACACTCTGTAACAGCTTTTCACTGAATTCTTAAGATAATTTCCTTGCCCACAGTGCCATTCGATTGCTGCTAATCACCTCTCTGTCTTCCAAACCATTAGGAAGGCTTATTCCTGGAGCTGATAAAAATACCTCTGAAGAGCAAAAGTATTTTCCAGGCATCAGACAGCAAGCACTTAAAATAAATGCCCTGGTGAAAGAGACCTACATCCCCGATAAAAGATTATGCCACTTTGGAAACACACTCCAGGAGTCCATACATTCATTCCCAGCTAAGAGTAGAGGGATACTGTTTGCTTGCTAAACAGCTCTGCTTCCTTTCTTGGTCAAGATTAAAGGAAAGCATTTTTCTCTAATACAAGAAGAGGCACATCCACGCTTACTCTCTTCGGGCTGTATGAGAGCTGGTCACTGTCAGAGGAAATGCCTGCAAGACTACTTAGATGTAACTGAGGTCTGCACTGCCAAACACAGCAAAGCTGACCCATTGGCTGAGATTTATTATCACCAGGACTGGCATTTTGCTCCATCATCGCAGTTGATGCTGGGTTCATGCAGCTGCTCATGGCCACTCACTGCCCTTTACCAAATAGCCTGCTCATTTCCTCCTGGGAAATGACATCCATGCCAAAGGTGCAGAGCTTCAATTACTCTTGGGGAGACCTTCTAGCACAGTATCACTTCACATGTGGTTTCTGCTACCATTTTCCACTTGGAGAATCTGTCTATTCTCACGAAATCATATTTCTGTGTCACCTTCACCAGCACTGTCCTCCCATTGGCACCAGCACCGTTCTGTAGTCACATTGGTGAAATTCTTCCCGCCTAACTGACTAATTTTGTCCAACTACATGAGCCTGGTTTAGGATACATATACCACCTTCTGGAGTCTCTTAAATGGACCTGCACCGAGTTTAGACACCCATTACATATGTAGACACTTACAGGACTGTGGTCTCCTCTCTGTCAAGGACTGAAATAGCAGAGTGATGCTGAGATACAGACTGAAGGAAAGACAGGGGGTTTGTTTGTATTCTTCCCTCTAGAGAGAGGGAAGAAAAATGAAGATGTTAAACTCTTCTTGAAAGTGCTGTCATAGGAAAACAAAGATGACTTGATCTTACTGGTACGTTCAGCCAAAATGAAAGTAATTAAATAAAAAAACCAAAATGGTTTCCCAGATATCTGTTGCAAATAACAGACAGGGTCCTTGTTCACTCAGCAGCTCATCTCTTGAGATACACTGTGTGTTTCTCATGCAGAAACACCTTTCAAGTTTCCTCTGGTTAAGGCTAAAACCTGGCCATCATCCGACTCCATGTAAGAGCAGTAAGTAAATTCACTTCTTCTCCAAGCTGACACGCTGCAAACCAAGGTTAGCACAGATTGAACAAAAAGCCAAAGGGATCAGAGAACACCAGTAAAATTCAAAGTGTGTCAAAATACCACTGACAAAGAGGCAGAGATGCCCTCCTGTGAGGGAGTCACACAGAATATCAGGGATTGGAAGGGACCTTGAAAGATCACGTAGTCCAATGCCCCTGACAGAGCAGGAACACCTAGATCAGGTCACACAGGAACACATCCAGGAGGATTTTGAATGTCTGCAGAGAAGGGGACTCCACAACCTCTCTGGGCAGCCCCTTCCCAGAAAATTCCCCCCATTGTTGGGACTATGTAGTCTGTGTAAGCAGCCATATGATATCAGTAATTTCAGGAGCTGCCCACACAGAGTTTTTGAGTCACAGCCTTTGAACAAAGTTTCTTACCTCACTCGAGGCCTTTAAACAATTCAACTGAGTGAATCAGTTATTTCAGCGGGGCTCCAAGGGTGTCTTGTCTTTCAGTCCGAAAATTAATGTTGACCTATCCAAGATGACAAATAAATGGAGTCAGATAGGAATCTGTACTCTCACAACAGACACCCAAAAGAACATCAACAAGAAAATCCAACATAAGTAGAAGATGCAGCAAATCAGCTTGCAGATGCATTTCCAAGTAGCCATGACTCAGAGTTGTTTAACTTCAGTTTCTCCCTCTTCTTCAGCCCACCCTGAAAGAAATGTGTGCCTCGTGCCTGCAGCCTGTCTACTCCATGGAGCGTGTGGTCACTGACAAAGTCTGTCTGCACCACTCATGTTTCTGCTGCCAGGTCTGTGGGAGGAAGTTGAGGTGAGTGGTAGGACCTCAATGCATCTACTTTTAAGGGATGTCCAAGCAGTCTCCATCACAACAGTCCAAGGGTAATTCCAACAGGGCAAGCTTCAGAAAATTAGAAAGGGCAGTTTCCCTGGTATAATCCACCTTTCCATCACTAGAGTCTGAAGACTATTCACCTCAAGCTTGTAGACACTGGTGGATCAGTAATCTGCATGGTGGTGCAACAGTGAGATGAAAATGCAAGAAATATTTGCGGTTTGGGAACACTGATATGGAATTTGATTGGAGGAATTGCTTGAGTGCCTCACATGTTCATGCAGTCAGGTAGGTTGGAAGATACCTCCTGAAGTCTCTACCTAGCTTTCTGCAGGTCCAAGGAGGGCAAGTAACTCAGGACCACATCCAGGAGAGGTATGAATGGCTCCAAGGATAGAGATTCCACAACCTTTCAGTTGGG
Source organism: Nycticryphes semicollaris (assembly GCA_013400055.1). Classification (NCBI taxonomy): domain Eukaryota; kingdom Metazoa; phylum Chordata; class Aves; order Charadriiformes; family Rostratulidae; genus Nycticryphes; species Nycticryphes semicollaris. Next base: position 173,471 of record VXBJ01002636.1, on the reverse strand, counting down.
GCCCCTCTTTCAACATTTGACCACCAGTGAAAAGGTTTTTTGTTGTATCTCATCATGGTTCTCCATGTTACAACTTGTTCCCATTGCCTCTCATCCTGTCACTGTCCACATCCAAGAGCACTCCAGTCCTGTCTTCTGCATCCCATCCCATAACATAGCAATGAGTTCCTCCCTCCTAACCTTCTCCTTACAATACGTAGCTAACACAGTTCTCAGCCTCTCCTCAGTTGACACATGTTCCAGGCCCTGACCATGTTGGTGTTCTTTTACTGGACTCCTTCCAATATGTCAATGGCTATGAGGAGTCCAAAAGTGGACAAAGTACTCCACATGTGCTCCTACAAGTGCCAAATACAGAGGAAGAGCCACTTCTCCTGACCAGCTGGCTGAGCTCTTGCTAATGCAGCCAAAGATGAAGTTGGTTTCTCCATCACAAGGGCACACTGCTGGCTTGTTTTCAGCTTCTCGGTCACCAAGACACCGCCGTTCTTTACTGTGAGGCTGCTTGCCGTCCTCTTGGCCCCACAGCTGTATACACACATCCTCCTATTGTGCAGTTGTTGTATCATGGGAGCGCTGCACAGTTTTGCCCACATGGCCCATACTGTGTGTACAGGGGGAGAGATGGAGTGCTGATGTGAAGCCTGGCTCGTAAATGAGAAAGAGATTATACATAACCTGAACTACAGCTCCCAGAGGTATTGCAAGGAAATGTTTAATTTTTCATGTTTCGGGTTTTGAAAGAAAAATCAAACATAACCTCAGAAAACAGGCATTGCTTTTGAAAGGTTTCATTCTTCAAACACCTTCTCTTCCCCAACAGTTTCCACTGAAAAACAATTTTGCTGAAAACCTGCCCATCAGTGCTACTGTTAATCCTTCCATCTCACACAGCCTCTAACAGCTATGCCAATGTGTGTTTTCCAGCTTGCAAAACTATGCTGCCCTCCATGGGGTGTTTTACTGCCAAGTCCACTACAAGCAGATGGCTGGAGCTAAAAGCAGAAGCGAGACAGAGAGGCTGGAGCACTGGCTTGGGGACCATCAGGTTCAACGAGTGGCAATGGTAGACAGAGGACCACGGCCCCAGGACTGGTATAACAGGACCAAAAAGGAGACAGAAACAAGAAAGAAACCCACATCACTCTTCAATGTACAGCACAGTCTGCAGCCACCTGAGCACAGGCAGGAGCTGAACAGCAGCTTGATCCTCTTAGAGAACAAGCTGAGAACAGGCTGGCCACCTTCAGAAATAGCCTTGTTGGCTGTAGATGGGAAAGCTGGAAAGGGAGTATGCTCCTGGAAAAAGCCCACACTGAGCCCGAAAACCTTCCAGGCTGCAGGCAGCAGGATGGACAAGATGATGCTCAGGGGTCAGGAGGGAAAACCAGTTGGGAAGGGAAGCTTCTTACCTGGTGTCACTTATACCAAGGAAAGAGAGCAAGCGTCTTCCTGGCCCAAGAACAGAGAACAAAGGGAGGGTGAGAAGACTGTGGATGGGGACATGCCCAAAGGGAAGCGAGGGGGCAAGGTATCCCAGCGAGTGGCTGCAATCCAGCAGGGCAAAGCCCAGTTGAAGGGAGGACCTGCCTCTGCCTCCTCCCCTCTAGTCCTGGAGCCTATGAAATCCCTGCCTCATGGCTCTCTCGTTGTCCACCACACCACACGTCAAAGCACCAAACCCACCAACTGGAGGTACTTAGGGGACAAAAGGGGTTGCATCCTCCCTGCTGCAGAGCTCCCAGTAAAGGAAAACAAGGTCTGTGGGTCTCTAAGCACACCCAACGAAGGAGGCACAATTCCTGCAATGGCAAATGACAAGCCTGAACCGATCATAGCTACTTCAGCTACTGCAGGAGACAAGCATCATCTGGGAAAGAGAATGAACAGCCCACAGCCTGCCTCTGTGTCAGGAGAGCCCGAAATCAGAAACACTACATGTATGGAGCTAACATATGGAGCTGAGAGTGTTGATCCCCCTGAATCGAAAGCTGAACATGAAAGCCCTTGTGTTTCTGGTGCGTCAGGGATTCCTTATGTAGATTCCTGCTCCCTGGAGCCCGGAGAGCAAGGTGAATCACCTGAGACCCCTGAAACAGTGCATGAGAAAGCAGAGGAAAACACCAAGGAGTTCCCTGGGAAAAAAATACCAGTAACTTCAGAGGAAAATATGCAGCCATCCAGCTTAAGTCATTTATCTGGGACTGAGAGTAAAGGAGAAGAATTTGAGGAGACAGAAGAAGTGAAACCTGTAAGTACATCAGGGTTTCTGGAAGAACCCAATCCTGAGCAGACTCCTCAGGAACACAAGGCAGAAAAAAAAAGAGTTTCTTCACCTGGTTTGCCAGAGATGACAGATGACCATAATGTGTCCTGTCTACAAGAAACAGAATCTCAGGCCATATGTGGCCCACAGAAAACTAACCCTCATGAGGATATTTTGAGACATGATGTAAAATCACCTGGCAAGGACCTTCTAGTATCAGCAGACACATCTCCGAAAGAAATCTATGCCACTTTGTCCTCACATGATGAAGTGAGCAACTCCAAGTTGAAGGATCACACAGAAGCTCTTAGTGGAAACATCTCTAACATTTCTGAGCAATCATCCAAGACATTAGACTCTTCCAAACTATCCTTGTGCAGATCTGGAGGTCATCGAGTGGGAGAAGACAAAATGGATCTGAAACTCCCAGGGGAAAGTACGGTGCATACATCAAGGTCTGATGCCCAGAGCAAAGAGACTAGAAACAGTCAGGCCTGCAGAGAGATGCTTGGTAAAGGTTTCAGGAAAAACCCTTTCACTACACTTTTTGGTTCTGAAGACAAAGGCAGTACTCTCAAGAAGGAAACTACAACTCAAAGGAAAGCCACCAAGCCCCAGTCAGCCCTTGTCACTTTGTTTGGCTATTCCTCAGAGAAGAAGCAGAGTCAACAAGAAAATCCTGCAAGATCCTCAGAACAAACAAATATAGAAGACAGGCAGGAAAAGCCCCAGGGCCTCTTCAGCACCTCCACCCAATCAAAACAAAAGGCCTCCAAGAACAATCAGCTGCCACAGCCAGGGAAGACAGAGGTCACCCCTAAACATATCCAGGAGAGCTCTGGAAGCTGTTCAGATTCTACTGAGGGCAAGGAGACTGACATCCTGTTGTTAAGTCCTGATACAAGCATTTCATGGGAGGATAAACATGAGAGAACCAAACTTGACATTCATGACCAACTGGCTTTAAATAGTCAGGCTCAGCAGCAACAGGACAGCTGTTGGTCTTCTCTCATGCCAGCACAGAAAAATCAGGAAGAAGCTGCAGTAACCTTGGAAGGTGGAACAAACCTCCTACATCCTCCTCTAGAGCTTACGCCTGCAGCTGACAACAACAAAGAACTCATCAGGGAAGGAAATCATGGCGATGCTCATCTACTAGAAATTCAGAACCTGTTAAGTTTAGATGTCCACGACACAGTGATAGACAATGGGATATTTTTTTCACCAGACAATTCAGAGAAGTTACCCAAGAAAGCTGAGCTTCAGTTAGACAACATGGATTTTTCAGAGGACAATAACTTCTTCTTTTCTGAAGAACAAGACTTTCCCATCATGGCAAGTAAAATCACAGATTCAGACTTGCAAAATTCAGAGGCAGAAACTCCACCTTGCTGTGATCCAAATCCTTCAGAATTGTGCCAGGAAATCCCAGCAGAAAAAAATGCACCACTAGTGCTGTGGGACACCTCCAGCCTCTCACTTCTTCCTGGGCAGGATGAGATTATTACTAGAGACCTGGAAGGGATTCAGAGCTGTGCACTGCTGCAGCAGTTAGATCCACAGTACCGAGCTCCAAAGGCTGAAGAAGATACACTTGGGTTGGGTCTTAGTTATGAAGACTCAACAATCAAGCCTCTCTCTACGCAGGAAGACAATTTCCCCTCAGTGTACATGTTCACCAGCCATGATTCTGAAGCCTTCAACCAGAATATTTTTAATCCTTTCAGTGTTGATTCAGCCAAAATGGGCCAGGAGGTTCCTGAAAAAATGAGCAGGAGCAGAAAAACATCAGGAGTTGAAGCTTATGAAGGTCTCTCCTCTGCAGACCCAAATATGTTAAATGATGACCTTTTAGAGCAAGAGTTCTTCATATAGTTGAATAATTAAAAAAAAAAAAAAAAA
>VXBJ01002636.1:145244-169274 GCA_013400055.1 Nycticryphes semicollaris | reverse complement strand
CAAGTCAAAAGAAGCACCCACTCCTACAGGACAAGGACAGGATTCATGAAATCTGATTAGAAATCACCCACTCTTTTGGCACAAACTAAATTTAGTTGTGCATAGGCTGATTTATGAATGGCTTAAGGAGCTAAACTTAAGATCTCTATCTTGGTCATAGTGGGTCAGTTCTCAGTTCCTTAAAAAGAACATTGCAAGAACTGGCTTCACTGTGAGACATCTCCAAGGAGAGACTGACCAGCACCCAGTTCCCTGCATCCGGAGGGGATCTTCTGCATGATCTAGTGCAAAGGTCCCTCAGAGGATGTCTGCATGGTCACTGTCTGCAAGGCAGAAGGGAGAGAGACCTCCAAAGAAATCCAAGCAGCAAGCATCCATGAGCAACCAGCTAATCAAGATCTAGGAATTCCAACGAGAGGAGAACATCAATATCAGGGAGGAACCAAACCCTTGGCCAAATTAGTCTCTTGGACATTGCCTCCAAATTAGGCTTATGTGTCTGCAGTATTAACATTTCAACGTAAACCAGTTGTTTAAATCCCGATCAGAGTCAATGGAGAATTAAGAATTACAGTCAGTGCAGTCTGGGGAGTGATTCACCCTAAAAGAGACAACTGCATTCAAAAAGCTAACAGCCCTCTGGACTCTATTAACTGTGTCGATCCTTCTCCACTAAGCACAGCCCAACCTTAAGTATCTATTTCACATAGAGACAATTGCATTTAGTCATCCAGGGATGAATCCAAGTAAAATATCATACACCTTTTTCACCATATGGCTTGCCTACACTTAATAATAATGAATATCTCACTACTCTCTTTATATTTTTCCTTTAGTAGACTGCAAAATTGCTTCACTTAGGAGGTCACCATCATTAGCCTCATCATACGATGATAAACAAAGGTAAGTGAAATGACCTTACCAAGGTCACCTGGTCAGAAGGGCAGAAGAGGAAAGGAAACCCAGATCTCCTGAAGTTTCAGGGCATGGAATGTTGCTGTATCTGCTCTCCCTGTGCGGTCGCGCTCTCACCCTCCCTGACTGCCCTTTGCTGCCATAACATGAATTTTATAGGAGTTAACAATTATATTAATGATAAACAAGCTCACCAGAAACCTCAGAGGCTCAAAGCAAGAACACACGTATTATGGAAAGTAGCATGGAACTTATCACTTCACCTGTTTTAATCAGCTGTCTGAAAACAGAAAAAAAAAATTAAGATGTTAAAATAAATAATTTTTAAATAAAATTTAAAAAAAAAACCCTCCCCGCCTCACCAGTGCTCAAATAGCCTTGTTTCTGTCAAATCTGCTGGAGGAATAAAGCTGCTTAATGACTGCATCCGCTGCAAAGCAATGTGTCAGTGCTCTGTGCAGGGAGAGTGTTCCATCAACATGAATCAGGGAGAAGAGAGATACCCTTGAAAGGTTACATGACTCACTAGATGCTGGAGCTGGCCTCATATTGGGATTATTGGGATGGCTCAAGAGACTTGGGACAGAGGTGCTGCCATCTCACAGCCTTGCCTGAAACCTGGTCAAGCTGTGTTTAGAGATGGAGAAATGAGACCTAAAATCTTGCAGGAATTAAGCAGCTATCACTGAAGCCAGTGGGAAGGGGGTGGCCAGTTACCTGTGCTAAAGATGCTGTGATTGACACCCCAGACCAAGTTGTCACTAGTACACGAAACCCATAAACCTGATCTCTCACTGCCAGCACTAAGAGGAAGAAGGAAAACACAGAAGCACCACAGCTGGTGGGTACGCATCTATTCTGGCCACAATTCACTCCAACACGTAGGCACCCAAATGGGTCTCCGACCACAGTCACTCCTGATGTCCAGAACTGTGTAAGAGAAAAGCCAGGCTCATGAATTAGTGAATCAATACCTTACTGCTGGTAGCAGTTTCTGTTTCTGAACTACCCTCTTGGATGCTTTCTCTCCCTTTCCCCGGTCCTTGATACTTGTACATAGATGTACAAGCTGCCTAACTGTCCAGCCCACATCTTCCCTGAGACCTGCTGACTTCTCATGCCTTCTGATAGAGGCTTTTTCATTTTCAAGGGGCTTTGCAAGTGTTAACAATGTACCTGGGCAAAACTGTCAGCCAGAGAGAAATAAACACAGAAACTCCAGCAGTGGAGCTTCAGAAAACAGAGGTTGGTAGGGCTGACGCATCCTTTGTCTTTGAGAGGCCTCCACCATGCAGGACTGACTCATTTAGCCCCAGATGATGAAGACAGTCATAAGAACAATATCTTTCTATAAGAAGTGTCATCTTAGGGTGACAGAGTTTGCAACAGGGGACTGAAGCTTTTCCGGGTCTTCAGGAGAACCTGTCTGGTGACGTTAGGAGGAACAGCCTCAAGAAGTCCCATGTGTATTGACACAGGAGACTGAGTCACCCCAAGGAGGTTTTGTAGTCAAAATCTGACCTCTTTGCCACAGGAGATGCTGATGGCTGAGGAGCCAAAAGGAAGATCATGAACCACACACAATGGGGTAAGCTTAAAAACTTGAGCTTGTTGCACGCTGACAGAAAAGGCACCTGCTCCCCGTTCAGAAAATGCCTCTGCCACAACAGATCTCCTTGGCCAAGTCATCCCATGAAAAGGCCAGTGACACACGTAGAATAAAAAGGGACGTCTGGAGGTTTCTTAGCTCAACCTCCTGTTCAAGGCTTGTGTCTGAATAATAGCAAGTCCTCTCACCCAAGGATGTGAATCCAGAGCCCAGTGAAGCATTCGTCTGTGTGGTGATGCACATGATACTTGGTGCAAACTTACACAGCTCTAAGTAACATTTACTCCTTTCTTCCTTTACTCCAAATAGCATTAACCTCATCTTAGAGAGTGATGCTTTAAGATCCTATCTTCTAGCCCTCTTCCCACTTCCATGAGCATGCCAGTGCCATATCCACATGTGAAACACAAACCCAGACATGTGTGATCCTTCAGTAACTTTGCTGGAGGCTCAAATGTACTGTCTGGGTTGAGAGTGAAGAATAAGGAATTTGAGAAGTGAACAGGTCAGCGTCTAGTGACCTCTGGTGAAAGCAGCCAGGAGACCTTAGCCAAAGTTCAAAAGTTCACACAGAATTTCATAGACAAGGGCAATCTGGCCTTCCAGTTTCCAGGAATAAAGATAAAAACTATTCAGAGAGCCTGTCCAGGAAGCAGCTCAGACAGGCAGCAGAAATCAGGTCAATCTGCTTTTCAAGTGACATCAAAACCCCGGGCAAAGCCAAGCTGGTGTCATTTCTCATCCCCAAATCCTGTGTGCTCTGTATGTCTGTGCATATAACGTGCTACAGTTTTCTTAAGGCTGCTCTCTAAGCCAAATCTATTTTAGGATTCTCCCCAAGACACTGTAGTTTACATCTAGTTTTATGACTAACCAGGGTTTCCACATGGGGCAAATGAAAACCGACAGCTTGGGACACAGCTGTCAAGACCAAGTCTACTTGACTACCAGCCATATTTCCTGGACCAGAGGAGAAGTGTTTTTCTGTTTCTCTTTCTTACAGTCTCCAGGATGGCCTATATGTCCATTAAGCCCTTATCAGAGCCACAGATTAGCTCTGTTTTCTTCACCACACCTAGGAAAATTAGCCCTCATTTCCAGAGTCACTTCTTCATGTCTCAGACAAAAACCTTGTGCTGCAGAACAGTTGCCTTCAGGAGGCCTGGGGAAAAACTCCGGGCTGGGACAAGAGAAGCTTGTCCCCAGCTGTGGCACCTTTGTTCTGGCCACAAGAACAGGGAGGGAATGGCTGGTGACAAAGTACACCCTGGAGGACTGTAGTATATCATCGTAATGGACAAACGTGTCGATAAAAGTGCTCATTTTATCAGACATGATCAGGGGTTTAGTGCTCACATAGATTAAACATTAATATTTGCCTATTTAAGCAATGTGCCCTAGTGCAGTCTGGCCACTAAAGTAGACACCATGGCTGAGTTTGGAGATTTTATAAACGCTGTGGGGAAGTTTGGACTATATCAGAAATTGCTGGTACTGTTCCTCTCCCTCCCACTACTTCTTAGCCCTTTCCAAATGATTGGCCAAGTGTTCATGGTTGTGGACGTGCCACATCACTGCGACACCAGCTGGATCCGTGCCATCGGCCCCAACCTGACGGAGGAAGAGCAGCTGAACCTCACCCTGCCCCGGGATGCGGAGGGGGCCTTCGAGCAGTGCTCCATGTACTCACCGGTGGACTGGGACCTCGACTCCATCGTGGCCTATGGCCTGAACGCCACAGAGAAATGCAGGAGTGGCTGGGTGTACCCCTCAGCACAACCCCCGTCCCTGCTGACCGAGGTCTGTAACTGCCATTTGAGGCCCCCAGGGATGTGGAAGGGAAGGGATGAGCGCACCCTGTCCTGTAGTTTGGTCAGCCAATGCCAGCTGTGGTGCAGTCAGGCTGAGATTTCCACCAGGCACTCGGAGACTTTGGCTCCACCACACAGATCACAGCTGTAATACTTGTGAGGATGTTGCAGGAAGACCATGATGTAGATGCCCAGGACGGCCACAGGCAGAGACTGTGGGGATGTGAATCCATCCATCTCTCCCCTTTCCAGGATCTCCTTGAACCTATGATGTATCTTGCCTGGAGGGACCTTTCAGGTCTTGCTGCCACTAAGTTTCCCTTAGTTTTCAGCCTGGTTCTCTTTACATCGCCTTCTAAGTGGAAGACATTTATCTTGCAAGGGCCTGTCATTGATATTTCTATGGTCTCCAGGGACCTTCAGGGCTGCAACAAGACATCCCATGGGCCATCCCATGGGCCATGCAGTTGACTAAAGGCTCTGTCTGTCACCATCCCCAACTTCTCCCCCCTGGACTGCTGTTTCTCTCATTTCTCTCTTCCTCCCTCCTTTCCTCACTCCCAGCTCCAGCACTTTCTCAAGAGTACCTTCCTCTGAGCTGAAACCAGAGGCATTTGTGAAGGCTCCTTGGTGTCCCTAGAGCACTGTGTCCATTTCACAGCCAGCTTTTCTAAAGAGTCCTCAGCAGTTGCTGCATCCCTTCCCGCTCCTATCCCAGTCTTCCTTTATCAGAGAAAACACTGCTCACCTGCCCTCCTCCTCCTTCCACCCTGTCCTGCCTTTGCAGCCAGAGAAGCAAGCTGCTAACACTCTTATTCCAAGGTCCCACTTTAAGTACAATGTGCCACCCAGGAGTCTCCCTTGAGGATACCTGGGGTGGAGGGGTGGCCTACAGGTCCCAGTGCTCAGAACATGTGTATCATGATGAATAGAAAGGTTGAGAACCTTGTACTCCTGGTTCACCTCTGACTTGTGTTCTATGTTACACCACAGAGGCTCGTGTCCTTGGGGTTGAGTTCTCTGCTCCCAAGGGCTGAAGCAAGAGCTTGAGCACCAAACTCCTGGGTCCAACTTGGACCAGAAGAGCTGCCCACATTCAAAAAGCAGCTGAGGCCTGTCAAGAACCAAAGCATCTGTATTTCCTTCCTCCAGTTTGACCTGGTGTGTGACAGGAAGGACCTGAATGACATCTCCCAGTCCATCTACATGTTGGGACTTCTCCTAGGAGCCATGATCTTTGGGCCACTAAGTGACAGGTGAGGAAACACAGCCATCTTCCCAGAGTTATTGCCCAGCCTCCAGGGGTAGCCCAGCTGAGAGTTGGATGTCCATGCACTGAGCATGAAATACTCCCTCTGCAAGACTCGATTCTCTTGCCTGAGCAAGGATATCTGGGGTCACTGGACATGTCTGTAGATGTCTTAGAAGAGAAGGAGGCAGATACAGCCTTATGGGGGGTGGTGCTTCAGGAATCATAGGTTCAGCCCCAACTGGTGTCTCAGCTACTCAAGGGTGTCTTCATGAAACCCAGAAACTTACATTTGGGCCTTCAACTGTGTTAGCCAGATGATGTGCTCCTTCTTCTCATGGTTCTGCTAAGTTCATGGTGGCTCAAACCAAAGTCCTCAGCTCTCTAGAGGACACAGCCAAACAGGGGGTTTGGAAGGGAGAAGGGCATAGCATACGTACACAGTGTCTCAGGAACCAGCACTACAGTCTGTTTCAATCTGTTCCTCACTGCTCTCAAGAGAGGGGACATGGGGACCCTTCAAGGGCTAGTTCCTTTAGTAGCATCTCCTTTTGCCTTTTCTAGTACTGCAACTGGTCAAAAGTGGAGATACTGCTTTTCCTGATAATTACTTCCTGGGGCATATGGACAAGCTTTGTTCACATGGGGGTTAAATCTCCTCGGGTGTGAATGGTTCCCAAATCACTGTGTGTTCCACCTGGGCTCTTCCACATGCCCAGGAGGTCTCTCCAGATACCAACTATGTCTTCCCTCTTCCTCCACAGGATAGGCCGTCGGCCAATATTTCTGATCTCTCTCCTCCTCCAGGGCTTGTTTGGTGTAGGAATTGCCTTTGTGCCCCATTTCTATGTATACATGGCCTTGAGGTTTGTTGCAGGGGCTTCAGTGTCAGGAATTCTGATTACTGATTTGGCCCTGGGTGAGTAGGATGTCCTTACCCTGAGGTGCACAGACACAGCCTCACAAGATGCAATAACAAAAGATAGACCTGAATGTTCAGAAAAGGGTGACCCTGAACTTTTGTTCTTCTTCTCAGCTACAGAATGGGTTGGTGTCTCCTCCCGGACAAGGGCAGTGCTTATTTCTCACAGCTTTGTCGCCATCGGACAGATGATTTTGGCTGGCTTGAGTTATGGTATTCGCAACTGGAGGCTGCTGGAGATTGCAGGATCTGCTCCTATATTTGCCCTTTTCTTCTACATCTGGTAAGCAGGAGCGTGGCAGAGCTTCTTGCAGACAGGTCAGCAGTGGGTGTAAGGGGTGGCAATGAGGAGGAAGCATCTCAGGAGCGGGCTGGGTCTTTCCTGTAAGAGTGCAGATGCTGGAAGGACTTCTGCAGAACGCAGCACATTTCCCCGGGGCGCTGGACCACTAAGAGAAGCAGCTGCTTTGCTTCAGGTCTGCAAATGTGGTATTTGGGCCCTAAACATAAGCTTGGAAAACCTGGCAAAAGGAGTCATATAGACCCATCCATCACATGTGATGCTTGACATGATCACAGGGCGATGAGCTGTGGGAAAACTCAACAGGTCACTGTAACATCTCCTGATTTCATCTCCTTGGCAGGGTGATACCAGAATCAGCTCGGTGGCTGGTGACAAAAGGCAGAATAGAAGAAGCTAAGAAGGCCCTCCAGAAGGCAGCATCCGTCAACAAGCGCACCATCCCACCAGGACTCCTTGAGCAGGTACCTGTAACGGCATGCAGAAATGCTTGATGTCTTCTGAGACTTCCCTCTGTGCTTGGGCTTGGAGCAGCCACTGGAGCTGAGATCATCCGATCAGCATCTTTCCATGCCCACTGAGGACGGTTTGGGGATAGACAATGGGTGACTTCACCTGCATTGTACCAAAGTAAAGGTCAGGGAAGAGGCAGAGCTTCTGCTGAGGCTCAGCTTGGAACTTTCTGGAATCCACCCTGGGATGTGGAAAGGACTCAAATGCTTCCCTGGCTTTTCTTCTGTCAGCATTTCAGGAGAGCTGAGGGTGAGCACAAGGTCTCTGTTTAGTTTGTGGTTTTCAAATGCCTGAAGGGGAGCTACCTCCTTGCCCACCTCAATGTCCCTACACTGGGTAAATGCCCATCCCAAAAGTCGTCTTAGTCAGCAGTGTGCTGGGCAACCAGAGCAGATAGATGCAGGAGATCAGCCCCGCTTGGCTACGCTCCCCTCCAGAGCAGTTTTGGGGTTACAAGCCTGTCCTGCTGATGCTTTCCTTTGACTGCAGATGGAAGGGGAGATAGCCATGGGTTTCCTTGGTCTGGTTTGACTCTTTGGCTTTCTGCATTTTGAAGCTGAAGCCTGAGACAGAGAGCAAGTCTGGAAGTACTCTGGATCTCTTTCGGAAGAAACACCTCCGGAACATGACATTAATCATGTCCTGTGCCTGGTAAGGTGTCCCCTGGTCCCCTCTTTCGAAACTTCCTGGTGAAGAAAAAATAAGATTTGTGGTTGACAAGAACTATTAATTCACTTCATATGATTTTTGGGATCATGGTTATGTAAGTGTGTTCCTCTGCTATGTTTCTGTCTCCCCATACTGGACCACTTCTACCTTGTCAGGGCTTGTGGTAAAGCTGATTATTCAAGATGTTGAGGTGTTTGTGAGTAAGGCTGGAGTAATTCCAGCTCTTGACAGTCCCTGGACTTTGGACTAGTTTCGCGCCCTCCTAAAAGTTCTGGGTGCAGTCTATTCAGTTGCTGACCATATGGGGATCCATACTGCTTTATCTCATACTACTGCATCCCACAGAATTGTAACAGGTGGCGACTAGAAGCAAAACAGAGATTACTGGGAGTTTAAATAAGTTGTGTATGGTTTAACCACCCTAATTTTTATGGATAAACCAGTGGAAAACCCATCTGGCTACATGTTCTATTTCACTTTACTTGAATTTCAGGTTTGCAGACAGCCTTGTCTACTATGGGCTGAGCCTTAATGTGACAAGTTTTGGTCTGGACATCTACCTGACTCAGCTTGCCTTTGGGGCAGTGGAGTTACCAGCTCGACTTTGCTGCATTTTCCTGCTGCAGTGGTTTGGGAGGAAGAAAAGCCAGGCTGTTCTCCTGCTGCTGTCTGGCCTGATGTGTCTTGTCATCACTGGCATCCCTGAAGGTGAACAACTTCTTCCTAACCCAAGAGCACAGACAGGTGGAGCTCCAGCCAGCTCCATCCTGGTTCAGACCCCATCTTCCCAGCCCAGCTGGATGCAGACCCACGCTTGCTTTCCAGGGCTCAGCTGCTTTGAGTGACACAGCCCAAGGTCCTGCATTGGCAGCATGCTGGCTTCCTCTCTGCATGACTTTCTTCTCCCGCAGAGCTGTGCCTTGTCCTTCCACAGCTCCCAGACCTTGGTTGGCAGTGTCCATTACACACCACCACCCACTAGACACCACCACCTCCTCTCAGAAAGCTGTGGCAGAAGGGACCTTTTAGAAGCCACCTTGTCTCCCTTCCATAGATGAAGAGGAAATGTCCCCCTCCCCTTATCTGTTTCTCCCTCCACATTGCTTCAGACCATACCCTCACCCCTGCTGCTGTGATAGTGCTGTGAGTAAGGCTGAAGGACAGAGAGGGGCTGCACGATACCTTCAAGCTCATGGCATGTGTTATTACCAACAAAGCACTCCTCCCTAAAGACCTGCAGTGGCTCAGAGACTCACTTTGGTTGCAGATTTAGGAAATTCCCAAGTCCTCAAGAGAAACCTGGGTTCTCTTTGCCAGTTATCCAGAGGGTATTTTCCAGGAAAGAGTGTTGGGAATAAATTCCAATGGAAATCCAATTGGAAAACCTGTTTGAAAGGGCTGTCCTCAGAATTCCATTGCAGAGACTTTTGGTCCCAACTGAACCTTCTCCATGGATGTCACAGTCTTGATCTCTTCTCCTCCCCTCAGACCAACCAGTGGTGATCACCGTCTTGGCCACCATTGGCAAATTTACAGCCACAGCCTCCTTCTCCACCTCCTACGTCTATGCCGCAGAGCTCTTCCCCACTGTCGTCAGGTGAGATCTCCCCACACATCAGGGCTTCCCTCCACCATAGTTAGTAGCAGTGGTGGGGCAAGGGCACGGTTGTCCCCGTAGCCACACTCAGTCTCATGGTGGCCCAGGGGATGCCAAGCCCTGCCCACACTTCCCACTGTCCCTCTCTCCCCTAGGCAGACCGGCGTGGGGCTGTGCTCAATGTCGGCCCGGGTGGCAGGGATCGTGGCCCCACTGATCCGCCTCCTGAGCCAGTACCACCGGGCCATCCCCATGGCCATCTTCGGGAGTGTCCCTGTGGTGGTGGGGCTACTCTGCTTCCTGCTGCCCGAGACCCGGGGTGCCGACCTGGTGGATAACATGGGGGCAACCCCTCCTGAGCTGAGGTGTGTAACTGCAGCTCTGGATTGAAGGCAAAAAAAAAAAACAAATCCAAAGGTGCAAATTTAAAGCAATGAAAAGTATGTCAGAAACCAGGGTGGAAACAGTATTACCTCTTCCTCTTTCCTTCTATGCAGCAGCAGGACACCAGAAATTTTGTCCGAGGGAGACACCACAAAGAATGGAGTAGACTTGGAGAAGGACAAGCACAGATGCTCGGAGAGCAAGTGATGAATGGACAGGCATGCACTAAAGGCCCAGTCTGAAGCAGTTTTTCTTGAAGCAGAGCAACGAGGCACTGCTGTCTGGAAACTGGTCTTTCAGACAATCCACAAAACACTCGTGCTCAGAGGGAGAGACCCGTGTCACACTGCGTTTGGAAAAGACGCGCTTTGGACTCTTCCCGAAACCCGGCCTGTTGTGCCTGGCTGCGCGAGTCCCGTCCCTCCCCTTTTCCCCCCACCCCGAGACGTGTTTCCCAGTCCTTTGCAAACTGGTACCCGTGGAACCACCCCTGTCGTGTTTTACAGCAATAACCAATTGCCAGTAGAGTGGTAGTACTGGGCAAGCGAGCGCCGGGCTGTGTCCCTCCTGCACTAATCGCTTGGGCCGTCGGCCTTCTCCTCGGTCCCAGCCTCGACGTTTGATCAGGACGTCACCGAAACCCCGTCACACACCTATTTAGCTTTTCTCCCCACCTGGTGTTGAATTTGAGTTTCTACATGAATAATATAAATTATACTCTGCGTTTGATAAGAGACACTTGTAATGCAATATGTAAATAATGAATGGTGTTGATTTTCTTTTTTTTGGGTTGTTGTTGTTTCTTACTGTTTCACAGTTGGCCTTTGCAACTGCTATTGGCTCTGGAGTGTTTTCTACACAGAAATTGTAAGCCTGTAATTTAAGACACAGATGGAAACGTGTTTGGTTTCCATCAGCCACAAACAATGCAGAAACAGAGTGTTAAAGTGCAGTGACTGGGTTCAATCAGAACTTCTTTTACTTCTCTCGATGAACAACCTACATTTAATTTCTCTATAAGGAGCTGTGGGAGTGTGCTGAATTGTGCCATGTATGCTGAGATTCAGCATTAGTTAAACTGAGGTGGGCACCTAGACAGCTTTCCCCAGTCATGTCATCAGCCTTTAATAGTCACCTTGGCTAGCTTCTGCCAGCTCAGCCACAACAGTTTTGTGTCATCTTGTGTCTGTTTGCAAGCAGAGAATGAATGTGGCACCCTTTCATGAAGCTACCTCCTGAAGCCACAGCACTAATCTTGGTCCAAGTAGAAGGCTGGTCACTCAGGTTTGTAGCATCCTTTTGTTCCCAATCACTTATGGTGTTTTGAAGGCTGGGATGTCCCAAGTTTGAGCCAGACATGCCTGGAGGTGATATTCATTTTGTACTTCGGCTTTGGTGCACAAGATCTCTCCAGACTGCAAGTTTCACATGGGACCTGGATATGGCTGGAGATGGGGCAGGAAATTTGCAGTATCTGCGCATTGGCACTGGGTCAGGGTTGCAGAAAAGTTTGTTGGTGTCACTGACACTGGGGATGCACTGATTGTCTCCATGGTACTTGTGGGTCTCCTCTGGCAACAGGACCTGCTTTGCCCCAAATCTCCTCACCTCATCTCGGGGAACGGGGCCAGGTCATGCTCCACAGCCTCTCCACACCTTATTACCTCTGCATTACCAGCTTTCTTGGCAGTGGGGAAATGGTGGTACATGGACCTGGGTGTCCTCAAAGGGGGAAAGAGAGGTTGAGGAGTTAGGACCTGAATGCAGACAAGTGTAAGTGAGGGTGTAAGCACAGGAACAGGGCCTTGCTCCCAAGACTGATATCAGAGGCTTAGACATTGTTCAGTATGCTCTAGGAAACTGTTTATGGTGTCCTTGGCATTTGTTTACCGCTGCAACCTTCAGCACCTTCCCACAACTGGACTTCCTGTGAGCGTGAGCGTGGTGAGGAACTAGAACAGGTTGCTCAGAGAAGCTGTGGATGTCCCATCCCTGGAAGTGTTCAAGACCAGGCTGGATGGGGCTTTGAGCAATCTGGTCTAATGCAAAGTGTCCCTGCCCATGACAGGGGGATTGGAACTAGATGATCTTTAAAGCCCCCTCCAACCTAAACCATTCTATGATTCTATGTTTTTATATCCTGGTAAGCCAGTAAGGTCCTATACCTGCTCTTCCCAGCTAAAGCTTGCTACCCCGTTTTGTCCTCACCTTCTTTTCAGCATTTTGGCTCTCTCCCCTTGGCATGGGATCATCCTCTTTCCCTTAATTATGCCTTCAAGTCACTTGAGGCACTTTTTTACCCTTTGCCCATAGCCTTATCGGGATGAGAGTCCACAATATCCCATTATATGCATGCAGAAGTGTGTTTGCATTCTCACATGCTGTTCCACCACGCCTATCTCAACTCTGTACTGTGAGCTCTATTTATTACACTGCAGGACTCTGTGTAGAGATGGTAGCAATGACATTAAGACACAGCAATATCATTGGACATCCTGCCACTCTTACTGGGCTGGGCAAAATATCATGACTCGAGCCGGACAAGAGGAGCTGTTCCAGAACTGGCCCAACCCTCAGCAGAGCAGCAGATCTTGGTGCATGTGGTGTTTTCCTGAGACAGGGAAATGCCAGAGCAGAGAGACCCACCAGGAGCTGGAAGATCTCACAGGAGTTGCTGATGAAATGTAGGCCTTGCCAGAGCAACCACAACCACCTCTCGCCTATAAAAAGAAGCCAAAGAAGCACTGGCAACAAAGACCACGGCAAACAGAGAGGGAAAACATGGCGTGGGGTGGCAGTTTGCACAGAAAGGTGCGTGAGTCTCCTTTAAAAACTTCTCAGCACTACCAGAAGATAGTTTCTGAGCTGTACACAGGCAAAGTTGGAGCACCACCACTGTATAACTTCTGTGAGAAGAAAGTCATCTTGAGGGACAGGAGATAAGAGGAGGGCAAGCACAAAAAAAGACTATCTTGTCAAGGTTTTTTCATAACATGGAACAAAAGTGGTCATAAACCATTTAAAGACAGAGATGGATATAGCAATAGAATAGAACAGAGCAGAATAGACCCAATAGTTCTCAGAAAGATGTATGTTTTCTTCTAAGAGACCAACTGCCACGGCACCTCTCAGTTTCCTGGAACAGACAAATTAATGTGGTCCTGCACCTCAGCCTGACAGCACAATTTTCTGTGCACAAAGCCCCATGACATGCTTTCATTCAATGACACCAGCACTAAGGCGAAAACTCTGCTGCCTGTTAGAGACATCTTTGCTCACTGCTTGCTGTTTCTTCCATCTCACTCAGCTGAGTGTCTCAAATTTAAAAAAATAAACAAACAAACAAACCCCAAACAATTTAAAGGAGTGTTTTTAAGAGAGGGTGAGAAGACCATGCCAGACAAAGGAAATCACTCCTTCTTGCAAGTGTGAGATTGTTTTCAGTGCTGCATCTGCTCCAGCTTTCTCTTCAGGGAGCACAGTATTGCTTTGCAAGTCTATTTAATGCTCTAACCAGGTGCCTCACTCAGACAAAGTTTATAGTCCTAATTTCCTGGAGATGGGACAGAAAAGAGGAAGAGAAAATTTTGCATCTATTCCAGTTTCTAATTTCTTTCTTTGTTTCCTGAAATGTTAAGCACCAGATTTTCTCCATTGAGGGCACTGTTGAACACCAGAGACAGCATTGCAGTGCCTGAGGACAAGCTATAGAGGGAGGTACAGGAAGGCAAAAAGCAAAAAGAAAGCCAGTTGCAAACTGGCAGTGATGGTGTGAGAGGTGGTGGTGTCCTGCCAATGGAGACCCTGCCTGTCCTCAGTGCCAGCACAGCACTAGGTCACCTTTAATTTCAGCCACTTTGCAGGCGCACCTAGAAGTAAGTGGTCTTTGTGTAGTCCTTGTCTTGGCCCCCATCTTTTCCTTTCATGTGTCCATTTTCAGAGCTGCTGTTGGCATTTTCACAGACCTAATGAAAGGGAAAGAGTTAAAAAGCAAAAAAAACCCAACAAAAAACACCTATTATGAGCTGACAGTAGCCTTTACCAAGCCATGCATCTTTCAGCGACCCAGCTTCCCATTCACCACTCTCTGGGCCCCCATGGACACCCTTCTCCCAGCAGGGAAACAAAAGTATCAGGGTGCAATTCTTCCTGCTCCCACAGGCAATGAGGTTCTGGGAGCTACATGAGCCCAAAACCCAGAGGACATGGCTATGAGGCACCAGCCCTTCCCAGGGGAGGGCAGGGTGAGGCAAGAGAAGCAAAAGCCATCCCTGGAGTCCTTCCGTCCCATGGACAGGAATGAAGGGATGACCACCATGGATGGGGTTATGGGGCCTCTTCCCTTCCCTCTGCACTGGGGCACCCCTGCTCCCTGCCCTCCCACCACTGTAAGCTTTTGAAGACAAGGGTGATGATCAGAGGGCTGGAGCATGTCCTCTACAAGGACAGGCAGAGAGAGTTAGAGTTGTTCAGCCTGGAGAAGAGAAGGCTCCAGGGAGACCTTATAGGAGTCTTCCAATACATAAAGGGAGCCTACAGAAGAGATGGGGAGGAACTCTTGAACAGGGAGTGTAGCAACAGGATGAGGGGTACCAATATTAAACTGAAAGATAAGAAATTGAGGTTAGATATCGGGAAGAAATTCTTTGCTGTGAAGGTGGTGAGACACTGGAAGAGGTTGCTCAGAGAAGTTGTGGAGGCCCCATCCCTGGAGGGGTTCAAGGCCAGGCTGGATAGGGCTTTGAGCACCCTAGTCTGGTGGGATGTGTCTATGGCCATGCAGGGGGATTCGAACTCGATGATCTTTAAGGCCCCTTCCAACTGGAAATATTCTATGACTCTATGATTCTAAGACACACCCAGCCGACACAATGCAGATGGTCTCTGCAGTGCTGGAACCCCATGTCCCTGCCCAAGTGGCAGCACAGGAACCACCCTGTACCCACCTCAGCTGGAGAGCAGCCATCCCCCATTTCATCAGCCAGATCGTTGCTGTGTGTCTCGGGTAGCAGGATGCAGAGCAGCCCTCCCACCACAGGGGTACTCCCAAAGATAGCCATGGGGATGGCCCGGTGGTACTGGCTCAGGAGGCGAATCAGTGGGGCCACAATTGCCGCCACCCTGCCCAACATGGAGCACAGCCCTACGCCGGTCTGTCTGGGGGAAAGAGGGACAATGGGAAGTGTGGGCAGGTCTAGGGCTACCATGGGGGCAACCAGCCTCTTGCTCCACTATTGCCAGCAGCCATGGTGGAAGGAAGCCCCAATGTGTGGGGAGACCTCACCTCACAACAGTGGGGAAGAGCTCTGCAGAGTAGACGTAGGAGGTGGAGAAAGAGGCTGAGGCAGTAAATTTGCCAACGGTGGCCAGGACAGTAGTCACTACAGGCTGGTCTGAGGAGAAGAAGAGAGACCACTGCTGTGGGACGAAGGAGGGCCCAGCACCACTCAGGGATGTGTGGTGACAACTGTGTCACCTACATGGAGCCATCACCTCTGAACAGTGCTTGAACAAGGATCAAGGAGCAGGTCTGGACTGGGGGCCACTAGCAGTACACTTTGCATCTCATTTCCCCACGTATTAATTTTCCCATAGGACAACTCTGCTGCTAGCTGGCCTGCTGGGCTCAGCTCTACCCTATCCTATGACAATCAGCAAGAAAAACTTTTCTGATCAAAATGGGCCTTGGGGAGTCAACCATGTGGCCGTGGCAGTTCAAATCCTGAGAGACATGACCCAGTTTGATTGGGAGGACAGGATTGTGACACCAGCACGAGAAGTGTTGGGGCCTTGTGCCTCCATGTCCCAGAGGTTGGCCTCTCAGGATGGGAGGAGGTTGTTCACCTTCAGGGATGGCAGCGATGATCAAACACACCAGGCCACTCAGCACCAGGAGAACAGCCTGCGTTTTCTTCCTCCCAAACCACTGCAACAAGAAGATACAACCAACACGGGCTGGGATTTCTACTGCTCCAAACGCAAGCTGTGTCAGGTAGATGTCCAGACCAAAATTTGTCACGTTAAGACTCAACCCATAGTAGACAAGGCTGTTGACAAACCTGAAAGCCAAGCAGGGTAGCAATGAGCATAACTATTGGCCACGAGCAAATACAATATTGATCTCCAGTGACAACATTTTGACTGAGCCACATCATTTCCAAGGGGATATAAAACCAGACAAATACCACAGGACAGCCAAAGCTGGGACAGTTCTAACCTTTCACAAAAAGCACATCATCCTGAATAGCCAAAACCAGAAACACCCATCAATAACACCCAAAAACCACAAGGTGAATTTACAGTTATGACTAACAAATCTCTTCTTCACCAGGAAGTTTCGAAAGAGGGGACCAGGGGACATCTTACCAGGCACAGGACATGATTAATGTCACGTTCCGGAGGTGCTTCTTCCGAAAGAGATCCAGAGTGCTTCCAGACTTGCTCTCTGTCTCAGGCTTCAGCTTCAAAATGCAGAAAGCCAAAGAGTCAAACCAGACCAAGGAAACCCATGGCTATCTCCCCTTCCATCTGCAGTCAAAGGAAAGCATCAGCAGGACAGGCTTGTAACCCCAAAACTGCTCTGGAGGGGAGCGTAGCCAAGCGGGGCTGATCTCCTGCATCTATCTGCTCTGGTTGCCCAGCACACTGCTGACTAAGACGACTTTTGGGATGGGCATTTACCCAGTGTAGGGACATTGAGGTGGGCAAGGAGGTAGCTTCCCTTCAGGCATTTGAAAACCACAAACTAAACAGAGACCTTGTGCTCACCCTCAGCTCTCCTGAAATGCTGACAGAAGAAAAGCCAGGGAAGCATTTGAGTCCTTTCCACATCCCAGGGTGGACTCCAGAAAGCTCCAAGCTGAGCCTCAGCAGAAGCTCTGCCTCTTCCCTGACCTTGTCTCTGGTACAATGCAGGTGAAGTCACCCATTTTCTATCCCCAAACTGTCCCCAGTGGGCATGGAAAGATGCTGACCAGATGATCTCAGCTCCAGTGGCTGCTCCAAGCCCAAGCACAGAGGAAAGTCTCAGAAGACATCAAGCATTTCTGCATGCCGTTACAGGTACCTGCTCAAGGAGTCCTGGTGGGATGGTGCGCTTGTTGACGGATGCTGCCTTCTGGAGGGCCTTCTTAGCTTCTTCTATTCTGCCTTTTGTCACCAGCCACCGAGCTGATTCTGGTATCACCCTGCCAAGGAGATGAAATCAGGAGATGTTACAGTGACCTGCTGAGTTTCCCCACAGCTCATCTCCCCGTGACCATGTCAAGTAAGCAACGGACATCACATGTGATAAAGGGGATCAAAATACCCTACATTTAGGTTCAAGCACCGTGTTTGAAGACCTGAAGCAAAGCAGCTGCTTCTCTTAGTGGTCCGGTGTCCAAAGGAGATGCAGAAGTCCCTCCAGCATCTGCACTCTTACAGGAAAGACCCAGCCCGCTCCTGAGATGCTTCCTCCTCATTGCCACCCCTTACACCCACTGCTGACCTGTCTGCAAGAAGCTCTGCTCACATCCTGCTTACTGGATGGAGAAGAAAAAGGCAAATATAGGAGCAGATCCTGCAATCTCCAGCAGCCTCCAGTTGCGAATACCATAACTCAAGCCAGCCAAAATCATCTGTCCGATGGCAAAACAGCAGTGAGAAGAAAGAACCGCCGTGGGCCGGGAGGAGACACCAATCCATTCTGTAGCTGTAAAGAATTAGGGTTCAGAGTCATCCACGTGAATGATTTCCCCTGATACAAATAGGGTGCTTGCTCTCTGGGGTGGAGAAGAGCCCCCCAGGTTAGGAGAAGCCAGCAATCAGAGCTCTGGTATCAGTCACACATGAAGTCACCAGTGTTCCATGAGATGAGTCACCTTTCCTCATAGACAGGTTGCCCTGGTCCTCTGCAAGAGGACATGAGGCTGAGGTACCTTACCTCTGGATCCTGTCAGCATCCACACAGACTCTCACTGGGCCAGAGCTGGGGCTCAAATTGATCATGTCCCACATCCATGGGGCTCTGTCCCCTCACTGACCTCCTGAGCTGGGAGGCTGTCCCCTTGCCCTCCACTGTGCACTTGCATTTGACAGATCCTCCCCGTAGCTCTCACTCAGCATTGGGGAGGTGCCAAAGTGCCAAAGGGCAGTGCAGAGCAACACCTCTCATCCCCTCGGTATTTTTCAAGTCATACATGATGACTTTTTATTTCTTTGCAGACCTTTCCTATTGCATCTTGAGAAGCATCTCTCTGCCCCAGGGCAGGGGTGTCCTACTCACCCAAGGCCAGTATCGTCATGGTGATCCCTGACACCGAAGCCCCCACAACACACCTGAAGGCCATGTACACATAGAAATGGGGCACAAAGGCAATTCCTACACCAAACAAGCCCTGGAGGAAGACGGAGATCAGAATGACTGGCCGGCGGCCGATCCTGGGGAGGAAGAGGGAAGACACAGTTGGTATCTGGAGAGAGCCCCATGGAGATGGGGACGATGGGGATGAAGATTACATGAAGCTCTAACCCCAGTGGGTTATACAGAGATTGTGTCATCCTGTCTTGAGGGTGCTAAGGCTCAAGCTAGACTCTGGATTGACACATGAAGCACCCTGTGCACAATCTGTGCCCTTCTCCCTTCCACCCACTGTGTGGCCTTGTCCTCGAGGGAGCCGAGGACTTTGGTCAGGGTCCCTATTAGTGAGGAGCAGTGACATAATTCACATGGTGCAGAGCCCAGCCAGGCTGGGAACAGCGTGTCGCTCTGTGCACCATCAGCTTGGATGGGTGCTTGTGTCTCCTCACCTGTCACTTAGTGGCCCAAAGATCATGGATCCTAGGAACAGCCCCACCATGTAGACCGACTGAGAGATGTCGTGTAGCTCCTTCCTGTCGCATACCAGGTCAAACTGGAGGGAGGAAATACAGATGCTTTTGTTCTCATTGGGCTCCAGATGCTTTCTCATCCCACTTCCAAGGACCTGAGTCTCCATGGTACGCACATAACACACAAGTCAGAGGTGAGACAAGCCCGTGGGACGCTCAGTGGAGTCCCTCTCCCAAGCACTGGTACCCTGCAGGATTCCCCCCAACCCAGGCACCCCCAGGAGAGCTGAGAGCCTCCTGCTTGGGATGTGGGACAGAAGTCCCAGCACTTTGCCTTCCCTCCCAAAAGAAAAAGGATGAGTGCAACACAGTTCCTAGGGCAAGTATTTTCTTAAAGAGATGTTCTGCATCTACCAGCATCTAGAGGGCATCTATACAAAGAGTCCCAGAGGGATGATCATGTACAGGCTCCACAGAGAGGTCAGAGAGCACCGAGAGAAGTTTAGCTCTGCTCACTGCAGCATTCCTGGTGCTGCTGAAGCCCCTGGTGACAATCAGATCTGTGGCTTTGCAGGCTCTCCTCTCCTCGTCAGACCCTGTACCTTCACACAGAGGGAAGAACGGTGAAGAACTCGCTCTGTTTACAACAACCCTGGGCTGGAGTCTCCACACTGAGACCCCCCCAGACAGACACCCCAGAGCTGCTCACACTGATGGTTCCCCAACATGTGTGGGAGCAGAAACTAAGCACCAAGCAGTCTGAAGAACAAAGTCGTGCACAGGGACAAGCTGGAAGGTTACCCTCAGTGCACAGAGGGACAGTTGGGGCAGGTAAACCCGAAAGGACCCACCAGGAGGGATTAATCTCTCCACTGGCTCTACCTGTGGCCTCAAGGACATCCATATTGCAGCCTGCCTAGATGTAGGCTCTCCAGAACCACCCCTGGGGACTGGGTGGTGGAGCCAAGGTCCCCAAAATACCCCTGCTGTAAATCTCAGCTCAGCCCACGTGCACAATGGCTGGCATTGGCTTCAACAGAACTGCAGGAGACGACACCAGCCGTTTGGGGGTCTCTTCCCTTCCCTTCCACATCCCCAGGTGCCTCAAAAGGCAGTTACAGACCTCGGTCAGCAGGGACGGGGGTTGTGCTGAGGGGTACACCCAGCCACTCCTGCATTTCTCTGTGGCGTTCAAGCCATAGGCCACGATGGAGTCGAGGTCCCAGTCCACCGGCGAGTACATGGAGCACTGCTCGAAGGCCCCCTCCGCATCCCGGGGCAGGGTGAGGTTCAGCAGCTCTTCCTCCGTCAGGTTGGGGCCGACGGCACGGATCCAGCTGGTGTCGCAGTGATGTGGCACATGTGGGACCATAAAAAGTTGGCAAAACTGGTGGAAAGCCACACTGAGGCAGGGAATCAAGGTGAGCAGCACCAGCCGTTTCTGAAAAGGCCCAAAATCCCCAACTGCTTTCAAAATTTCCCCGACGCCTGACATTGGGAGCTGCGTGTGGAGCAGGACAGTGCTGGGACAGACTTTTCCAGAGAGCTAAAATTAATGTTTAAACCTAAGATAAGCTCTGCAGTCATAGGCAGCCACCACAAGTATGTAAAGTCAGGGTAGACTCAATGCTTGGTGTTTTACGTGTCCTAAGCACACCGTGTAACACATTAATCATCCCCCTGCCACCCACAAACTTACTGTGCCTGCTGCTGGCAGGAGGAAAAGGACCCCTGTTTCAGGCAACCTGGGTCACCCCCTCTGCCAAGAGATGGTCTCCAGCGCTCCCACTTGGGCAAACAAGGGTCAAGAGGGGTCAAGGCAGCCCAGCACGATGCAGACCTGGGAAAAGTCCAGGGGAACAAAGGGAGGGAGGGATGCTGATGGATGGGCTGAGCCAGAGAGAAGGAAGGCAGCCTGTTTTCCCAGGTGACAGGAGGCTCCATTTCCTTCATCTTTTGCAGCTTCCCGGTGCAACCACAAACAAGCCACGCATAGGATGGCCCCCCCTTGCTTTCCAGCCTTAAAATGACCACTGAGAACATCAAAACAGCTCTGTTCAGCCTGTCCCTGACGCAGGGATGCCTGAGACCCCTTTGGGATGTCCATGAGGCAAAGCCTCCAGAAGCGCCCAAAAGCAACGTGTAACCTCCTTGTCCTGCCCACAGATACATGGGAAGAGCAGTGTATAAGCATGATGGAAACCAGACCGTGACTGCCCTATTTGGGTTGACCAGGGCTCCCACAGGAGTCACAAGTGGAGGTAGCCCAGCTCCCCAGGCAGCCAGAGGAGAAATGCTGCCCTTGGGATAAGCCCAGCTCAGCAACTACACGCAGGAAGCACCAGAGAGAGAGAAAATCACACAAACTCTGAGCCAGGCAGAGGTGCTGGACAACACAAATTGGGTCTATTCAAGCCAAACAGGGAACAAGGACGTGGGACCTGCTGGAAGGGGTCCAGAGGAAGGCCACAAAGATGATCAGAAGATGTCTCCCATGAAGACAGGCTGAGAGAGTTGGGGTTGTTCAGCCTGGAGACATTATTGCAGCCTTCCAGTATCTGAAGGGGACCTACAAGAAAGCTGGAGAGGGACTTTTCATCAGGGACTGTAGTAGTAGGATGAGGGATAACAGTTTTAAACTGAAAGTGGGGAAATTTAGATTAGATATTAGGAAGAAATCCTTCACTGTGAGGGTGGTGAGACACTGAAACAGGTTGCCCAGAGAAGCTGTAGATGCCCCATGCCTGGAGATGTTCAAGGGCAGGCTGGATGGAGAACCTGGTCCAGTGGCCGGTGTCCCTGCCGATGGCAGGAGGTTTGGAACTGCATGGCCTTTAAGGTCCCTTCCAACCAAATCATTCTGTGCTCCTATACTCCATGAAACTCAGATGGAGGATGAAACTGAGGTGCCCCTGTTCACCTTGGGCTCTGCTTTATCAGCAGGAGCCAGGAGCAAACCTTTCCACTGGAGACCAGCCCTCAGGGTATGCTTCTGCTCCATTTCCTTCAACACACAACTCCTGTAGAGCATCCCCCT
This sequence comes from Nycticryphes semicollaris, assembly GCA_013400055.1. Classification (NCBI taxonomy): domain Eukaryota; kingdom Metazoa; phylum Chordata; class Aves; order Charadriiformes; family Rostratulidae; genus Nycticryphes; species Nycticryphes semicollaris. Next base: position 147,456 of record VXBJ01002636.1, on the reverse strand, counting down.
CACCCCATTCCTCATCAAGTCTTCCCAGGGGGTGTTGAACCTCCCACCGCCCCAAACAGAAGTGTCCCTGGGTTTGCAGACGCTGCTCGGACAAACCCCTTCTCCAAGATGGGGGTTTGGGATCCATCCCAACAACACCTCAAGTACACACCAAACACGTGGCAATGGACAATTTGTTCTTTATTGATTAAAAATTAGAGACATGCAGTAAAATACAAAGTCCAAAAAAGGAAAAAAAGCCTGAATATTTTACATCTTTCATTATAATCTACAATACACCAAAGTTGTGAAGAGGATCCGTTTTCATTAACAGAGCATTGTCCTTGAAAGAAGGAACTAACTTAAAATTACCACCTGCTTCCAGGTTCAGATCAGAAATTTGCACAAAACCCAAATTCTTAATGACACTGGAAAACAATTATGAACAGCATTGGCACTTACTGGAACAACATCAGGTAAGACAGTTGTCTAGAACTGTAAAAGCCCAAGGAAATATTTTGGATCCCTACCCAAAACATCTGGAGATCTATAGAACAAAAAACCATCAGTTTCTTCCTTACTTATTTTCTCTATTTAAGAGCTGAGGAGCCTTGGGCTAGTGTGAGCTCAAACTCTTTTAAGTCCTGGCTTTGGGAAGGTGAGCAATAACTTAATAAATAGAGATGTTGCATTGTTCCATTTGAGCAGTTCGAGTCCCACCTCTCTCAGCACCAGTACAGAAATGAACAAGGGGGTCCCCCAGGGCACGCAGGCAGGAGGGGAAAAAATAATACTGTACCATGACTACCTTTGTCTCCATATCCTAAGGGTTTCTGATACATCCCTATGGACCACAGGGTGACAGGAAAATCGAGCTGCCAGCCTGCTCTTCCCGAGCCAAGAAGCTCGATGAGGGAAACCACAGGGAGTACTTTGTGTCAGACACCAGGACAAAGAGCCAGAAGTGCCACAAGCATGTGGCCAAACCCACTTGGCCAAGTCCAGCCACCAACAACTCCCTGGTCTCAGGCACCCGCTTCCTGGGCTCTCGAGAAGCATCTGCTCTGCACCCTGGGGCGCTCTCGCTCCCAAACCCTTCCTCCTCTCCCTCCCCTTCATCCTCACTGGCCATAGGGCTGCAAATAGCCCCGGGGGACATGCCCAATATCCACCAAGAGGCTAAAAGCAACAAGGGTGGTATAAAAAGGACACGCACAATTGAGGAAACTTCCACAGCTGCTCATAGAGAACAACATATAAATACAGATTGTTCATCTGAAGACTTGGAAATTAAAAAGAAAAAAATTAATAAATGAAAAAGTCATAATTGAACCCAGTCACTGCACTTTAACACTCTGTTTCTGCATTGTTTGTGGCTGATGGAAACCAAACACGTTTCCATCTGTGTCTTAAATTACAGGCTTACAATTTCTGTGTAGAAAACACTCCAGAGCCAATAGCAGTTGCAAAGGCCAACTGTGAAACAGTAGGAAACAACAACAACCCCCCCCACCCCCAAAAAAATAATCAACACCATTCATTATTCACATATTGCATTACAAGTGTCTCTTATCAAACGCAGAGTATAATTTATATTATTCATGTAGAAACTCAAATTCAACACCAGGTGGGGAGAAAAGCTAAATAGGTGTGTGACGGGGTTTCGGTGACGTCCTGATCAAACGTCGAGGCTGGGACCGAGGAGAAGGCCGACGGCCCAAGCGATTAGTGCAGGAGGGACACAGCCCGGCGCTCGCTTGCCCAGTACTACCACTCTACTGGCAATTGGTTATTGCTGTAAAACACGACAGGGGTGGTTCCACGGGTACCAGTTTGCAAAGGACTGGGAAACACGTCTCGGGGTGGGGGGAAAAGGGGAGGGACGGGACTCGCGCAGCCAGGCACAACAGGCCGGGTTTCGGGAAGAGTCCGAAGCGCGTCTTTTCCAAACGCAGCGTGACACGGGTCTCTCCCTCTGAGCACGAGTGTTTTGTGGATTGTCTGAAAGACCAGTTTCCAGACAGCAGTGCCTCGTTGCTCTGCTTCAAGAACAGACTACGTCTAAGATGCAGAACGAAAAGACGGCTTTGAGGAAGGACTGCTTAACATAAATTAAAGAGGTTCAGCCCTCATGCCAGGCCTGGCACTCATGTGGAGAGAACCAAAAGAGTTTAAAAAAGAAAACAAATTTAAAAAAAAAAAAAAAAAAAAATAAAATTAAGGCAGTTAACAA
>VXBJ01002636.1:55045-144785 GCA_013400055.1 Nycticryphes semicollaris | reverse complement strand
AAGAGGTTAAAAAAAAAAACAAATTAAAAAAAAAAAAAAAAAGAAATAAAATTAAGGCAGTTTACAAAGGGAAGCTGACTTCTAACACCTCAAAGTCAAGAAACTTCTCAAAAACACAAACACAAGGGAAGGCAGCTCTCCCTCCCTCCCACGGGTTAAGACTTGGCTTGCTTTCTCAGGTGCAAGCATTCAAACCAGCAGTTTTCAAAAACACACAGCTGAAGAGAAGCAGATTTTCTCAGCACTCCAGGTGACCCAAACAACATGTACATCTCTGTTTTGGATAGGAGGAGAAGCAGGTAAAGAACAACAAAAGAAAAAGATCCGTTCAGTATTAAAACTTGTGCAAAAATAGCAAGTGAAAAAAAAATATGAAACCACATGTAAGCAAACATTTAGGCAAGATCATCAGAGCAGTGGAACCCCCTGCTTCGTACTCAGTAGTATTTTTCTTTAAAGTAAGGCAATAATAAAATGAACATGCAGGCAATGATGTGTTGGAACTGCATGTTTGAGATGACAGACACAAAACCATGAGAGTTGTTTACAAAAGGTGTAAACGCCATCGGTAATTTCAGGAAGGTTTGTGATCCTATTGAGGAAAAATGTTAAAGCTTCTAGGAATGGGCTGTAGTTCAATTCTTTGGCAGTAGTGGTTTGTTTTGTTTTTTTTTGTTTTAGGCTAACAGAAGCATTACGAATATGCACATGTGGGTTCTCGGTTGGGAAACATCTCCTGGGACCATTGTTTAGCTGATGCTGAGCTGTGCAAATCCTATCAGTTTGCCATCATCGGGAATATCCGAGCCTTCGACACCAGAGGCCTGAAACACAAGGAACAGAGATCCAAATAGCAACGCACACGCGCTCCACCCTCCACTACGGACCCTGCGGCGTCTCACAACATGGTGTATCAGACAGGGTCTGGGGAGGGAGCAGTCACAGGATGGCTTTGCACTGTATTCAGCAGCTCATACTACCCAAAGTTAAAAATGGGGGGGTGTTGGGGGTTTTTGGGGTTTTTTTTTTTTAAGCTAGGAATGGCTGAAGTTTTGCCAACTTCAGACTAGGAACGGCTGAAGAAATGGACTGGTTTTGCCAATGCCTGCTCCGACTGGGGCTACGTGCACTATCTGGGACAAAGTAAGTGGAAGCTCCATGGAGAAAGAGTGAAAAAAATAACAGCACTTACTACTTCACTGTCAATAAACTGGTTATGCCTTTGCTTTGCCACTATAACTACCTCTGAAGGATTAATCTGCTGTGATTTCTCCTTTCCAAGCCTATTTTAGTCTTGGTTCTCTTCTTTTGCCCCCACTCTTTTTTTTTTCTTTTAAATTATTTTTTTTTCCTGCATTTCATTCTCAGAAACAATCAGATTTGGACCCTCCCCACTCTCCTCCTCCAAGAAAGGAGCCCGTGGAGTTTCTTAGCCCACTTACATGCCCTGAAGTATTTCTGCCTTTTGTGGGCAAGCGCACATTCCCATCCCAGAAAAGACCCTTTCGTAACATTTTGATATGTTTATGAGCCAGGATAATTAGCCATGTTTGTATTAGTGCATCATCTCACACTTCCCTAACCCAGGTGGGCTGCTCAGAGGACACAAGCAGGGAGCCTGAGTTGCCGACTGTTAGGCAATCAGTAGGAATCTTTGGGGGAAAAAGGAGGGTTTAGAGTGCATACATTAGATGCCTACAGCAGACATCACAGACATCTATATTCATGGCAAGTGACAACTTGTTCAATTAGGGAAAACAGGAATAAATACCAGTTTGAAAGTGACGGATCTGTTTGCTTGGGGCTCTTCCACAATTTTCTGCAAATTAGCTGCAACTGAAATCACACACACACACAAAGAAAACGGGCAAATATTAGGACAGGCTAGAGAAAAACAAAAAACCATCCCAAACTCATTAGGCCTCTTTCTATTACTCAAACTCAGAAGCAATGAAAAAGTTGAGGTCTCAGACTCAATGTACTTAAATCTAATAAACTGTGAAAATGCTGCCATTTGTTACTATGTTGCTTTTTCAGAGGTAGTTATTTTTTTCCTGCATGTGGTGGGATTCATAGTAAACTGCCCAACTGCAACTGGAAATCCAGGGTTTTTTTTGCACTAGCAGCCTTTCCAGATGTTCTCGTGTATAAGGAATAGCTTTCCTGGCTGTAGTGATAATTCATAGGCAGCGCTGGGAGTCTGAAAGTCTCATGGGCTGCTGGGGACACATTTATTTAGCAAACAGTCGCTAGAGGAAGCTGTTTGTACCTGTACAACACGTGGTGCTGCCCCAGCGCGTGTGCAATTCACACTTCCCTCCCTTGAAACAAACCAACCAACCAAAAAAAAAGGCCCAGCTGATTCCCAACCCAGACTTCTCTTGCGCAGGACCTGTGAGCAGTACAGGCTTGGCAGTGCCAGATGTGTCAGATAACAATTTAGCTAATGCATCTATTAGCCTACATTTTGCATTAAAAGGAACATTTACTTAACATTTCCAGCTAGACCATATCCTGACATACTGAGGGTTGCCTAAATGTACTGACACAGACCTGTCACCAGCATCAACAGTGGTTTTGTAGAGCTACTGGGGTAAAGACCCAAGGCCACAGCAAACTCTCCTAGTACTCGCTCATCAGGTCATTTTAAACACGCAAAACATTACCAAAACGGTTAAAACAGAAGAAATAATTCATAATTACCTATTACCAGATCTCTGCCATCAACAAGACCTGCTGAAATGAGTTCTTGAGACACACCGTCAGCAGTATCTGTTGGGGAGAAACCCAAGAGCCAGTCACCCCGTAACTGAAATTGTCCAAATGATGAAGGCATCACAACAGAAGCCTGAAGGAGCTTGGACAAACCAAGAAGCAAAAGCGTTGTTTACGTGAGGTGGACATTAGGGTGAACACCAGGTTCAAGCAGCTCTGAGCTACGCTGTCAAACTCTGAGTTGGAATTCATGGAAGGGCTGCCCTTTGGTCATGTCTATGAAGAGTTTCACAAGAAGGGTCTTCTCAAGAGCAGTGCTCCAAGTCTGACTGAGAGGCAAGCCCTTGAGGAAGGCACCGTGGACACACACTCATACCAAGTTTACACACACACACAACGGCAAAACAAACACAAAACTTCCCCCCCCCCTTAACCAAAACCACCTCCACCCCACCAGCTCACCTCTCCCTGGGGTAAATTCAAATCGAATATCGTTGAGCTCTTTTTTTGAATTCCTGTGGGGGGAAAAAGAAAGATAATTTTATATGGAAGAAATCATTCCATGGCACTCATCGGTGCCCAAAAGCACTGTCATTGAATAATCAGTCGGTGAACTGACCTCATCGTACCCTTCCCCCTCAAAGGGCAAAATCTACTCATGTGGGTGTGCATCACGAAGGAGGGCTCTCGTCACAGTGTGTCCCTCAACCTGACAGAGCCCAAACGGGCCAACGTCCCAGAATAACTGAGTGCCATCCCCCTGGTATAACACCCTGTTGTTCTGCTATCTCAGAAACTCATGTCTGGCAGCAGACACATCCTTGGAGCACATCTTTTGGAGGAAGAGGTGACATGCAGAAGTCCCAATCCAATCCCTACCAACAACCAAGATGCCTACAGAGATGAGAGGCAGGTTTCTTAAAAGAGAAACATCAATATGTGCAATGACTGTAGAACATGTCAAGAAACATGTCAAGAAAGCCTTCTTCCGCCTGTTTTCTAGGGACAAGGACCAGAATCCATGCCTTGAATTGGGTAAAAGTTCTTCACTCTCAGAGCTGGTTGAAGTTGTGCCCAAATAGAAAGATGGTCCAACAAAAGGATCCCTGATCCCCTCAAGGGAACCCAACTAATTCCTCCTTCCCACCTTGTTAAGAGTTCAGGAATACTTATGCAAATATCAAAACCTCTATCAACCTACAGCTCTTGCCAAGATGATTTTGGACTGGATGATCTCTAGAGGTCCCTTCCAACTCTGACAGTTCCGTGAAGCGGATGATATAAACTGCTTTTCTGGGTCCCAGTTTTGGAAGGGTGGATGAAATCCAAGCTGACAAACAACATACAATCATCATCCTTTCAACTGAAAGGCAAGATGCACTACAGGAGCCTTCCAGTGTCCTACAAAGACTCGCTTTGACAGGACAGGTCAGTTTTGTGTCCTTACCTTAACCTTAGTACAAGGCTGATGGGGACTTTCGTATCTTCCTGTACCGGAGCTGCAGCGGGAGCAGGTGGGGCCTGCAATAAGATTACATCATTTTAAAATAGATTAACGGTTCCTTTCTCTGGTTTTAAACCTAGAGAGAACCTTGATCAACTATAAATAGAAATCAAAGTTTAACTCACCACTGGAATCCTGACACTACAGTAAAAGAGAGGACAGACTAACGAAACAGGAGAGTCTCATGTTTAAATAGTAACCTGGGCGTTCTCTCTGCAATTGTGTTGAAAAGAGTAAAAACCACTCAACTTTGAGAAATGCCTAAAAAAAAACGAGACTTCAGAAGTACTAAATGTAAGAAGGACTGCTTGCTTTGCATCAAAACTCAAGGTTTTATGGCATTCGTGACCAGCCTCAAGACCTCCTGCGTTTTAACCCCTGCCCTAAACATCTCATTTAAAAACCTGATATACCAAGAAAAATAATTTAATTGGCAGATTAGCATACACTCTCAGTTCCTTTTTTCTGAAATCAAAGGCTTTAAGAATATCTAGCAGCAATTTTACAGCTGCCTATTTTCACCTCTAAATTACTTCTGAGTAATTGTTAGAATCTGTAATCACAGCATTTTATATTGGTCAGCAGCAGATTTCCAAGAAGGAAAGATCCAGGAAGCGTCCACCTTTATAGCGCTTCTGATGCTTCCAGTAAAGGGATGATTGTTATTAAATCTCCACCAAAATAAAAAAAACCCAACCAAAAACCCAAATGAAACGGAGAAGGGTCGATGCTTCTTCCACTGCACAAGTCATTTGTACCGCACACCTTGAGGCAGATTTTAAATCTGCATTAACAAGACAGACCTAACACTAGGCTGATAATTTAAGCCTGGAGGCCTTAATCAAGTTTCTTCATCTAAATCACTTGCTTTTTCACAATAGGAAAAAAACCCAAAAATAATTCAGCGATGCAAAGAGCTAGAAAGAAGAACATATTGTTAAGAAAAGAGCTATAAAGAGCTCACTGACACAAAGGTATGAAGTTCACCTTAGGACACCTTAGCCACCAACAAAGAAGCTACTGGGCAGTAGTGGCAGGGAGCAAGATACTCTGCTGGTGCAAATCAAACCACTTTCCCAGAGACCAAGGCTGCTATTTCATCTTACTGAACTGAGAGCCTTGGCCCTCACTGCTGCTGCTGTTTCAACTGCTGCAAAAAATTGAGGGATTAAACGTCGGCCCTTTTTCAAGAGATTTAAAGGGGATTGATTTAAATATTGAAGTTACTTTTAACGTAGCCAAGAATGTGTCAGACCCAAGCTCACTGTTTTTGTTTAATGACTAACATGCTGTCTTTAACAGGTCTGTAAAAAGGAACATGAGCTGACTGCAGGGAAGTGCTATACATTATCTTTCTATGTTCTTTAAAATAATTAAGTATTTCTAGGAAGGAGTATGTCTAAGGGTCATTTTTCTGACCAGAGCTGCCAGGTCTCTTCCCCTTGGGTCTGCCAAAGGGTGATGGCAGCTTGGCCCCCTCCAACAGTGACAGCTTCTCCCCACCAAATAGGAACATTAGTGAACATCTTTTATAAGAGGTGCCATCATTCAGGAGTCTGGCAAACTCTGCAGTGCAAAAAACATGTTTCAAGTCTTCCAGCAATGATTTGGGTTGGTGATTTGTCCCTTTTTAACACAAGTCAGAGCTCTTTCCTGACTTTGCTAAGCCTGTTTATCTGACCTGTATATTACACTTTGGGGTGATGTAGCTAAGAATTAAACAGAAACTTGTCAAGCTTTCACATTCCCTGTACTTTCCCCTCAAAGATCAATTCTCCCTTCTCTGCTGGAAACGGAAGTGTTTGAAAGCACCCGAAGGTTCAGAGCTTCCCAAAGATGGAGCTTCTTCATAGTTTTTGACTGCTACAAGGACAGTTTTAACCTAGGCCTCCCTTTTCTGAGGTCTGGAGCACCTGCACATTCTGGCTTCTTCCTCAGACTTTTCTCTCTGCTCTTAGCCCATAGTTATGACAGCAATACTGACACACATATTGAGAGCTTGTTCATGATACACCTTAAATACCAGGAAAAAGCAGCTGCCACTAAAACGAGAGTCTCCTTTTTTCTTACTTTTAACCTCGCCTCAAGCCAGAGTCTGTTCCCTAAGTGGCATAAGAAGACACTGTTCATCCACAGAATAAGAATGAAAAACTGCTGTACCCACACTGATGGTCTTCCTCTTACAATTCACCTGGAATTCTGCACAAGCTGCAGCACTAAATTAACTCCGGACAAGCAATTTCCAAGGCTTCAGATCATTTTAGCAACACCTGCAAAGCTGAAAGCTGGTAGGAAGGGGTTTCTGATCTTACCTGAGCTGCTGCTGGGGCTGCTGGAGTAGCCTGACTGGGTGGAGGTACAGAAGTTTGAGGTTGTGCAGGTACTTGTCCTGCAGCCTGAGGTAGTTGAGTAGGTGCCTGTGCTGGAGCATTGAGTGAAGGAGCTGGAGGCTCAGCTGATGGGAAGAGCTGCAAGAAAAAAAAAAAGTGTTTTAATGAGAAAAGGAACTCAAGAATTCAGATTCAAACACCAGCTTTCCAAAAAGCACCTGTTTGCTGTATAAATCGCTTAGGGAAGCTCAATGCCAAGGGCATTCCCAGGCCTCCAGGACACTAACATTGATCCCAAGTTGGTGTTCAAGGGGTTCAATATTCCCTTATGTCCAGGAACTCCTTCTGCCCTGAGACTTGCAAGTTTTACTCACCAGGAACTAATAATAAGAAACAAAGATAGCAAAATGACTGTGGATCTTGGAAGAAAATAGCACTCTGCAGGTAGCACAGCTGGATGCACAACATTCATATCCCAGCTGGGACAAGAGCACGCTCTCCTTTAGTTTCCCCCTTTCTCAGAATCTGAATCCTACTTATATTTTCAAGTAGCCATGCAGTTACAGCAGAGCAACTCGGCTTTGACTTTAGTTCCTTTCATAGAAAGCAATCTAGCAGAGCATTAAGGAGAACTATCACCAATTTATCCCATGGTAAAACAAGGTCAGGGTGAGAGCAATGTGGATATTCAACTGGAAAGCAAATTCAGAGCTAAAGTTCTTCAAAACACACATGACAAGTCTAGCTTTAGGATCAGACTTACTAAAGTTGGCCCCTTGCAAAAAAATATAGTAAAAAAAAATCATATGCAATTAATTTGAGACTGAGGGAAAAGAGCTCAGTGAAAGTTTGACTTTTTTTACCTCTTGTGTTATTCCCAACAGAGAAACTGATTGTGGCATAATAAATCACCCAGGCAGCAGACCTCCAAATATATTAAGGGATGTATCAGAATGAGGAAATTCATCCCAAAGGGACTCTGGTTTTCAGCTTTCTCTTTGAATTTGGTGTTTATGTCAAATTACTGTGCCAGAACTCTAGTCTGTCTTAAGATCTCCCTTTATAAGCAATCCTTAGAAACAGATAAAGGAAGAACAGGATGTCCTAACCCAAGAGTAATTCCTAGGATACGGTTCTGTTTATCTTTCTACACAGGTAGGGAAAAGAGTGACAGCACCATCGGTAGAAGATAAACAGTCCCTATCACTGAAAGATAAGATATACCAATATTCCTAATGTAAGAAACCCAGGACAGAAGTGAAGGCAGATTATAAATATCAACTCAAGTTTTGTTTGCTATCGAATACTACTACAGATTTATTTCACAGTTCCAAGCACAGGTTCCAAACCAGTGAATTAGACGATGCAAACCAGACATTTTAGAGTTGTGGTTTTGTTCCTTTCTTTTTTTTTTTAAAGAGGAAAACGGAATGCTGCTGTTTATTCAGTTTATTCTTGTGACCAATCCATTATCTTTCCCCATAGCAAGTAGAGGTGAATCCAAACTTAGCCCAGGAAGACCTCTTGACATTGTACAGCCAACAATATCTTTTATGGGGATGTTTTCAAGTGGAGCCCAGATACTTGCTTCCACTTCAACACAATACTGTTTTCCAAAGTTAATAAATACATGTTGCTTGAAACAGCAGCAATAACTAGGAGTCATCATTTCAGGAAGCCATGTGCAACTGTAACTTACCTCAGAATTCTGTAAAGGTTCTTTCACTCTGGGAGACTGAAAAACAGAGACAAAGCTGTTACTGCCTAAACAAAAGTGAAACTTTTTGACTAGAAGGACTTGTTAGAACTATACTGAACACAGAAAATATATATAATTGCTTTCAAGTTACATACATGTGCTAAGATGCATAATAAAAGGGACGTCACACAATTTGTTGGCAGCTTAACCATATCACACCACCCCGAAACCTACAGTGATGTTTCACAACCCTCAGCTGCTATTTACACAGTGACATACAACACCCTAAGCTGCCGTCATCGTTAACCGTTAGCAAAACCCAGCTTGCTCAGATTGGCTCAAATTACTTGTGGACCAAGATGACAAAACCCATTTTAAACTACCCAAGTCTTGCAGGGAAAAAAACCAAAACCAAGATAAACCACACAAATCTGCCTTGTATAATTCCTCTAGGAAACAACTCCCCTCTGGATAGTCAGGGAACTAGTTTGCAAACTGACTTGCAAGGGGAGAGGGGGCTAAAAACCAGCCTTACTGGTCCTGCTTTAGAGAAAGAAACCTCTCGCCCTGTTGGACTCTGCATCACGCTCAGCAGAACACTGACAGCAGTACACAAGTTCAGCAGTGAAACAAAGAGCTCGCTGGAACGGAGGGGAAAGTGCCACCAAACCCAACGTGACCAGCCTTTGCTTATCAGTAAACCAAAGATAACATGAATTTAGCTGTTTCACGTGAGCTGGAAGGAATTGCCAAGTACTCCTGGAAATCCCTGCAATTAAAGGCCTGCAAGCCTTGGCTTCTAACGGGTCCCATCACAATGTGGAGACAGACAGGTGGGATGGCTTGGTCCATGCTGGGATTAATGAGTTAGATGTTTCCTTCTTCACACAATGCTCTAAAAGACAAGTTGCAATTAGGACAGTACAAGTGTGATGAAGGAACTAGGCCTCATCATACCACCATCTTGAGGCAGTTCATGCACTAACCAACACCACTACCTTAAATACAGATCAGAGCAATTTGCAACATGATGACCTTCTCGTGAGATGGTTAAAAAGTCTTATTCTCAGAACAGCAAGTGGCAAAAAGCCCTCTAGAAAGGAGGAGAATTAACAGTTCCTTCAACGGTGACTATGTGCAAACAGTGTCAGGAAAAAAGAAAAAAAGAGGCAGCTGGAAAGTTAAAGCCCAAAATCCATCTCAATATGTTGAGTCTTCACTCGACAGTTACCAGGCAAGACAAAAAAAAAACCCCAAAAACCAAAAAAAACCCCACGGCACTGCTCCCAGTGATCAACAGCCCCGCTCCACATCTTTTCAGGCACAAAGATCATATCCAAGAGTACCCAGATGCCTCAAGGAATAACTCCAAAGGAGCTGGTCTGAAAGAACCCAGCGCGCTCGGCGCTGTACGGGCAAGGGCAGAAATGCTGGCCCTGCCCCAGAGCTAACAACTAACCCCAGTAAATGGCAAACAGCACTAAACTAAGGAAAAACGTGGACAGAAAGGAAATAGGACAAACATTGAAAGATGTTTACCTAATCCAAGCAGAAATAGGATGACTTTGAGGATGTGCTGAAATATATTAGTTTTAACTGACTTTTGCTTGTGTAATCAGAGATGATGTGAAGTGTGACCACACAGGGTGCCACTGCACAGATTTACTGAGTAACATAAGGTGAATGATTTAAGAGCCCAAACAGCACAATTGCTGCCATTTGAATCCAAGGTTTTAAATGCCAAGAGCAAAGAAGTTCACTAAGTCTTTATATCCAAAAGGTAATGTTGAGCCAGCAAGTCAGCTTATCCAATGAATTGGGCAGGCATTTCTGCTTGTTTCTAAGAAATACTTGTTTGCCTTCAGGTGCAGACCTAGCAAGAGACTTGTAAAATACACGTTTGTGTATGTTAAATTCAGCTTATTTTTTCTGTAAAGTGGAGACAAGCAAAAAAAAATACAAAACAGCCTACATTTATGTAGAAGCTTTTGTGCAGAGTAATACTGACATATTTCAGAAAATTAAATCACTCTGCCAGCCATTCTTTTACTTTAAGACTGACAGCAATAAAACACAGGTACAGCCAGAAACAAGCACCCAAGGCAAAACTGTGGTGAGTTGTAAGATGCCACGGTGCCCTTCCTGACCTCCAAAAAGGTACAGGTCCCCCAAAGTTCTGCATTACATCTACACAGGGTGCCTTCAAAACAACAATATACATCTAAATTTAAGTAACTGAATTGAGATCTGCTGCTCCAATACCCATCCTAAAGGTTTCTTGAACAGGAGACCTAAAAGTAAAAGCTGAGCACAGCCCAAATTAGGGAGATCAGAACAGGCAGCAGTATAAGGAAATATGCCAAAGCTCCAAGGAAGAAATAAACTGGCTTGAAACGGAGTTTGTAAACATGTGTGTGAATCTGCTCTTTTCTGCCTCAGAGGAATATAAACATTGTTCAGAACTCAGTAAACAGTGCTAAATCACTGTATCCTGAGCTTAGAGACACGACAGAACAAGTTCTAAGTAATCTCTGAAATAGAGTTAGGGTCTTTCACAATATTGCCTCCTAAAATTTGATTATATTTTAACATAAAAAAGGAGTTTAGAAGATTTCAGCTTGTAAAAGATCAAGAGACCCTCCTTGACCATGTAATATGAGGCCAGACACAGTAAGCTCTTTAAAAAGACACAATAATTGTTACCACAAAGTATGGAATTACTGTATCCACAGCAGCCTTTGACAAACCCAAGCATTTCAAAGGATGCCAAAATCTTGCATTTAATATTTAAGTGTTTACACAGAACATCAGTGGAAGAAAAAGCAATGAAACAGAAATGAGAGAAGTTGAAGCTGTAAAGGGATAAATGCTTCAAAACAATACTGCTTTTTTCCCCCCTTTCCTATTGAAAAGATTCGTCTAGAAATCATTCACTGTCTCATTAATTCAATTACAGAATGATTAAAATACATAGTCCACTTCAAGCTACCTGCTGTAACGAAAAGGGAACAGGCAAGCCATTACAGTCAAAATCCATACTGCTGACTGCTAGGAGGAAGACAAGCTGCAGATTTATTGTAATCTTTTAGTTAATCACTATTCATTACCTCTCGGTTTCTCTGGGTTAGTCTGGCCTTGGGGTCTGTTTTGCATACGTGTTGGGAGAGGAGGAGGAATTGTTTTTTGAAAGATTTTTAAGTGCTAGACCAATCACTCCTTGTGACTTCAGGGACATCATAACATTTTTTACTATCAGTAATGAATTTCAGTGTAACTGAGGAGACAGAACCAGGTCCAGTGTGTTTCAGACATCAGCCATAAGCACAGGCTCTACTGATTTCAGCTCCATCCTGGAGAGGGCAGTAGGACAAAACCCTCTCTCCTGACACTTCCAGCAGGAAGCATCTCAGTCAGCACACTTAAAACAAAGAGAATATCCTGACTCCAATGAGTTAGTATGCTGAGCTGGGAGCAGATTGCTTGAATTCGTGTTCCCAATTATGCACAGCATCCCTGAATGAGACCAGCTGTGTCCCAGAAGGATGACAGAAAAGAGATCAATACAATTTCTTCAGTCTTCAATCTGTTTTCTCTGGTTCGGCGACAAACTCGAGGGGAGAGACTGTAATTTAATGTGTATCATACTTAAAACAAGGCCACGTGCTTCCCAGGGATATTTAGACCTACCACAGTCAGAAAACAAGCCAGAGAGAATAGAGCTATCAGAGTTTGAGGACCCACCCTGAGCTGTGAAATTGCTGCTCTGCCTTCCTCACTTTCTTCATCTAGTTCATCATCACTCCATTCCCAGCCACCATCTTCAGTCTTATGAAGACGTCCGCTGGAACCCGGGACTCTCCGGACCTGCTCAGCACAAAGACAGAACCGATGTGTCGAACAGTTTCTGCAGTTGATCTTTTCTTAGGAGAAATAGCACAAGAGCATCTTCAGGTTGCACCATCTGCCAGGGTGCTTGAGTATTTTATTGAAATGCCTCACTCTGTATCTAGAAAATGCCACACTGCAATAATTCTCATTAAAAATGGGAACACAAGCATAAAAAACAAAAACCAACCCACAAAACAACCTAGTATGCCTGTAACAGCAAGAGCCCAGGAGGTTTTCAGTACCTTTTTGGAGCGTTCAGTGATTGTTGGTGCTCTCTGCAACATCTTCTCTTGCAAAAATTCTTTATTCTGCAAAAGACAAAACACCAAACATTTGCACTGCTGAAAATATCTTTTGATTCCTTTAGTGTCTCGCTAAAGAAACTGTTAAACTATTCCTAGCAGAAAGTGTTCTATATGTTTTATCTCCATTTCCCCAAAGATATGAACCACTTTATTCCTTTGGAGTACAGTATATGATGTTTCATCCTAAATAACTTTTAAGTGAGCAGTGGCACTTTCCCTACGCAAAGTGATGGGTAATTAACAATCAAGGAGTTGTATACTGTTCTGTCTGATTTACTGGGGAATATGCTTATAGTTATCATATCCCAGCATCTGACACCCCGCTGAGACATTTGGCACTCTTCCACTTGCAGATACTACACCACCTGGATCGAGTTATTTTGCTTTATCTTGCTCCTAAATTTATGCCCGTCCAACTGTCAAAGGCAAACCTCAGATGTCAGGCTGGGATGCAGGAGCCTCTTCTCTGCTGGAGTAACAAGACTGAGGAATTGGGAGAGCAGGATGTAGTGGCTGAAAAAATGTACAGCTCTGGTGAGAACCCATCTGGAGTATTGTGTCCAGTTTTGGTGTCCTCAGCATGTGAAAGACATGGACCTGTTGGCACAGGTACAGAGGAGGCCACAAAGATGCTCAGAGGGCTGGAGCTTCTCTCCTAAGAGGGCAGGCTGAGAGAATTGGTGGTGTTCAGCCTGGAGGAGATATGGTCCAGGAAGCCCTTAAATCCCCTTCCAGTCCCTAAAGGGAGTACAGGAAAGCTGGGGAGGGACTCTTTATCAGGGAGTATAGCGATAGGACAAGGGGTAACAGTTTTAAACTGACAGAGGGGAAATTTAGATTAGATATTAGGAAGAAATTCTTCACTGTGAGGGTGGTGAGACACTGGAACAGGTTGCCCAGAGAAGCTGTGGATGCCTCATCCCTGGAGGGGTTCAAGGCCAGGCTGGAAGGGGCTTTGAGCACCCTGGTCTGGTGGGAGGTGTCCCTGCCCGTGGCAGGGGGTTGGAACTGGATGGTCTTTAAGGTCCCTTCCAGCTCTAACCATCCTATGATGGCATTTAGAGAGGAAGTAAACGCAGTAATCACAACGGGTCAGACACTGGGGAACTGCTGTGATGCTTTACTTCACTGCATTAAATTTCCTTTTCAGCGAGCTACTCCGGACTGGCTGAAGTTCACGTGGGTGCCTGAACGTACAATTTTCCAACCGCTTGACTGTGAAGCCAAACTGCTGGCCGCAGGGGCAGCGGGTCAGGCAGGGAGCCTGGTGTTAGCACTGGGATCCGGCTGGGAATTTCACACCACATGCGTGAGGTCGGACAGCCCTGCTGCCTCTGCCCAAAAAAGCGCTCCCACAACTCCCCCGTGATGGTTTCTAGCACGCAGGATGGAGAGCCTCAAGACACAGGCTGTCACTGTCTGACAAGCGGCTCTCAGCATTATCAAAACATACTTTTATATGACATGGACTGTATTTAAATAGACGGTTTGGTGTAGACCTATAGATATTGGACTCTTCTGTCCTCATGTTACAGCTTGGCAGTGGCTGATACATGAAAGTAATGGCACACATTTTCACTTCAAGGTGCTGGTTTAAGTGTTGCCTCATTTACAATAACGTTAATTTTCCACCACCACACACGCTAATATGTTACTCTGCAGCAGCTTAATGAAAGCATGAAGGAAATTTTACACACAACAAAGTATAACATGAACCACAGCTGGCGTAACCAAATGGAGAAAGGTCAGCAATGTGTAAGCCATCTTGTCACTTTGGCCACCGAGCGTGTATCCAGTATGGAGACACAGACTATTCGGTTGCCTGAAATCCCATCTTGGGCAATGAAAACCTAGTTAATACTGCCAAGAGCCCAGACATCAATTGAACCTGACCTAAAGCAAACTCCTACATTTCATAAAGTGAATCACTCTCCTTGATTTACACTCGTTAGGTTTCTGTCAGCTTTAATAGGATATCCAGCTCCTGTACGGATACCCATGTGTACCCACTTCCTTTTAACCACCTTAATTTGGGAGCCGAATACTACTTTGATTAATTGGGGATGCTGCTGTGCTATCCCAGGTACCAGAGAGCTTTTTGACAGTTTAATCTGTGGTTTGTCATGTATTTTGATCACAAACACGCCACAGAAAAAAAAAATATAAGAGCAAACTTTTCCTCATTCCCATGGAATACAAATTCTCCCTTGCACATTGCATACTCACTAATCTGCAAGCAGTAATTACGTAAATGCTCGCTGGCAATGCACTTCAAGGCTAGAAATGGGAATTTCCTACTGTTTTTATCGCAGGATCTTAATTTTTCCATCATGCAACACAGGGTGAAATAGTTTTAGGGAGCCCTCTGCACAGTGGGCCTCATTCACTGCTTTGCATTCAGGCTGATTATAGAGTTTACTAAAATCTAAGTTACATTTACTGCCACAGAGACCTTTAGGGTTGGACACGCAGCCAGAATGGCACCATTACAAGAAGGAGAGGGGAGGAAACCCAAACCCCAAAAGCCACTGAAAGGCATTTAAATGCTCCAGAATTTCTAGGTAATTTCTCTTAACAGCAGCATAGGCAAGGAAGTACAGAAGAGGGGGCTCATTCTTTGTTCACAATCACCCATTCAACAGGCTCAGATACGCTGGCCATAAAGGGAAACAGCCCACACAACAGAGCTGTCACCGCTCCTCTCATGCTTGTGACAAATCCTCTCCACAGCCTCTGCACACATCAGCTTAGGAAGGGTTTGCTTACCTTTGCTTTCGTGAAAAATTTGTGCCTTAAGAGTTCTGCTGCTGTCGGTCTGTCAATAAAAACAGATGTAGAAAAGACAGTTATAAGTGCTCCCTTTCAACCCAACGGTCTTCCAGGTTGTTGCAGCTTGTGGTAACGCGGCATCTCATATGGGCATCGGCTTCTCCTGCACAATTCCCCTAAAAATCAGTCAATGTATTCCAAATAAATGTTATGCCAGCAGCCTTTTTAAACACTCAGTGTATTCTGCTCAAAGCCTATTCTGTTCCAAAAGCTGAGAAGAACTTCGAGGGGGAAGAAGGAGGGGAGGGAGGGAGAAGTTTCTCCCATTTAGAACCAGTTTGATGGGATCACAGAAACCATTTGCTCCACATTGAAAGGAAGGATCATGACCTACAACAGGAGTGCAGTACTCACCATGTGCAAGTAATGGGTATTTCAGACCTACTTGATTATTTGTGTGTAATTAGTTCCACTAATACATAGGCAAGAGAACCTTTGTCTCACAGAAAAGGAACAAGTACAAATTAGACTTTAGGATAACCACTAGAATGTAAAAGACATCCCTTGGTCAGTTTAGAAGGAGTTTTCTAAAGTCTTGGGCCTACATGAGAAAATACCAGCTTTAAGCATTTCCCACACTGCAAACTGTGTTTAAATAGTAACAGAGTTTAATTAGTGACTCACAGAGGCCATTCAGCACAGGGTTTATTTCACCTCAGACTAACAAAAAAAAAAAATCATCCACCTTACAGGAAGGGAGCCCCCAAAATAATTAAAAAGCAATTAAATTTGCCTCTTTGAGAACCCACACAATATGCATATCTGTTTCTGCAAGTTGCTTATTATGGGCTGGCCTCCTGCTTCCATCGTCAGGACGATGACAGCAGCTATTTGTCAGTGGTGCTCAAGAAGAGGGAAGGGGCAGGCCATGATTCAGAATGACTATGTTTAATTCTGAGCAGCGCGTGTTCTAACCTGCAGGGATAGGATATGCTTTAGGAAGGAGAAAAAACTATCATGCTGGGGGAAAAAAAAAACAAAAACAAAAACAAAAAACCACCTTACTATCAGCATTTATCAAGCACTCCACTGGATTCATTAAGTGTTTCAAGTGTAAAGCATGTTAGAAGAGAGAGATCCCATCTCACAATGCGTGAGAAGCCTTTGTTCCTGCAGGGAACTGAAAAATGTCTTCATTATTATTATTTTATCAAGGGACTTCTTTTCCAGAATTAGTTTTCTTACTGAGGGAAAAAAAAAGAAAACTTAAGAGGTATAAAACTGGTCTGTGGGAATGCTCGTTTCTTTTGCTTTGCATTTTAAGGAAAATTATTTTCAGTGTAGGATGAACACTCCTTTATCTGAGCTCTCCTATGGGACAGAGTGGGGGGTTTTTAAACAGCTCCGTAGAGAGCTGGACCCTCTCACAGCTGGGAATGATGCCATAACGTAGCGATAAAACACCATCCTGGGAACCACAACATACACACCACCCCCTTGGTGGCATTACCAACAACATGAGTAGTCAAGCTACTGTTAACAAGTGCCACCAGGTCACTTAAGCAATCTGTATTGATGAAAACATGCTGGTAAAATTTACTGGTTGTTTTTCCTGATCTTCCTCCCCCAAACCAAATATTACTTCTAATTAAGCAAGTCAAAACTACGCTGAAAGCCTTCTTTGCACTGGCAAGGTTTGAAAAGTTTATTTATGAAGCTTCACAGGCAAACACATGTTGCCCAACGTGTAACTCCTGATTTGTAAACACAGAGCAGTTTCAACTGGGAATAAAACATGAACTGCAGTCACCTGCTGGAGGTGGCAGGGGGGAGAATGGCAGGACACAGGCAGTGGACTGGGATGAACTCTCATTAACCCAAATGGGAGATGTGTGCCCTGGCCAGGCAGAAGGCCAGACATTTATCCTTAAAAATAGGGAGAGCAGAGAGAATTTGGTGCCACACAGCAAGATTGCTGTGTTCATTGCGACTGAAAGGCTGGAAGGGCAGTGAAAGGCTGGAAGGGTAGAGAGTGAATAAAAAAAAAAAGAGAACAGAAAAAAAAAGAAATATAATGAGATTTGTGGTTTTGTTTTAGGTTGGGTTGCTTGTCTGTTCTTCTCTTTTATTTTGGGGTTACTTGTCCTTACCTTTTCTCAGGGTCTTTTTGTAGGCACGATGAAATCATCTTCCTAAATGACTTCCCATACTTCTTCAGCATCTCCTTATCTTGCACACCCGTTTCCAAAGACGGAGGATCGTTTTGTAGCGTCAGCATTAAAACCTGAAAGAATTATGTCTATTGGCAATGAGATTCTTCTTGGCCTTTGTCAGAGACAGATCTCAGGAACGCTGTATTTTAGACAAGTATTTTCAGCAGGCAACTGAGTCAAGGACTGCTTCATTCCAACAGCTCTCTGAGGGTAGCCTGAACTCAGAAGGAAGTTCCTTAGACTGTCTCCTTGCATTCACCAGACAGCAAACACTCACCTGCCTTGTTCCTCAAGGCAATTACAGGGTCTCTCCTCTTCCATCTGCTTCCCACATTCACTAACTTTGGAGATAGAGTTATTTTCAAAAACCTTTACACCTCTGCAAATCCTGTCAGCCGAGAGGTTCAAGACTCGTACAACAGGATCTACAGTTACTTCCACCTCCTTTCCTTGGGAAGCCAGACTAATTTACACCCAGCAATTTATGCTACCATTTTCCATCACATCTCCTGGCCCAGGGGTGCAGTCCATGGGCCAAAGACAAGGCTGGGATGTGCTTTCAGGTCTGTTTGGTGTGATTAAGGGTGCAATCGTAGCAGAAATTCTACCAGGCACCCTCACTATAGATGAGCAGTTGTGCAAGGCATTTGTTTCAGAGGCTCTGTTTAGTTCTCCCTGGAGATATTTCTTAGCTATGAATCAAATGTTCCTAAAAGCAGAAGGGTAACATACAAAAGTACAAGGGTTCATTTCCCATGTATCAATACAACAGCAGGTGAAGACATTTCTCGCACAAGCCCCCATAAAGCCAAGCTGATTATTTCTGTTACATCACTTAGATGCTCTGAAGGAAAGGAAGAAAATTACTCATTTCCATTTTCACTCGTCACCTACATACAGATGAATATCTATTTTTAGAAAAGGAAGCAGCACATAGCACATGTAAATAGCTTTGAACAGCTACATTGCTTAGGGCAGCAAGAGCCCATCAGTCTCGTTGAAATTATACAGTCCACGACAGAATTCCTTGCGTTTTTTCCCCTTTCCCTGAAGGGTCACTTAATGCATAAGTATTTTGCTGTGTAACAAAGTTAACCAGCAGTGAAATATAATTCCATTCAATAAATAAACCACAAAAAGTCCTCTTGCAGGTTGCACGACTGGAACCCATAGGTAACGGAACTGGAGACTCAGAATTCTATCTGCCTATAAAAACAAATGACACTAAATGGGCAATCTTTGCACCCAGAGCTGCAACCCCTGCATCCAAAACACAATAAACAGCAGTAAAGCTTGCAGAAAATATGGCAAAACACTACCAACAACCACAGTGTAGAAGGAAGTATCAATGAAAACAGCAACAGCTACACCATAGAATCACAGAATTGTCTAGGTTGGAAGGGATCTTTAAGATCATCTAGTCCAACCACCAACCTAACTCTAATAAAATACCATCACAAAACCACACCACTAAGCTCTATGTCAACCCATCTTTTGAATACCTCCAGGGCCAGTGTCTCAACCACAGAGTTAAACCAGTGCAAAGTCTTGGCACGTAAAGTGATACATGGATGTGTCTGCTCTAATGAGCTAGGAGGCACTGGATTCCTAAATTCTATTGTAATTGTGGGGTGGAAGAGGATGCACCCAGGTCCTAAGGAGGTAACACTCAACTTGGGTAGCACTCCAGCAATTAAAAGGCTCAGGAAAGGAAAGCTTGCCCCATAGTGTGCCTGTGTGGATGCCCTGAAAGAGCTCCAAATTGGAAGTAGCTCCTGGTTCTACAGTCAGGAAACAGGGAAAGTTAGCCAAACTATATGGCTATCTAAAGTTTGAGATATTTTAAAAATATTTTTGAAATGTTGGTGTTTAAACAAGGCCATTTCCTCCGCCTCAGCTTCAATAAAATACCAATGTTGCCGACACCACACCATTTCAAACTGATACGGTACTTTCCACTGGTTCAGTGATTGACAGGACTGTGTTGGCATTAAACAAAAGACAACATTCTTTGGATAACTGGTAATAGGATTTCTGAGAGGTATCAAGAAGGATTATCAGCACAGGAGAAGGAATGGCTCACCATCCCAGTGTCACTGGATGCCAGATAGCATGTTCTGAATCATTATTTATAGCTCTAAAAACATCTGCTGTCTCCAGAGGCTCCAGGATTAAAACACACAGCACTTTGCTCAAGAATGGTGACCCTGCTGAGACTCAGGATCTAAATAAGAACTGGGCAGTTTCAGACAATGCTGATTAAGTGGCATATTTTTAAAAGGTGACTTCAGATAAATCCAAGAACATCATGATCCACAAGTGCAAGTTGAGAGGACAAACTCTTCAACAAAGTGTGCTGGCCAAACTCTTGGGAACACCCACAGAACACACTGGTCTTATCTTGCACAAGTATCTGGGGACCTGCTCACCTTCATCGGTGGGTATTTATGGTAAGGAGCTGCCCCTGTAGCCAGTTCGATAGCAGTGATCCCAAAGCTCCAGATGTCTGCCTTGAAATCATATCCTCTGACCTGAAAGATATTAGAAGAAGTTAGCGTGTGCCTCTTGCTATCCTGCATTAAAATCCCTTTCTTTAGCCTATTACACATCCCTTTGCCCTTTCATTCCTTTTCCTCTTGCAAAGAACAGCACTATAACGTTAAAGAAACTGAAAAAGCACTTTCTCTCTCCTGTCACCCCAACTCCTTACACCTTTGCAACGGAGTTTTAGAAGACACTGACTGATGAAAATTACGGTTGTGCAATGTGCAACTAGAACCACTCTGCCATAAACCTCTCCGTGTGTAGAGCATAAAAGAGGGGCAGTGGGTTAACCCAGGCTCCAACTTCTACACAAAGACACAGAGAGTCATTAAGCAGTATAATGAAACTCTCATAGTTAATAGATGGACTGTTACCCCCTTGGGACACACGCCTCACTACACTTTTAGTCAACCGCTTAATCATCCTGCCTGCAAACACGCTCGGATCCTGAAAACTTCAGTACACACCAGCTCAGTGAAAAGCCCCTCGCTCCTGTTTGTGGACTAATATTTCCCTCCACTAATTAACAGTAGCTTCTGCGCTTGACATTAAACACAGACTCGCTCAGGAAGATTTATAGCATTTACTTCCCCTCATGCACAGGAAAAAATATTTCGTATGCCAAAGCGGTTACTTCCTCGTTATCATTAGGTAATATTTTGGCACTTGCTTTCTCCACTGCAGGGAAGAGACATTATGTACTAACTCCAAGAGCAGCTACACAAAACCCAAGCGTTTTGGCTGCGCAGAATGGGTTGTATTTCTTCTTGCTAGACTATGGAAAAATGAATATTGCATCAGAGCAAAGCTAACAGGGGTATTGTGTTCAGCAAACCTAACAGGCTTCAGAAAGACAGGCATTGTGATGAAGCAAAAAAGCCTCCCCCCGCAAACTACCTTTGAAACAATCTTAAATTTTGGCCAACAAAACAAAACAAAAAACCCTTGGTACTATTTTTCCATATAAAACTATATGCAGTTGAACCGAAACGTGTTGTAGCAACAGGAATTTAGAGTTTGCACAACTTTTTTTCAACTACGTAGGCATCATTTCAACGAGCCCTGAAGGCCTGAAAGGTTTCTTGGAATGTCTCAGTTGATGGATGCC
Organism: Nycticryphes semicollaris; assembly: GCA_013400055.1. Classification (NCBI taxonomy): domain Eukaryota; kingdom Metazoa; phylum Chordata; class Aves; order Charadriiformes; family Rostratulidae; genus Nycticryphes; species Nycticryphes semicollaris. Next base: position 123,710 of record VXBJ01002636.1, on the reverse strand, counting down.
GTGATTATGAACAGATTTTAAGTCATTTAACTAAACAAGCAGAGATATCTAGTATAATTTAAAAGAACACACTGCAGGAAGAAATATGCTGTAAGGGTTGGGTTTTGGTCCGTCCCCCCTTGTCCTCCCCCCCCCCAGCCCCCCCCAGAATTTTTAGGTTTTGGGAGTGACTTTGGGACATTTTTTAGCTTTATCTTTCAGTTAGTCTCACAGGACATCTGAACACTGTACAACTCCTGAGTCCCCACCGGGATTTTAACTGTTTAGCATTTGGGGTTTTTTTAATTATATCAAATAATCCTGCTTGCAAATGAAAGCTATGAAGTTCAAAACCATCTACAGCAGTTCATCTTGACATCTGTCCAATACTTATTAGTCAGTTAGAGTTTATATCAACAACATTTATTTTTCTCATCAACTTTTACACCACCCCTCCTGTTGACCTGTCAAGTCAACACACATTAAAAGACAATGTCAGGCTATTGTGTATTAATCTGCTAAAGGGACTTAATAACACTGAAGTAAAGCTGGTGGAACTGGGCTGACAGTATCTCCCCTAGAGCAACCCCTTCGTCCTTTTCCCTGGGTAGGATACAGCAGCTCAGAGTGACACCTGCTGGAAGACAGCAAGATGATATAAATTGAAGGATTTCACAGCAGCCTCCTCGCCATCTAGTATTTGCAGGAAGTTAGATGGGAGTATAGGACTCCCTAGAAAATCTGCTTCCTTCAGAAACACATCTGATAGATCAAGAGCGCACACACCCTCCCCTCTTTGTCACTAAAACCTTGATTTCCCCTTTTCAGCACCCTCCTTAAGATATTTCCCCCCCTCACCCCATGCTGTCCTGCAGATTGCAGCCACCCTAACTTCAATGAACCTGGAGCTGCACCATTAGGTCCTGGCCAGCCTGCTGTGCCCCAGGACTGGACACTAAGGATGGAAAAACAAGGGACAATTCTGACCTAGTACTGGAAACACCAAATACTCTATTTTTATTTATTTTTAAATCAACATTAAAGAAAAAAATCCAGAAGTATATGACAGTGAAGCAGTTCAGAAGCAAGTTCTTGAACTCCAAGGAGGTTGCAGGAGTACAGTAACACACCGGCCTCTCAATCCCACCACGGAGAGACACTGAGAAGGCCAAACACCGAAAAAGCTTTTCATCTATAGAATATTTACGCTACTCCAAAATGATCTCAAAACCTCAAGAAGTTTTATACATTAGAAAAAAATACATTCAAGTCCTACCACTGGTTTAGCTGCATTTAATTTTGGATTATATATATATGGGGGGTGAGGGTCTTTCTCAAGTTCTTCCTGGGCTTCAAAATATTTTATTGTGAAGAGCAAAGCAACAAGGTGGGTTTACTTTATTAAAATGGGTTTTTTTTCCCCAAAATATTTTTGTTGAAAGGATTTTTGCAAGGGAAAAAAGAAAAAAAAGGAAAACTGGAAAAACATTTCTAGTCAGTTGTATTTCCGCTTGGCACACATGTCAAAAAACAAACCCTGAGCCCAGTCCTGTGTCAAACTGGTTTTAAGGGGATGAGGGATAATTTTCAGAAGGCTTCTGGCACTGACCATAGATGCAGGAGATGGCTGCTGCAAATACCCTGTCAGGACAGTGGCATAATTTTGTTCATGGCTCTTGCTCAGAAATGAGCAACATTATTTTACTTTAAACAAAGTTTCCGGGTGGCCTTCATCAGAAGTCACGCAGACAAAGCTCCTATAGTTTAGTCTAGAAGTAGTGGAGGATGAAAAGTCACATATATCTCCACCCAAAGGGGAAGAAGTATGACATCGTTTAGCCAGCCAAAAGGGCAGAGGAGGAAGGGGGAGATGCAAGCGTTCCTCAGCATTTACAGTCTGGGTATTCACAAGCCAAGAGAAACTAAAAATCTGAATAAAGTCAACTGCACGTTATTTCACTGTAATAACTCCCCACTCTGACACGCTGCAATTAGATACCCCAAATTCCTGTATTTGCAAATGAACAAGAGCACGTTGCTGAGCTGTTTACTTGCATATTTACCAAGTGTAAAGCTATGTATATGATACCTCACATTTATGCAAGAGGGAGGGGCAGGTTTATCTTTTTTATGCAACAACTGAGCTGTCTCATCCTCACCTTAGATAGGAGCCTGAAGAGAAGCAACAGGACAAAAAACTACTGAACACTTAATACTCCCCAGTACAAGCCTGGCTAGAATAGGCAAATGGAAGAAAATCCTATGGTTTTAAGAATGCCAAAGGATTTGGGATTTTTAAAGGATGCCCAATTATCATCATGGTTTGAAGTAAATACAGCCCTTGCTGTCAACAGGGTATCCCGGGTGCAGAGCAGCTAAGAGGACAGGAGGAGAAAGAATTCACCTGTTCCATCACTTCTGGTGCCATCCAGCAAGGTGTGCCCACAAACGTTTTCCTGACTTTATTCCTTGTAATGTCACCACCAGTGGCCAGAAACGCACTGACGCCGAAGTCTGAAAAGAAAAAAAAAAAAACCAAAAAAACCCAGATTTTATTAGGAACACATCCCAAGCAAACTGAAGGTTTGTCCCCTCTGTCCCCTCCTATTCCCAGCCATCTATTAAGTATTAGACCATACAGTTACGCATGAGGAGTTTCATAATAAAGGAAGAATGATCAACACTTAGGTTAAGAGTGCTGGGACACAAATGGTCTGTCATCCACCACTCAGTTACTGGGGACAGCAGAGCTTTCAGCTCCGGCAGGCAGAGAGGAAAATTCCACTTTCCATCACGGCCCACTGGTCACATTACAGCATGCCCACGCTCCCCCAGCAGACATGCTACTGGACAAACCTGCCTCTGACAGCCAGTGCTTTATTTGTATTGCATACATACATCACCAGTTGCTAACTTAACACTTGCAGCAATGAGATCGGGTACACAAGAAATTACTAGGCTTTAAAACATTTAACCGTCCTAATTGCATTCTGCAGACTGGAGGTATCAGCCCCTTAATTCTGGATGTTTCATTACGAGAATATGCTTTGCTTGGTAATCTTCCACCACAGAGATGCTCAGTGCTGTAACAGCAACTTGGAGCGGTTCCCGATGACACAGCAGCCCTACGGAATCCAGTGGCACGTGCTGCTCCCCAGCCCAACCATCCTCCGGGGAAGCCTCGCAGATGGGTACCCACAGCCCACCCTGGCGCTACCCCCTGCCCCGAAACATCTTCCACGAGCCAAGGGATGCTCAAGGATGCCTCGAGGGATGCTCAAGGATGCCTCGAGGGATGCTCAAGGATGTAATGCTGGCATTTTATTCACTGAAGAATGACACAGAAATCAGGGCCTGGGAATAGGAGCAGGAGTGTGCAGGGAGAGCGATGGGATACAGCATGATTGTTCAGAGAAGCGCGTTACAACAACAGATTTGGCAACCAAGTCATTCAAGAGAGGATAGCAGACTTTTCTTAGGAGAAAAAAAGATAAAAACTGTAAACACAAAACTTTCTTCCCATTTTGCTCCAAACTACACTGCTTATGTGGTGTAGAATTATTCTACACCAATTCTCCGTAACTCAATTTTATCCATACACCCTCTTTTTTAAACACAGTACAAGCAATCAAAATGTTGGATGCCATTTCTGAGTTTGATGTCAGGCTTGGAGGATAAGTCTCTGAAATTCAAGGCCTTATTTCACATAAAAACAGAACGTTATTGACCGCAACTGGTTTGAAAATACTTGAAACTGAGCCAACATAGTTAACTGTAAATGCAAAAGTCTTAACTCGGAGGAGCCACAGAGTTACCCCATGGCTTAGAGATGTTATCCTGAGGAATGACCTGCCACAAACAGGTAATTTAAAATTTGCAAGCAATGGCATCCACGTGAGGACAGTCCCAAGCTTCCCTCTGCCTCATGCCAGCAGCGCAATGAGCCCCTTCTCACCAGTCTTTCAGTATTTGAGAAACACCACTGAAACCACCACTCAGCGGAGTAAGACACTGAAAGCTTCCAGATCACTTAGGACAGAGGCTTCAAAGGACAGGAACTTAATACTTACTAAAATAGCAGACATGGATAGCTGAAAGTCGACATTAAAGAAAGTTGCACAGAAATCACAGGGCTAAAACAAGCACCAGCAAATGTCTATCATTAGGGTTCAGCTTCTTCTCTTCCCTGTTGCCAGAGGCATCTTGTCTCCCCGCTAACCTTGAAGTTTTATAGCATGTCTGCATGGATCACTCTCCCTTGTCACCACTGCAATCTGTATTTTTCTTGGAAAACTACCTTTTGCAACATTGCTTTTGTTTCGGGATCTTCCACAGGCATATTCACCACCCTCGCATTTCTCAGACAACTAAATGAACTTCCTAAAAAGTTCAGAGTAAAATCACTTGCACTTTGCTGCTCATTACTGGAAGTCTCACAAGACCTATTGTTCTAAACACAAGCGCAATTAGAAGTTCTTTTAAATAAGATAATACTAATAAGAACTTGTCCGAGTGCCATCAGCATGTTATTGTGATGTGCTGTATTTGAACTTGTGTATATTATCTTACCTCAAGTTTCCATGCAGTCAGTTTGAGGGTAGAGGAAATGCCATTCAAAGCAAAAGCATTCCAGCAGGGAAAAACACAAGTCCTTTACGCAGCGCACGCAGCATTCACCACATTTCACATCAAATGTGGGTTTATAAATTCCAGTTGGAAGTTGTGTCCCTAACAGCTGCCATCTGAGGTCAGCAGAAAGCTTGAAGGGAATTAAATTGTCTTGCGTTACACGGTTGGTTTATTCGATGTTTTCTCAATCAATTTCCCTCATTTCCAGTGGGTTAAAACAGGCACAACCACCCTGCGTTACTCTTCTGAAACTGTCTTCCCAAATGCCCTCTTACTAACTTTATCCAAGTCCCAGCTATTTTAAGATACGAACGTGCCTGCTCTCAAGAAATACCTGTAAAGTGATGAGAAAAAGCAAGAAAATCCTAACCACAAGTTTGGGTTCAATTTTTAGTTGCAAGCAGTCGGTGCGATCCACGTCTCGTTCTCTCTGCCCCTGCTAACCACCCCTGGGGGAAGGCTAAAACAGAACAGAATTGATTTCACTCTAGAAAACGGGGAAAGTCACAAAACTGAAGAGGTAGGATAGCTCAGAAGTATTTATGTTTGTATTCTTCATCGGCAGCTTGTGCTTTATATTGGCTCAACACAGCGATAACCGGAAAGGGCTGCATCACCAGAGACGGGCAGGAACTGGATGTGTTTGGACCTGGCTTGCAATACCAGTAACCACCACTGCTGGGAATCCAACGACTGTCAGATATTCTTAATGAGCCCAAAAATTACAGACTTCCAGCAGTCTGCTAGCAAATTCGAGTCGCCAGGATGTGGTAGGATTTTAGGGTTTGGGGTTTGGGTTTTTTTTAATCATTTTACTGATTCATCTGCTGGACTTGTTTCAGTGATATAAACCAAAGACATCTTTAAAAAAATATATCTATCTCCAAACTCTCATATCACAGCAAAACCAATCCAGAATGGAAATTATGATTCTACTGATACAGGCTCTGCAAAAAAGAAAAAATATGGCCAATTTGGTCTTTTTCAGTAGAAACATCACGTGTTGCAAACCACAAACCCCCCAAAAAAACCTCTAGAAAAACACGGTGTTAGGAAACAATTCTTGCTATTAAGGTATCCAAGTTGTCAAACTTGAAAACTATATCCTGGCCACTCAGGAAATGCAAAAGCTGAAAGGAAAAAACAAAATCTCTTTTTACTATGCTGCATTGCAGAAACAAAAACTCGGCCTAAACAACTCACCAACGCCAGACCGCTGTGGCAGGACATCATCACAACACACACCACGGCTGCTGTGCACATCAGGAAGATAAATTTCTACAGTATCAGAAATTAGATTGTTTTATGCAAATCTAGAAGTCAGACCTTAAAAAAAAAAATCACCTCTCCTCAACCATCTCATATTGTAAGGTTACCTTAATTCTAAAAAGCCTGAGTACCCATTACTGTAGGCAGTTATTGCCTCATCAGGAGCCAGGACCACAGCCAGGACAGCAGAAAGGGTCCTTCAAGAGTCTGGTGGGTTTAGAGCAGACCCTAAAGCAGTTCCCAACTTCAGTGGGGGCAGAGAAACAATATGAACCAATCTTGACTTCAAACCAATCTTAAACTTGAGTAGCCAAGATGTTATCCCTCCTCAAGTGAAAATAAAAGACGGTACTAAGTGGGATTATTTTTTTCCACTGGTCACTCTCCTTCTTGTTCAGTTGTTCACCACCAGAAAATATCTGCAGTGATTTCCTGCAAACCTTGTAGCTTTGAAAGCCCTGAAGATGAATCAAGCCTGGCAGAAAGAAGAAGAAAGCAGCGGTACAGAGCAGTTTTGTGCTGAAGCACAGGAGGGTGGCAAGACACCAGACAAAATGAAGATTAGTGAAGAACAATAATCCAAACCTTCCTTCCTTGTAAAGCCTACATGGTTCTATAGTGGTGTTGGCTCTACTAATGCACACTTGCTCTCCCAAATTTCTCATTTGGAAATGCAGATCTCGGCAGTCACATGCATTTCCAAGCACCTCACATGCACAACAGCCGCTGTGTACATCCCACAAGCTTAGCCTTTTTGCAGTAAGGTCAAGGCACATAAAAGGTGCATGAAATCTCTTCACGGAGGTAAATGTAGAGATTGTAACTGATCCCCAACAGCACATAAATAAAGACACACTAACGCTGCACCAAGTAACTCGAGGAGGACAACACCCAGGTTGGGTGAAGCCACCACCCTTGGAGAAGCTCACAAGCGGTTTCAACGACCAAATAGCGCAACATCTCTCCAGGAAATGCAGGTATTACAAGCGACACAAAGAATAAGTTACTTCACATCCTGCTGCTGCAGGAGAGGCACCAAAACTCTCCATCAACCACAAAGAAAAATACTTTTGCCTGTTATTCCAGGGAGAGAAGAGGCTCAGAGGTGTCCGTGATACACCACCGCCTGCTCAAGCCAGCCCTGCAATTGGCACCCACCTCCCTGAGGGAGATTCAAGCCTTGCCCCTCGTTAAAGGAATTTAATCTCCCAACGTTAGAGTTTCCTAAGGGAAAGTGGGGGAATGACACTGCCCGCATCAGAACTCGATGTTTATGTAGAGCACTATTTTAGTAGAGTGAATTCAGAGCAGTCAGGAACACAGCGAACCGGTGACAAGCTGGCATGGATTTGTGGAAAGTTACACAAATTCAGTTACACAAGTTTTGCCCGGCCTTAACTATCCCCATTTTATAAATAGATAAAGCGAGAGGCGGGTAGGCAATTTGCCCGGTATCAATTAGCAAGTCATGAACGACTTCATGAAATCTCAAATCTGCTTTAACCTCTTGGCAAGGCAGCCTGGGGCAGGACAGGGCAGTCACTCCGGGCGCCTCTCGGAACCTGCATTAATAATCCCAAATGGTTTTGAAACCCAAAGATATCATTTTATTGTCCCTGTAACAGAAAATTCCCACATGCATAAGGACACGCGCCTTTTAGCAGACCCCAGCTTCTTGCCAATCACTCAGGGAAGGGTGGGTGGCAGCATTATTTACTATCCCAGTGGACAAAAATAGGGAAAAATACATATATTGAGCCTGCACCCAGCCTCAGTAGGTTGCCAATATCGGGCCGTGGTTGGAGCGTGGCTCGTATCAAACAAATCTCATGCACCTCGGGAGAGCTTCCCTCAACATCTCCCATCCTGTCCCAGTCTATCAAGGCTTTCACTTCATTCCAGAGTGATTTTACAGGGCCTGCAGAGTTAAACAAACTGAAGTCTATTAAGCCTCGCTGACTGTGAGAAGAAAACCTCCTGGTTTATGCAGCAATATTGGTTCTGATGCAGTTTATGTTGACAGAGAAGTGTTTTTCCCCCGCGCAGCTTTTAGACTCCAAGGAGCCAATAAACGGCTGGGCAAAGAAGTTTTATGGTCTGATTTAAAATAAATAAGTAAATAAAAATACAATAATTGCCATGGGGAGGAGCACAGCTATCTCAATTTACGTTGTATCCACCCTCAGCACAGCCCAGAACCGTGGTATCAGGGAAAGAGCCCTGCTCTCTCCGAAAGACAGATTAATTCAATGTGCAGGAAAACACACTGAAAAAGCGATACTCTCAGAATTACAAAAGGCTCCAGAAATAAATAAAAAAAAGCAAAAGAACCCACCCAACTTGTGCCAAGCCACAAACCCAACCAGTGCCCTGGGGAGGAAAAAGAAAAAAAAAAAGAAAAAAAAAAGAAATAGATGGTAACTAAGATACAAGCACACATTTCCAGTTTAGGTCTCACTGGTCAGCTGGATCTGGTAAAGATGCCTTGGGGCATTTTGAAAGCAGAAAAGAGCTACACAGTGATAAAATAGACCAGAGTCATGAGTAAAAATACCAAGTGTTAGGACTTGGGGGCGGAGGGGGGGCAGCTTATGCAGCAAATGTCCCCGAGCTCCCAGATTTCACCTGCGACCATCCAGGCTCCCACCAGGAGTTCTCACCCCCGAGGCACAGCCACCAACTCTGAGCCACGAACAGAACCCGAGACACATCGGGCACACCTTCCAGCAAGCTGTTTGTCCTTGCCAGTTCCTTCAAAGAATTGCACAGCTCAAATTAACAAAAGAGTTTGGTTTTAGTTTTCACTGGTTAGAACTGGATAATCCTGCAACAAAACTACTGCCCCGAATTACATACGGCGAAAGTTTTCTGAGTGTGAAATACAAAATATGTAAAATAAATCCACTGATGTGCTGTGGAGGGTACAGCCCAGCAGTGGGGGTTACCTCTACCACAGGGACAAGCATTTTTGTAAGCCTTCCTAAAAAGCTATTTCTCCCCCCCCACACAAAAGGATTTCCAGTTTGAGACTTGCATTCCTTACATTTAAGATTTACTTTCTTCTGAGACAATTCTAAGCCTTCCTAAAAGAAGCTGTATTTTTTTTTTCCCCCCAAAAGGATTTCCAGTTTGAGACTTACATTTAAGATCTACGTGTTTTCGGAGATGAACGTGAATTGTATCAAGCAGCAGGAGGAGGAACAGAAACATGAGGCTGCCAAGGCCAAACACCGAGTAAGACCTTCTTAACAACTCACGGGCAGTTTGGACAGAGAGATGGCAAAAGAGAAAAGATTCATTATGAAAGAATTAAAGTAACTCTTTCCCGCTACACTATTTGCATTTTTTATATCAAACCAGCTCCTTCAAGGGAGGTGCCTCGTTTGCTCAAACAAACCCTCAGGCTTCATTCCATGGCTGATCAATTTTTTTTTTTATTTTTTTTTTTCCTCCTTGTCCTGTAACTTTCCAGCGAAACTTAAACATGTTTGTTCCATGGGAACACAGTGATGTCATCCAGCTGATAATTGTAGTGCTCAACTACCAACAGAATTTATTCATAATATGCATTAATATGATTGTCAAAGGCAAGCGCTTTGATCCTGTTGAAACAAAACACACCATATTGGGATTGGTTTGCTTCCAGCGTATTTTTTTTCCTACCCTCCTCAAAAAATTCACAAGAAATTTCACCATTTCATCCTGGGTCAGGAGGAAAGGAAGCTTAAGTGTCAGAAATTCCCATAGAAACAAACAAAAAAATCTCATGTTATAACCAGGCCAGGCTGTTCTCTATTATTCAATCATTCATTTATTTTTGTTTCTTTCAAGTCATGGGCTGCCTTTGTAGAAAGGCAAGAGCTGAACCCACTGACCTTGGTTGAGTTTAATCACTCCTCAGTCTCTCGTGGAAGGTTACAGCCTCGGTCCTTTTGTGTGTTCAAAGAAAGAATTGGTAAAGAGCGAAAATTGCACATCTCACAGCACTGCTTTTGCAGGATATGCAGAAAGACAGATTTCCTCCTTTAAATATTGCACATAGAATCACAGAATCATTCAGGTTGGAAAAGACCTTTGGGATCATCGAGTCCCACCATCAGCCCTAAACTGCAAATTCCTCCCCTACACCAAATCCCCCAACACCACATCTCAACGACTCTTAAACACATTCAGGGAAGGGGACTCAGCCCCCTCCCTGGGCAGCCTATTCCAGGGTCTGACCACTCTTGCTGGGAAAAAGTCTTTCCTAATGTTCAGCCTAAACCTACCCTGGTGCAGCTTGAAGCCATTCCCTCTCCTTCTATCGCTAATCACCTGTGAGAAGAGACCAGCACCAACCTCCCTACAATGTCCTTTCAAGTAGTTGTAGAGAGTGATGAGGTCTCCCCTCAGCCTCCTCTTCCTCAAACTAAACACTCCCAGCTCCTTCAATGGCTCTTCATAGGATTTGTTCTCCAGGTCCTTCACCAGCTCCGTTGCCCTCCTCTGCACTCGCTCCAGCACCTCCAGATCTCTCTTGTGTTGAGGTGCCCAGAACTGGACACAAGACTCAAGGTGTGGCCTCAAAGAAAACATATAAACCACCAGTGGACAGTTGAGTCCAGGGGAAACACATACAAATCACAACATAAATCCTCTGAAATCCATACAAATAGCACTTTAAAACTACTTATCAACTAAAAATTACTCAGCAAAAAAAAAAATACACAAATAGGTACCTATTGCCAATGAGCCTTAATAATAAAAAATAATAAAAAAAAATCAAAAAATCAAAGCCTGGCACCCCTGTAGAAGAGAAACAGCTAAGATAGCAGAAACACTTGGAATAAAAGTGCTTTGCTCTAATGTAACAGCTATTTGCAGCCTCTCCCAGAACATAATTTAAATCTCCATGCAATTACAAATCCAGAGTGTTACATCTTGACCCCATTATGGAAAAAAAAAAAAACAAACAACAAAAAACCTGTAGGATTTCACTGTATAAAGTTTGCTACTTTGAGCATTTTAGAAGCCACTCCCTACCTTCCATCAGCTGCCACAAGGGATGAATTATTTACACCTCGTTAGAAATACAACCGCAGGCATGAAGAGCATCAGGAGACTTAAAGGGAAAACAAGGCAACTCCAGGTTTTTAACAGAAGTCCTACATTTTAGGTGCTAAAGGTCTTATTGCCTTCAGAAGGGGGAGAAGAGCTACCTATTAAAATAAGACCTTATCACAAACAGTTTATGGTTCTTTCCAATGAAATATGGGACTGAAGAAGTTCAACGTGTACAAGGATATTCGCGAAGGTGGCAGAACTAGATGTGAGCTCTGCCCTCCAGCTAGAGGTGGCACAAGGACTGGAAAGGCACCACGGGATCCATGGGAAGAGCACACTTCTGAGGGAAAGGGGAATTGGAGAGGAATTGTTCTCAGGATAGACAAATGGGACATGGGGAAGAAAAGGATAAGCAAGTCTCACGGGTTCTAAACATACGCTTCAAAACTCTTGTCTTACTTAATAGTCTACAATAACAATAATAATAATAATAATAAAATTAATTCTTATTCTGGAAAGAAAAGGGAAGTCTGTAGGCACATATGTGAAAAAAAAGACCAGGAGAGTACCAGTGAGGACATACAAACCACCCAAAAAAACCAAATCCAAAACCCACAAAACATCTTTTTCCACAGACATATGATCCATCCACAGCAAGGGCTGTTTCCAGCTGATGCAGTTTATGACAGCAGTGACTACAACAGACACCTCCAGGCACATCCACATCAAAGTCTTTCCTTTGTGTTCCCAGACTTCCCTACACTGACCCTAAGCTTGAACAACTGCTTCCAGGACTTCCAGTTCATCCCAGTTTGAGCTGGGTTGGGGCAGTCAGTTAAACATACGCTCTGCCACTCGGTCCAACCGAAGCAGACGAGGGAGCATTCACATGAGCAGTGGGACCAGCAGACCTCTGGTTAAGGCGATGCTGCAAGTGACTTTTCACATCAGACACACCAATTTCCTTCTGATTAATCCACCCACTGTTCACCACAGTCCGTTTGAAAAGCACCTGGCACACTGATGATAAATCAGTGAGATCTGTGGAATCCACTTCCAAGCCTATGAACTTGCTGTTTTAAAAACCTCTCTTAGTTCACGCCAAGAATTTTATCTGATCTATTGGTTCTGAGGAATTAACAGTCAAAGGATTTATTCATATCAATTGTCATTATTCCAAAGAATGGTATTTTAAGATAATGAGATGTAGTAAACCCTGAGTTGTTGGGGTTTGGGGTTTGTTTATTGTTGAGTTTTTTTGGTGTTGTTGGTTTTGGTTTGGTTGGTTGGTTTTTTTAAGAACTTTGGGGCTTCTTGAATCTAACTTTTTTATGTAGGTTTCTTCTTGATCACTAAATCATGGATAAACAGTTACACCTAAAGTCTATTCAAAGCTATCAGGAAAGTTACCTGCAATTTGTACTGAGCCATCTTCTCCAAGAAGAATATTTCCTGCTTTCACATCCCTGCAGAAAGATAAAGCAACAAGAAGTGGAAGTCATTAAATCTTTCCTTCAACTAACAAAAATACATTAAAAGGTTAATATTTCTTATATTTTATTTCTTGCATCAGCACTTCCTACTTACAGTAATGCAGGAACAGCAGGGACTTAACCCCAACTGTAACTTCAGTAGACACACACTAAGTGGTAAATGTACAATTCATAGCTAGTAGCATTTTAAAGTACTACACACAGGAACAAAAAGGGAAAAAAATGAAAAATTTAGCAGAAGGTACACTCAAAGATACAAGGGAAATGTTTTGTCCCTGGTTCTTAACTTAGCTTAAAAAAGTGAACAAGACCCAGCACTGGTCTGATACTCATGTACCCTTTTAGGGGGGGGGAAGGTTCCAAGTCTCACTACCACTGGATGGTATCCCATTCTTCCCCAGCCCCAAGTCTCACTGTTCTCCAGCCCTGGAGGAGTTCACCCTCTTCCTCAGGAATTCAATTCACCCCCTACACTGGTGAAAACCCACAGGAGAAAAAGTCTGTTTGCTCGTGGCTTAATGAATGAACCCATTATCATGGGTCAGGTACGCAGAGCTGGAACAGAGATGGTGAGAATGGTAAAATAGGCCCATTCAATTGTCTTGTGAAGTCTCAGCTTCAGTGAAAAAAATCATTAATTTCTCTGACCAAAGTCAACAAACACACAAGAACATCCATCATGTGCTATGGAAGGTATTGTACTATCCTCTTTCTACTAAAAAAAATAAGCTCTGGTTTGTTAACAGCGGCACTTCCCCACCTTCGGGTGGAATGCTGCTTTCGCTCCAATCGCTCCAAATATTTTTTGAAGGAAGGGACCTTAAAGACCATCAAGTTCCAACCCCCCTTCCCCATCCAAGGCAGGGACACCTCCCACTAGACCAGCCTGCTCAAAGCTCCATCCAGCCTGGGCTTGAACACCTCCAGGGATGGGACATCCACAGCTTCTCTGGGCAACCTGTTTCAGTGTCTCACCACCCTCACAAGAAAGAATTTTTTCCTAATATTTAATCTAAATCTCCCCCTGTGTTCACTCATGTCCGTCAGCACGGCTGCTAAGCTTGGCTAGGAAACCACATAGACATCGCCTCAAGAAAAGCAAAGCAGCTGCCTGGGGAATGGATGCCAGTGAATAGACAGCAACTCACAACACACCTCACCTTAATGGCAACCACCTGCATGGAAGAGAAAAGAGAAAAAAGGACAAACAAAACCCCCACACGAGCACGTTCTCCCTCCGCTGCCTTCTGCAAATATTTCAAATCCTTCCACGCATTTAAAAAAAAAAAAAAAAAGAAGCTATTTTTTCTGTCCTCCTTTGTGCATCACAAGAATAGAACTGGCATGATGGCCTGGCCAAAGAGCCCTGGTTGGATCCTGGAAATCTCCTCCTTCATGACTTTTCTCTTCTGATCAAAAGCCTGGGCAGCTGCCAATTCCAAGGCAAGATAATTTTAAACACATCCTCTCCAGCATTAACATTTGTCAGATTCTTCCCTGGTCTGGGACACTGGCATGGTGAAGTTTTCCCCCAGCATACAGCAGAATAAATGTGAACGAAGACCTGTCCATAAGAGAGGCCCACTAAAAGTTACTTTAACAGCAAACCGCGTTTGACAGCAGCCTTCAACCTACAAACAAGTATTTCAAGTCCTGCCAAATGTACATCTCTTGCTGCCAGTGACCATCGTGGAGCCTAATGCTCGTTTGAAGCAGAAGCGTAATAGCAAGCACAGGAAAATACAAATTTGCTTTAATCACAGAATCATAGAATGACACAGGGCGGGAAGGAACCTCTGGAGATCGTCTAAGTCCAACCCACCTGCAAAAGCTGGTCTAACTAGAGCAGGTTGTCCAGGAACATGTCCATGGGGGTTTGGAATGTCTCCAGAGACAGAGACTCCACAACCTCTCTAGGCAGACTATTCACCCTCAAAGTGAAGAGGTTCCTCCACATGGTTAGATGGAACTTTTTACGTTCAAGTTCATGCCCATTTCCACTTGTCCTCTCACTGGGCACCACTGAAAAAAGACTGGCCTCATCATCTTGACACCCACCCTTTAAGTATTTACAGGCGTTGATCAAATTCCCCCCCTTCCCTTCTCCCCAGCCCCCCTAATCTTCCCTTCTCCAAACTAAAAAAACTCAAGTCCCTCAGCCTTTCCTCCTAAGACAGTAGGCCTCCAGGCCCCTAATCATCTTTGCAGCCCTCTGCTCTACCCTCTCCAGCAGTTCCCTGTCCTTCTTGAACTGGGAAGCCCAGAACTGGACACACTACTCCAGATGGGGCCTCACCAGGGCAGGGTAGAGGGGCAGGATAACCTCCCTCAACTTGTTGGTCACACTTTTCCTGGTGTGCCCTAGGATACCATTGGCCTTCTTGGCCACAAGGGCACATTGCTGGCTCATGGTCATTCCATTGTCCACCAGGACTCCCAGGTCTTTTTCCTCAGAGCTGCTCTCCAGCAGATGATCAAGAACATTTGGGTAGATCTTTACGGTAACACTGAAGGGTGGACGGTGAGATTGCTATGAAGTCAGCTACTGAATGGGGTTTAAAGCAGTCAGGAGCTGTGACAGTGACGCTGGAATAAGTAGACAAACGTAACAATCGCTGCCAGTCAGCTCCGGTCCTGCTCATTTCACATTGGCCAAATGAATATGCACAGAGGGGCAAGTCAGCTTTCCTTTCAAAAAGCATTATTTTGTTTTCTTCCTGCAATTAACGCCCACAGAACAGAAAGTATCAGTGCTGCAGCGGATGGAGACTCTTTAGTAGACGGAGGGGCCTGAAGGGATTAAATACAAGTGTAAGCGTGGAGCCCCACTACCCCCTCGTAGCATCCACTGGCCAAATCCAATACAGTTGGAGCTGTCAAGAGTTAATCACCATGAGATACACAAACCTGACTAATCCCTGCACTCCCACTAAGCATTCCCAGTCCATAACATCGAGGGAATGGAAAAGCTCCCTGCCAGTATTTCAGTAGAAGATGCCTTTGGGATGCAGCCCCAAGTCTGCTGCTTCCTGGGTAAGGAGCAAGGTGTGAAATAGGCTTGGCACAGGCGCAGACATCTCCAGGAATCCCCCACCTCATACCAGCAGCAATTCAGAGGGAGGAGAGGGTGTTCAGGAAACTCTCCGATCCTACTGGAAACGTTTATCCAGATGGTCGGTTCTCCTGCGACAGCCGGGACACGTGAGGCCCTTCCAAAGCTGCCTGCCAGGCCCAGGTTACGGGGAAAGGAACAGCACGCACCGGTGTGGCCTGTTGAAGTTATTGTCCCTCTAACTGAAGATAAACATACATAATAGTAATTTCCTCTTCCACCTCTACTCCAAGGCAGCCCAGGACGCTGGAGTGTTTTCCCAGTAAGGTGGGCCACGTGGTATCGTATATTCCAAACTTCCCCTGCCAGCACGACGGCATGTGGAGCTCCCTGAGCCCCCGGAGCAGACCACATTCAGCAATGAAGTGCTGGGCAAGTTTTTAAGCAGATCTAAGGATGAAGCCTCAGCCATCATGCGCTTCAGAGTAAAAAACAAATCTCAAGAAGGTTTCATCGATGTAATAACTGCGGCCAGAAAGCAGCATGGGTTCAATACCACCAGGCCATGCTACTGTAACAGAGCAAGCTGGACAGGCTTGGAGTGCAAAAAGTAGTGAAACAAGCACTCAGACTGAATCCCATGGTGAAAAAGAGCCAAAGGACTCCAGTCCCTTAACCCTCTCCAATGCAGAGGCTGGTTTTCTTTTTAACTTCAGCTTGGATTAATTAAAGTGTACTTATTTTCTCGTTAGAAACAAAAGTCAATAAATATGGTGCTTCGAGCTGGTTCAAGAAATTAAACCAAGTCACTGCTACAATAAGAAATCCAGGAGGCCAACAAGGCCCACTGCCAAATACCCAAGTCGAGCTGCAAAATTAAATCACCATTTGATGTGGCGTTTCCTCCCGGTGACCAACCCTCTGAGAAGGCCATTACTCACTCTAGCGTGGTATACTCCACCCCACAGCAGCAGAATGGATCAGCAGGAAGCTCTTTGGGGGCACCCACTCTGTTTCAGAGGCATAGAGCACCATAGAAGCAACCTCCAGCTTTGCCATTCCTCACCCCAGTGCACTGTCATCTCATCACCTACTGCAACAGCACGGACTGGACATCAAAGAGCAATAACAGGGTGACCATGAGCCAGCAATGTGCCCTTGTGGCCAAGAAGGCCAATGGTATCCTAGGCCACACCAGGAAGAGCATGACCAACAAGTTGAGGCAGGTTATCCTCTACTCTGCCCTGGTGAGGCCCCATCTGGAGTAGTGTGTCCAGTTCTGGGCTTCCCAGTTCAAGAAGGACAGGGAACTGCTGGAGAGGGTAGAGCAGAGGGCTACAAAGATGATTAGGGGCCTGGAGGCCTACTGTCTTAGGAGGAAAGGCTGAGGGACTTGAGTTTTTTTAGTTTGGAGAAGGGAAGATTGCGGGGCAGCGGGGGAGGGATCTGATCAACACCTGTAAATACTTAAAGGGTGGGTGTCAAGAGGATGAGGCCAGTCTTTTTTCAGTGGTGCCCAGTGAGAGGACAAGTGAAAATGGGCACAAATTTGAACGTAAAAAGCTCCACCTAAATATGAGGAGAAACTTCTTCACTTTGAGGGTGCCAAAGCACTGGAACAGGCTGCCCAGGGAGGTGGTGGAGTCTTCCATCTCTGGAGACGTTCAAAACCTGCCTGGACATGTTCCTCTGCAACCTGCCCTGGTTGGACTTGTTTTGGCAAGAGGGTTGGACTAGATGATCTCCAGAGGTCCCTTCCAACCCCATAGCGTTCTGTGATTACGCTGGGTAAACACAAATGCCTTTCTTTAGTGTATACCGGTGTCACCAGTACTATCGTCAAATTAGGTGCTCCTTTAAAACCACCTTTAAGAGTAATTAATTGCATTAAAGCAATGGCAAGGCAGACAGAAATGGTGCTTTCCTGTTTATTCTCAACAGGAGATGCATATGAACTCACAAGCTGAATGGCAAGAAGTTTGTTACTCCAGGATACAGTTATTGCCAAGTCTAACAATATGAAGGTACTTCCTACTCATGTAGTAATGACCATATCCTGGGGTGATACGCTTGGAATAAATGGTTTGCCTCCAGCATAATCATTATACTGCAAACAGGAAGCAGCTTTAGGCTGTAGCGTAAACAGTAATTATATCACATTTTAAATGAAGTTAGAGAAGGTTGGAGTAAATTTTTTCTTGCCATCAGCTTAACAAACGTGACCATAGTTCTAGACATACCCACTCCGTAGCTGTCACCTTCCCCTCTACTAAAGCCTCCAAGAGCCCTTCCACAAAACAACAATTATGTTTTTATTTACCTTGTACTTCACAACCAGAGTAGAAAGAGAGGTCTGGACTGGCTCCAGCACAAAGCCAGATTCTCCACATGAGCCCTGAAAGGTTTCACAGCAGGGCAGAAATCCCTCCTCACCTGCATTCCAAACTGCTTTCGTTTCCCAGTGACACCAAATGCTAATGTACCAGTTACATCAGGTTAATGCCTCCAGGTTAGGGCTGGGCCATAGGCAGGAGATGTCATAAAACCCAAACTGATCCCCTATCCAACAGAATTTACGCTCAAGCATCCAGCTACAGGGGACTTGGGAGCACAGGAAGGCAATGAGATGATGCTCCCCAGTTTCAAGTGCAGGGTTCCCACATCCCCCACAGTAAGTTCTTCAACAGGGACAAGGCGGAAACTCCAGGAACTGTATCTTAATAACTTGATCCCACTAGAAAAACCCTACACGAGTCCTTAAAATCCTGCTGAATGATTAGATCTGCCCTCACCCATAGCCAATCCTCGGCACCACTATACACTCGCTGTCGTTGCAGTGACAACACTAAAGGGGAAAAGGGGGACTTGCTGGTCTGTAATGGGGAACAGCGTTATCAAAAAACCAGCTGCAACTCCGCAATCCTGGCATAAAGCTTCATATTACTTAAAGAACAGCGATTGCAAGAAAAGCAGCGAAGCATGTTAAGTTATTGCTTTTTAAACAAGCTTCTTCATATTGTTTGGAAGTCAAAAAGGGTTCACTTGGCTTGTGTTCAGAAACCTACGTTGGCAGCAAGAGCCAGGACAATTTAAAGCCACTGCGACTGCGATACAAGTGACCTGAGCACACACTGGTATCCCAGGACTGCTGCAGCTTAGGATTGAGAAGAAAAACTGTCACGTGAAGGGGAAAATGGCAAGAAGCCCCATTTATTATGCCTTTGCTTCCAACCTGCCTGTATGTGCCTTTAGGATGCAACGCTGGATGTCAGCAGAGCCGTGAGTCATCTGCCCATTAGATGTAATTTACATCAACTCTAACAATAAAATTTCCATGGACCGAGCTCCAGAGTGCATCATTTGGCATGAGGAAGGAGTGGCTGGTCCTGCCAAGTTTCATACAAAAAAAGAAAACAGTGCAAGACACAAGAATTACTATTTTCTGTTAACGGTAATGAGCAACTCAAAATATTTTTACCGAATGCAACCAATTGGTGGAGTTGATATTGTTCTGAGTAATTGGCAAAATTACTTCCAGGACAGTATCTCAACTTACGGTTAAATATGAAGCAATTTGTGACACACACACCAAGTGAGCTCTATTCTCTCTCTGCAATGGAACATTGCTCTCCCTTCAATGGCACGCTGTTACCTGTGTCACCTCTCCCCTTGGCCTTAGAAGCCAAGATATAAAAAGCAGGCAATACACGACAGCTTTACCATTTGAGACAGAGCTGCAAAATGGAAATCAGGCTTGGAGCACACAAGTGGAGTAGTATTTTTACACCCTCAAATGTCAGCATGTTCCAGTACAACACAGGAGAAGGCATCAAGGCAACTATCAGAAGTGCTGTGCGTTAGCATTCTCCCTGTTTCTGCTCAGATATGCCCTGTATACCAACATTTTCATGCCAGAGGGTTGAGCTTTACGTCCCAAACTCTTGGGCGAGATGCAATACCTCATTACAGCGCTGCACTTAACTGCAGAGCTGGGCTGGGGAACATCTCCCAAAGCTTGAAGGTCTTCCAACGGCAGAGAACTGGCACAGCAGCTTCCACACTCCTCTCTCCAGCCTCCCTGCTGAGCCAGGCATAAGCAGGGGGAAAAGAGGGCCAAGTCCACAGCTTGCTCCATCCCTGCTCATCCACAGCCTTCTCAGCAGGCCCTTGTGGCCACTGGCAGCCGGGACCAGCGGCAGCAGCCAGGCTGCTATAAATTACAGCGGGGGACAGGCCCAGCAACACGCTTTATTGCTCAGGATCAGGGAAGCACAGCGACTGCTTCCACCCTCTTCTCTGAGTCGCTGTGCCCGGCTGCTGGCCTGTGCTGAAAGATCAGGGCCCCAGTGCAGGAGCTAAATGCCAGCAGCACAAGGCAACTCATGATTTACTCTTGAGTCTCATCAACAGGAGAGGCATTTTTAAAGCCCCAACTTCACAGGAGCTACGGTAGGTAGGAATATTTAAGAGCTTTGTAACTGTCATTTTAATATCTGGAGAATGTTAGATGAATAACCCAGTGTTACCAGGAATTAAAAGGCATTCTTGTTGGTTCTTTCAAGCAGCGTGAAGCAAGGCTTTGAAAGGCAGAAGTGACCGACTGCAGCTTTGCAAACAGAGGGGTGTTTAGACAAAGCCTACTAGAAAGGACTGTCAGCTTCCAACAAGGCAAGGAGTAAGAATACACCGAGTACTTGTTCTCTCCGTGCCCTACCCTTAATATCCAGGCAGATCACACTCAGCATAGCAAAGAGACCTCTTGGGAGAGGTAACTGCATCCAGTCTCCTGGCACAGACAGACGGAAACCCCAGGAAGGGCTACATGAGAAATGAATCTGCCATTGTACTTTATTTTAGCTAAAAACATAAAAAGCCTTTCAGACGATCCCTGATGCTCTTATTAAGTGCAATTCCTCATGATTTTCTGCCTTCCACTGCTGCAGAAGTGGACTGCTGCTTTAAGTTTGGGGGCCAAGACACCGTAACTCGGGAATTTGATCAGTTTTAGGTTAAGCCACTATGTCAGCTCAGACAAGGGAGGGCTCACCAAAGCAAGCCACAGGAGGTCCTCCCGAAATTCACTCTGTCATCTTAGTTATGTGAATAGCTCCAGGGGCTGGTAAGATGCTGAGGCAGTAAAAAAAACAGTCGCAGGCCTTGGGCTAAGTCAGTGCGAGTCCATGGCACGAAGCGAGACAGCGAGCGGTGTGTCACATCCCTCACCGCGCTCCTGTCTGTCACACGGCCACTGTTATCGCAGCGCCTGCAACTTCCCTTTATCTCAGCAAATTACATCCAGCTTACGCTTTCTGTTCCTGTGCCAATTCCTCCTTTGATGTTTTGGCACTCTCATTAATTCCTTCTCTTCCCACGTGTTTACAAGCCTAACAATGGTTAAAGGGAGGTGTGGTTCAGTGACAGATCCTGTATGCCTTGGACTTTACCTCCCAAACCATTACCATGCCTCCAGCCCAGCATCAGTCCTCAGGTAAACTCAGCTGCACTCAATCTGGTGTGGGGGAAGTCGCTTCAGCTAAAAACAAAACCTTAAAAATTAGTTTTCAGACAGATCAGCTCCTTCAGACACATAATGAGATGCTACAAACAGCAGACCTAGCCCTGTCTCTCAATATGGAGACGATCTAATTATACCAACCCTCTCAGCCCCGCTTCTTCTACCTACAAAAGAGGCCATTGCTTCACATATTCACCCCATCACGCATCACTGTCATAGTATCAGCTTATTTGCCAAGCATCGAAGGCCTCTGACAAGCTTCAGCCCTTTGGGGGTCAAGAAGCTGCGTCTCTAACCTCATGCACCACTTTTTCAAGTTTCCCCAGTCACTCAGAACTTCAGTTTTCCCTCTTGTATCCCCCACAAGGAAAGGGCCTTGCCCAGCAGGGGCACGATTTCTTCCACAAATTCATCTATTCAGCCCTTCCATTTCCTGAGCCTGCTTCCTAAGGACCGCAACAGGGACAAGGCACAAAGCTCCTTTAACAGCTGCTGCATGAAACACAACACACACAGAGCAAGCTGTGGAGTCACAAGGTCTGTTTCCTACCCCTAGAGGCCCAGATATTTTTGGGAGACCCTGCCTTACTGTTGGTAACAGAGAAAAAACAGCCAAGTTATAACTTGGCCTTATTTCAATGTTTCGTGTCAAATTATTTAAGGCATAAGGAGGTGGACACAGTTCATGTGGTAATACTAGTGATGCATGTCACCATGAGGCAGTATCTCCTGCACACTAAAACATGTCCTCAGTGTGCTCAGAAACAGGAATTTCTCCAGAACTACCTCATACAGATTGCCCCAGTCCAAGTACAAGGTCTATCAGGTAGCAGAAGAACCAAGAAAGCCAGTGGATTCCCACATCTCCCTGACTTGAACCTGCCACGATGGAGAAACAGAAGTTCATTCACTCAGATCAAATAAGGCCCAAAAATGTTGAGAGAGGGCAGCTCAAAAAGACCTTAATCTCCAAATAAGCAATAAGCACCCCTGTTCCGGGGAAGCAGTATTCATATCTACACACACATGAGGTTCAAGGCATTCCCCTACGCAGCCAAGAGCCATCCATATCTCTGAAGCCACCCACAGCAACGTCTGCAACGTGACAGAAGGAAAAATTCAAGACAACCAGGGTTTGGTTACAAACTTGAACATAAGAAGTTCCATCTAAACACGAGGAGGAACTTCTTCACTTTGAGGGTGGCAGAGGCCTGGAACAACCCAGAGAGGTGGTGGAGTCTCTGTCTCTGGAGACGTTCCAAACCCTCCTGGACACATTCCTGTGCAACCTGCTCTAGGAGGCCCTGCTTTGGGAGGGGGGTAGGACGAGATGATCTCCAGAGGTCCCTTCCAACTCCATGTCATTCTGTGATTTCCTTCTCCAAAATCTAGACAATGATGGTTTTAAGAATGACCAGCATAGGAAGAAGAAAAGGAAAGAAGATCTCCTTATTTCACCCACCTATTCCTATAATAGGGACAAAGCAGTTATCAAATTGGGTGTCCGTACAATGGAAATGGTCTTCTTGGCACTCTCAGTCTACCATGGCGATGCTTTCCAGGCTGCCACAGAACAATAGATTTCTCTGTGGCAGTTCCCTATTTGTTGCTCTACCCGTCTGTAGGTTTTGTCTCACTTTTGGTTTTGAAAATATTAAGTTTTAGTTTTTAATGTTGCAACTCCATGAGAACTCTACAAGACGGGATATACTTTGATTTAGTATCCAAATGAAGCCCTGCAAAATTTGCAAGTGTGTGCTTAATGTGTTGCTACACAAGTTTAGCAAATGACCTTTTTCTTATGCTTTAGCATAAGACATGGATGAAATTACCGCAGTGGTTTGAATAAATGCTTAAGGCATCTCCACATACGCAGTTTTTAGGATGTGTGAAGGCCAGAAAATCTGCTGTGTTCCAACTGGGGACAATATTCACAGCCATCTTTTTGGAGTGAGTTATTTGCTTTATGCATCACAGTAGAAAGGACAAATGTAATGAACACCAGTGATCCTTCAGTGGTGCCCAGTGAGTGGACAAGAAGAAATGGGCACAAACTTGAACATAAAATGTTCCACCTAAACGTGAGGAGGAACTTCTTCACTTTGAGGGTGGCAGAGCCCAGAGAGGTGGTGGAGTCTCTGTCTCTGGAGATGTTCACAACCCACCTGGACAAATTCCTGTGCAACCTGCTCTAGGAGGACCTGCTTCAGCAGGGGGTTTGGACTAGATCATCTCCAGAGGTCCCTTCCATCCCCATGTCATTCTGTGATTTAAACACTCACTCTACTGCTGGAGAGATGTCACAAGAGCCTACACCGGGTGTTCAAGTCAAATAAACACAGTGACAAGAGAAGGATGTCAGGAACAGAGCGGTTGCATGTACATGTGAATGTACTTTGTTTCTTCAAAGTCAGAAGTCCATTACGTTTTCCACCTGATATAACTGATGCTGCAGACAGTGAATGAAGATTATTCCCCCTGGAAACACGTCAAACCCAAACACTCCTGACAACTCAGGAAATGCTAGAAACTGTATCAGTTCAGTGCACAACTCGGGTATGGCTCACTGACCAAAACCAGTCACTGCTGTTGAGCCTTTTGGACCTCTATCTCCCACTTTTTGTGATATTTTTCCTGCTTCTCATCCCTATTTAGCAAAGGGAGGAAGAAAAACTTAAAAATTCACCTCCCTTTTAATGCCATGCATAGTAGTTGTACCAAAAAGTTGGTTTTCCCTTGGACTAAATCAAAGTTACTTTGATTAACTGCAGGACACCCAGTGACAAAGCCCAGGGGCTCTGCAGAGAGTCACACGGGGACAGACCCCTGAACCCAAGAGTCGTACAGCAAGTGCTCACCTTCAGACATCACCCCGTGAGCTGCTGGGTGGACCCTCATAACTCAGGGATGCCCTGAGGGATGAGGCACTGACCTTAGGCTGGAGCCACTGCAGGGCCCCCCCTGCTCCTGTGCTTTCAGCAGCAGCGAATTACTACCAGAGTTTTAATTAGCAGGTTTTTTAGAGCAGAGATTGTCTTTATCCATTTCAAGGCAAATTGTCTCCACAGGAGCTATTGCTTCTGGCCATCTGCAGATGCAGGATTTACACCCACTTCGGATTTTCTCTTTGCAACCACAGAGAAATGTTTTTATTTTTTTTTTATTTTTAAACAATTAATTTCTGGATTGATGCAGAAGAAAGAGCCAGCGGGAGAACACGCTGGTTCACCAAACCACCACAACAGGCCCCAGTCTGACTGCTGTGCAGTGGGGAGTCAGTGGTCCTTGTGCCCCTGATGCTGCACATGCACAGCAAGGTGTTCCTTTGGGGGAAACAAATCGCCCAGCACAACCTTGAGAAGCGTCTCTTTTCCCCCATCCCACCAAGACTAACATTTCTATCATTCTGGCTACTGAACTGGTCACAAATTAAAGTTTTAAAATTTATACTAGCAACTACCTCTAAAGGCTTCTTCTGCCCAACCCACACTGTAAAGGAGAAGACACCAAAGTACACTTCTCTGAATAAAAAATTCCACTTCCCACAGCTGAGCAATACCTAGATTTCGAATTATTTGTATATTGACTTAAAAATCAAACTGGAAATTAGAGATGAAGGGCTCCACATCCCTTTATCCATCCCTCGATTCCCCTCTACCAAACTTCAGCTCTAAAGCATACTCCCTAAAATGAGAATATAGCACCGTGGAGAAGAGGGCTGTGAAATTCTCCTACAGTATTGCTACAGAAACAACAAAAGTACAGTATTTCAGTCATCAAAATAATCAGAAGCACACTGGAATACAGTTTCACCACAGTATCTGCCAGCCCAGCTATCGATGCATTAATCAGCTTGAACGAAGCTTGAATCCTGTAGGACAGCTGAGTTCTGCCAAAATATATCCATCAGCTCCTTCATCTTAAATCCAAAACTCACTACTGGAGGAGCACTCTGTGTATGTGCTCACATACAGACACCCTTTTTTCAGCAATTTTCTCTTAATACAGTTAGAAGAGGCAGAAAATTAAACTTTGATCCCGTGTCAAAACCATCCCAAGGGTCCCAAAAATAAGCGGATATATTAGGCACAAAACCACAGCAAGAATGTTGTTTTCAGGGTCTCTTCAAAGCAATGTTCAAAGAGCTGCCACAGCACCCTGCTGCCCCGCACTCAGCAAACTGATTTTGAAAAGACACCCCAAAAAAAAGCCAAAACCTTTTGTGTGGGGGCACAAGCTGATCTAACTCAGGATATCAAATGTGCTGTTGCGCCTCTCGCCCCGTAAGAAGTAGAGCAGCAAACAAATTAATAGCTGGATCACTGCAATGCCAATATTTCAAGTGCCTGCAACCCTAAACCACTTCCTATGCTTTTTTTTTTCCATTTGTTTTTAGCAAAGAAAAAAAAAAAAGCATGTGAGTATCACATTTATCATGCTGCATTACGAGAATCTGCTTATATTCGAACAGCGTATCATTTCACCTGGACTAACTGAAATATTCAGTTACACAACAGCTAATCGTGAATAGAAGATAAGCTCAGAGATAAAAATAGGGAGAAAGACAGAGAGACCTTGTAACAGTTAATCAGCGTGATTCATTTGTCAGGCTGCCATAAAGAGCAGCACCTGAAAAAGCCTTGAACTTCCCTCCAACAAATCCCTTTACGCAATAAAACCTCTTGGGTTGCTTTTGCTTTAGTTTTCCTTCCAAGTCATTCAGCAAACTCCTGCTAATCCCCAAATCCACCGAGGAATCAGAGTCCAAATGGGGAAGAGGTACAACATACCCCGGGTGTCACCCAGCCAAGATTAGCACAGGAGCAGCCCCTCGCTGGATGTCGGTCTCTGCTCCACTTCCATAATAAAAAACCCCACACGTCTGAGCAGATTCCTCCAGGACAGCTTCTTCCACAGGTTTCAGAGTCCAGCCCTCCGTCCTCCACACACTGGCTGGTGCCCAGGTATTTAACTCACTTAGCACGAGCCCCAGCACTAGGATTTCCAATGGCCATCGGGATCGCTGCACCGCACAGAAAAACCGCAGAGGAGAAGGGACAGGGACAGGGACAACAGCAGTGAGAGCAGGGAGCCGCCGACCCAGAGATATGGGTGATTTTGGAGGCAGACAGGGGATCATGTGTAATCGTTACCTCAGCACAGAGCATTTCATGCAACTAAAACTGACTCTGCCTTCTCCTCTGTCTTTGCCATAAGGGCCTCACACCCTCCTCCCAGCAGCCCTTGCAAGACAAATACAAAAAAATACCATTTTGGACGACGTGGGAGACTTAATGCATTTGTTGCTCAACAACGGCATCTATTCAAACCTCAGCCTGGCTGTTAATTAGGAAAGTAAACAGAGGGAAAAAAAAAACCTTATAATTTAAGCCTTTGCTAGATATTTGGCTTCCTAATCTCCTCTAGAGAATACTGTCAAGGTACTCTCTTGTCCAAAGCAGGGGATTTACACTTCCATGCAAAGACAGCTCCCCAAACCTTAATTAGAAGTGGCATTAAGTTCAGGGCAGGCTTATGCAGAGTAAGATTCAGCAGCAGCAGAATTTCATTAAGCCAGTCTTCCACACGTTAACTTTATTTACCCATTTAAGACGATGCATAATTTAAAAGTATCGAGCAGCTCCACTGTCAGACACACATTCTCTGATCTCACTGATGACTTACAGCAGTAACAAGCTGTCCCCGCTTCAGGTCAACACCACCCACAAAATGACATTTGGGCCCAGATATTCACCCTTTGGGCTTTGCCACCAGCCTGGCTGTCCCACTCCAGATGGGTTAACGACATCCATACTTGTTTCTCTAACTTCATCAAGTCATTTTCCCCCTAAATATAACACAAATGGAGTTGGGATACTCGGTGTAACCAGCCGAACGCTTTGCTCTGCTGAATGGCTGCTTGGATTTTCCAAGTCCAACCTAAACCCTTTAATTTCCACTCTTCCCAGCTGGCCTTGCTTTGGTGAAGCTCACCCCGACCACAGCTGCCCCACATCACAGACACCACGTTCAGCCCCTCAGCCATCACCTGATGCAGTCGGTTCCTCCAGAGGCAGATATTTTAAGCTGACCCAGGGGACCTAAGTTGAGTTATTTTAAACACTTCCTCTCAGAGCATCTCTGGCACGACTGCAAGATTTCCACCTGCCTTTCCCATCAGTCATGACCAATATTATGACCCCTAGCATTAAGGAAGATGGGAAAACCATACAGATATTCCTATGCATGAGGAAAGGTCCTCTCTGCACTACGACTTTAAACTGTGTTTCTCTCAGCAGCGTACACCCATCTGGATAAAATGCAAGAGAGCACTATTAACTCCATTAAGGAAACACGTTTCACCTCTCAAAGGCATGTAAGCTTGCTTTCTGCCAACAGTTAAAAGCCCATCCTTTGCTTCACAGGTAGGAAACCACACTTTTCCTCCTTTATCATGACTATTACCACGTCTCCAAATTTCCCAGACCACATAATGAGGTGGTCTTATTATTTTTTATTTTTTATTTTTGATAAAACCTTATGCAATTGTTGGAGCAGCCCCAAAACAGAGGGATGCAACATGTGCGAGGTAGATGACACACACAACCACAACCTTATGCAGCGGTGATGACACAGTTTTGATTTCTTTGCCGAAATCTCCTAAAATAAGGGCAAAACGCTTCAAAGGAGCGGGATGAGAATGGCCGGAGCAGGATCGGTTCAATCTCCTTCCAAATGATTCAATATGAATCATATTTTCCTCAGAACAAACAGTTTGAACTTTGTGTGACCATCGTATTTTAGCTGAGTGAAGTGAAGAAAAAAACCAACAAAAACCCACCACAGAATATATCCCCTATAACCTTCAGGGCCATGACTGGTGTTGCTGTTTCACCACCGCGAGTCGAAAACCACCTCTGCTTCAATACAGAAATCGTTACGTGGTGCCTTCAGAAAAACTGAAATTTAACAGGTTACTGCTGCTTTCACATATAGATTTTGATTTTATTAGACCAGAAGATGAACTAGATCAGTCAAACAAATCATCTGCAAGTCAGAGATGAGCATGGTTTTTTAAATTACTTACAGAAAGGGTGAAAAACTACCATCTACTCAGCAAGGAAGTTGGTTTGCTACTTTATTTGAACTTCTCAGAGCTACGTGAAGTCTTATCTCCCCAGAAACAAAGTTAAAGACCCAGTTGTGAAATCAAAAGTGTCTTCCATGAAGACAACTCTTGTTAAATCAGAATTTTAAGACAGACTGGAATCTGAAATTTGAGATTTCCTTCAGGGAAAAGAATTCCACCAGAATTGTTTCCAACCACTTCTTTTTTTTTTTTTAACCCAAAGCAACCTACAAAAACCGGTCTGTTTGACCAAAAATATGAAATAAATACTTCTTGGGTTTTCTAATTAAAATAACATTTTGGGGGAAAAAAATGTTACCTCCTCTTATGCAGCTATCTAAAGAGGACAGAAACTTACTCCAGCACAGCAGAAGCAGCAATGCTTATAATGGCATTGTACCAGAAGAGAGCCAAGCTCACAAAATTCCCAAGAAAGAGGAGGCTGTTATTCCCAGCAACAGTCCGTGGCTGGGATGATGTATATTACCCACAAGCAGTATATTCTGTTTTCAGCACATATTTAGGATTGCAAATCTTCTCCTTTTAATGGCAGAACTTACTGACTTAGTAACCTCTCTTCCTGAGCTACACCACACCTTGACCAGCCAAGAGGAAAACATGATTTAAAAATACCTCCCAAACAACACAGCAGCACAGAAACCCACACATTTCAGTGACCCATCAAATCACAGGCCATTAGCTAACTGGGTTTTGCCTACAGAAGGAGTTTTTCCACTAATTTTGGTTCCATCTTTTTTTTTTTTTTAATGAAATTATCCAAATTTAAATGTCATTATGTTGATCTTGCAGCTAGCCTTAAAAAAAAAAAAAAAGAAGAACAGGGCTTCAGGGCTTGAAGGACTCATGAAATTGCTCAACACTTCTTATGGAGTATCCTTGGTGATTTGTAACTCTGCAAGAAACAAAACCAGCTGAAGTTTTCCAGTTCCAACAACTGGACTTTGCAGCTGGATGCTGTCATTTAGACAAAAAGCCCTCCATAACAGAACTTCTGATACCCCCAAGTTTACCCAAGTTTGTCATCGTATTTCCTACAGCACCATTTGAATTCTGAGTTTTGATTAAGCTCCCACCTTTATTTTCCTCTTCACATGCCCTCACAGCTGGTTGTAGGATGAGACTGCATGTGCTCAGCTGCTGTTTCAGCGAAGCACATTTTGGGCAAAGATGAAAAAAATGAAAAATACCTGTGGATTTGTCCATTTTTATGCAAGTAGTCCAACCCCTCCAGCACCTCCTTAAGGATCGTGGCTATACAGGGTTCATCCAGGACACCAGTCTTGTGTTCTCCTTTGGCCACAATGTGCTTTATAATATCCAGAACAGAGCCTAGAGAAAACAGAGTTAAACACATTAGTTCAAATTAAAACAGATTCACAGCTAAGTGTGCTTTATAATCACTTAATGTACAAGTCCAAGGAATGTCTTGGGAGAGGAAACAATGATGGTCAGGATCAGAGTCAGCAGCTGAAGCCTTTGCTGCAGGATGCAGAGGCAATGATGCACAGGGGTGCAGATCTTCAAGGTGGGCTGTAAAATCCCTGCGATGACAAGTAACTGAGAAGTTATTTGAACAAGCCAAAACGTAAAGTGCACACAGCCAGGACCCTCGGAAGGTTTTTAGGTAGACATCAGTGTTACAGCTGTTTTAGTTCTGAGCACTGGAGAAGCAGGAGGGGGAAATGGAAAAAGCAGGGTGCTGCCAGGACTCGCAAACTGAAGGCAACAAGCTTGATAAAATTAGACTTTCTTTTTCAGCTCTTACAAACTCAAGGCAGAAAAAAAATCTAATACGTTAAGGAATGACACCGCCCTAAAAGAAAAAAGTGGAAATAATTAAAGAGAGAACAAATGAGGCTGAATTCTGACAATAAGTCACTTCTTCATTGCCTACAGAACTGGAATAGCTTAGATCCTTCCCTAGAAACACCAGGCTCTCTCCCAGCCATGGTGTGAATTACATCATCTTGCATGACAAACCACGCTTTATAGAGCGAACCACCTCTTTGAATCTCACCCAGGAATAAACGGAATCGATGACTAGTAACAGGCCTCTTGCGCAAGGTCCTGCATTCATGACACATTGGGTACTGTATCCTTTGTATTTGCATCTGGACTGAAGACAGTCTTCTCAGAAGTGCATTTTTATTGCTCCAGTACAGAATGTCTAAGCCTGTTTTCCAGGCCTCTGCTATTTAGCCCCTTCAGACTTGTGTTTCTATGGTTTAATGACTGGATAGTCAGCTAGTAGG
Source organism: Nycticryphes semicollaris (assembly GCA_013400055.1). Taxonomy (NCBI): domain Eukaryota; kingdom Metazoa; phylum Chordata; class Aves; order Charadriiformes; family Rostratulidae; genus Nycticryphes; species Nycticryphes semicollaris. Next base: position 93,328 of record VXBJ01002636.1, on the reverse strand, counting down.
ATTTTTACACAAAGCAATGTCAGCACTGCTGGGAAGTTCTTAAAGAAGGAGAAAAGCAGGCACGGCTGCAAAGCACAAATTCCAGCCTTAATTGTCTTTGAACAGTAAGAGAACAACTCAGTACTAACTCAGCTCATATAAAAAAAAAGCTGAAAGTTCATTCTTCTTAACTTGCAACCAAAAAAAAAGTTGAGAGAATTAAAATGGTTTTTTGTGTCTGAAGACCAGTAAAAGCTGAGAAGCTTAGTCTTGTGAATTTGGTCAATGAGAAAATTACAGGTTCTACTTTGTAAACTCTTGAAGCAAGCACAGCAATACAACGGAGGTTTTAGGTTTTCCTTTCCTCCTTCAGGTTTATGTTGACAAAAACCCTCTCCTCTTTGAAAATTTATTTTATTAACTACCCTATTTGAATTTCTTGGCCAAAAAAAAAAAGAAAAAAAATCATGCAGACCAGTTTGTGCTTAGCAAAGTAATTTCATTCTGGATTCTGACACGAAAGCAAAAAGGCTGTAAGATTCGAATCTGAACACCATGGGGAAAGGCAAGGGCTTGTTTTGCACAATTCAAACTGTGCAGGAAATAATTCCATGGGTGTGCAGTGGGAAATGGTATGTGCTGAGTTCATCTAACAGCTTGCTGCAGTCAGGAGGAGAGTCAATAGTCCCTGCCCAGCCCCACACTTTCCATCTTCTCCAGCTCACCTCCACTGGTGTTCACAGGGAGCACCAAGTCACCCAATAAATCCACCAAAAAAATAAACTGGGGGGGAAAAGTGCTCTGCTTGGTTGGCAGTGAGCATAATCTCTGAAAAGATGAGTTTCAGAGACAATGAAGAGGAAAAGAAGGGGAAGAAGGAAGGAGAACACATTTGTCAATGCAGCAAGTGATTAGACCAGCTCCCTGGCTGCCCTGAACTGCACCTCCAGCTTCCTCTTCCCCAAAAACCTTTGCTTGCTTCCAGGTATTTGCAGAAGAAGAAACAATCGTAAACATGGCAGACACTACCAAAACAGATCAAAATAAGGAAAATGGAAAAAAAAATACGTAGAAACGAAGTTGCATAACATCTCCCCAAGATTTTATGCAAGAATACTCTTAGCAGTGTTCAGCCTTCCTTTATATTGTCTTGGGCACGGAAACACACTCAGCTCTGGTGAGTTTTGACACAGGGTTTAGTCAGCTAATCAAAGGCTTCACCCAGCCGTAACTCAGGTTGTTTCCACATACGTTGGACTTCCTGCATGGCAGCAAGGTTATCTCTACCAAAGGAAATTGTAAAACCCCAGATGTAAGAGTACACTCCCCTCCACTGAAATCTCTCCTTCAGGTTCTAGCGTCTAAGAAAACGATCCTCCGATGTGTGCCACAAGGACTCACCTGGGATTCAGCCTGTCACATATTCCTATTCAAACAGTACGTGCTTACAAACCTCAATGCTTCTTATTTTGGGCATGAATTTTTGTCACACCAAAAAAGAAAAGAAAAAAACCCTACCAAAACCCCCTCCACTTTCATTGTTCAGGTTTTTTTTCCCTCTCAAATATGCCTTTATCTGGAGAACACACTGTCACTTGTTTTAGAAGTCCAGTGAAAATATGCAGTTCTTCACGTACTTGTCCTCTTTCCACCCACAACTCTGTTAGCAGACTTTGTTCAGAAACATGTCCCTTCTCCTGCAAAGGGCTCAGGGAACATGAGGAGGCAGATCATCTGGTGCTCAAAATTCATTTGGTCAAAAAGAAAAAAATATCCTGTATTTAGCCAAGTTAAAGGTTACAATTAACCCAGAAAAGGAGGTGGGGGTTAGACAGACAAGAGGGCACGCACAGAGCCAGCCTTTATTGTGAAAGGGCTGATTCACACCCATAACTATATCTGATCCCAGCCCAGCCTGCCACTTTTTAAGCCCATTTTTTAAAAACCCACTTTCACATTGAGATGTTTGAAGAAGCGGGGGGATTTGCCAGCCTTCTACAGAAAGGAGAGCAAAAAGGCTACCAGCAAAACGCTTATTTCAGGAAGCAACAGAAAAGCAACCCGAGGGACATCTTCCTGTTGCAGAAAAGTGTTATTTTGATCATCTTCACTTCATGCAAGGGAAAAAAAGTTCTGCTGCTGGCACCACAACACAGTGAAGTTGCGGATTTTCCACCTCACAGATCAGTAAATTTGGAAAGTAGGTAGTGCTTCCCAATTCAATTGCAACTTCAAAAAGCACCATGGGCTACAAAGGAGGAAGCCAAGCTGCATTTTCACACGCTTCTCCGTGCTGCATTCAAAATCTCCTGCCACAGGGGACATGGAGCGGCCGAACAACCAGATCTCCAAAGGGAAACCCACAGCTAAGCACGAAGCTACTCTGAAAGGAGAAGCCATGGGAATTCCACTATTGAGAGAAACACTTTTTGCTAGAAGATAGATACTGCATTGAATTTCCCAGGCTGATGCCAAAATGCAGTCGTTTCCGAGGATCTCAGTCAAGTGTGTGACACACTTATTGGGGTAAGATCTCCACTGCCTGAGGGTGTAAACAGGTTTTCTCACTTACACCAACGGCCTCATGCCCGAACAACAGATCAGTAGGTGGAAGTCCCATCCTTAACCTAAGGGGGAAAATGGCAACGTGGCCTGCTCCCCATCCAGCAATACATTAACTGCTAGGATTTAACTAGAAACTAATTCAGCTTAACTGGAACCAAAATCTGCCCTACACAAAAGTGTGTGCTTTACAAACTTGTCATCCCTACTCCAAAACACCAGCAAAATGGCTTCAAGCTGCACCAGGGTAGGTTTAGGCTGAATATTAGGAAAGACTTTTTCCCAGCAAGAGTGGTCAGACCCAGGAATAGGCTGCCCAGGGAGGTGGTTGAGTCCCCATCCCTGAATGTGTTTAAGAGTCGTTGAGATGTGGTGTTGGGGGATTTGGTGTAGGGGAGGAATTTGCAGAGTAGGGCTGATGGTGGGACTTGATGATCCCAAGGGTCTCTCCCAACCTGAATGATTCTATGATTCCTGACACTGCCAATTTCTGAGCCAGCTTCCAAACTAGTTTAAGAGTAACTAAAGAAGTTAAGAGTACACCCAAACACAGTTGGGCCTCTAACTAAACATAGTTTCAGTACAGATTTGTGCTCCATGTACACAAAGAGATTGAATAATTTGCCAAACAAACATTTCCCATAATCTAGCATCCAGAAGATTAGGTTCACAGTGGAAATAAGGTACTCATTCTAGATTAGTGACCAGTTACAATATTATCAAGAAAAAAGAAAAAATCCACTACAATGACTTGCTTTATTTTGTTTAAAAAAATCTTTGACTCCTCCCTAGAACACACCTTCTATTTCAGGTAATGCTGTGAAGTACTCTGTATTACACATGGCAATATGTTTGATTACAACAGTTCTCTCCTGATTTTTCTCATTAGAAATGCACAAGAAGCAGCTGCAGATTCACAGAACAAGATGGTCAGGCTTAAACAAAGAAATTAAGTTTGGCTGAGGCTGACTGGAAAGCTCCTCCAAGCCCAGAAGGGGAAACGTATCAGGAAAAGTCAAAACAAGGCAGGAAAGAGCCAAACTAGAGCCCAAATGTAAATAAATAATGCTGTCATTGATAAGGATGTTTAAAGAAGTCTGGTGATGAGTAATTGATCTCAAAGCCCAACAGAAGACAAAAGAAAGGAGGGGATATTTAAGAGACTGATGTGGAAAAAATGCAGTGATAAACAAATTCCTGCCCATCGAATATACACTGAGCAGCACGCGAACAGGAAGCCTACAAGATACTGTGCAATCTGATAAAGCATTTAGCATTAGTTATCATTCATCATGAATTAAAATGCCTCAGTATATTCTGATGCCAACTTCAAACTGTATTACGTCTACTTAGTAAAGGACAATCTCTCAGCAACTGAAAGTGAAGTGGTTTTCTGCTGGGACTCGTGAGCTTTCTCACCTGCTCTGAAAGCTGCTAAGGCAATAGCTCCTAATGACAGCAGAACTAACCAGGAACTAGTTGTTAAACACCTGATAAAACCCAACCTCCTCTAACTACTGCAGGTCAAAGACAAACTTGCAGGGAGCCACTTTTTCTGGAGTCCTCATTGCTCACAGGAGTCCTTCAGACAGACTTAATGGCTGTTCAGCTACACAAAGGAACAGATACCTATCCTTTTCCTCCCTTCACTGCCCCCCAAGAAGTGAAGAGCAGTTCACCTTGCCCATTCTGTCATGGCTAGAGCATGTATATAATCCTGCCTGGCTCAGATCCACATAAGCCAATTCCAACTTTACAGAAGCAAGTCATTGATTTCCAGCCATTACAGCAGTATCTGGGCAACGAAGATGCAAGAAATCCATGGGCGAAGCCATATCCTGAATTTGTAAAAGAGGGTTATTCCGTTTTCACACATTTACATCAGGCAGACCATTTGCAATGGACTTTCTTGACTCCGAGTAAATGCAGTTCCGATGTTGGGCCCCACACGTGCACCCAGTAAAAAATCAGCTCCTTCAGCCTCGTACTTTGCGTTACTCCAGTGGTTCCTTCGGCAACAAAATGAGATTAAAGAGTTCCATGGCTCACTACCTCCCTGTTGTGCCAGTGCATCTGCTTACAAAGCCATACTGTAAATGAGATCACGGCAGTAATTGGTAATCCAGTTTTCCAGGCAGGGTGGAGACCCAGCAGCTGGGAACCTCTTCAACCAGCTTTGCTGCTGGAGAAGACTTTTGTGTAATCATACCCTGGGGGTAAGAAGTCCTAATTGTTCCATTGATTCACTTTCAACAGCAAGCCACCACAAAACATCTACGCTTCCTGTTCCAAATCCAAAAGGCATTTCTTTGACCTCACCTACATCAGCAAGCAATTTAGGAAGCCTGATTTCAATGTTTGTCCTCAGGAGAGGAAGAAAGTGTCCGTGTGACAGCCGTCAGCCAGGCTGCTCAATGCCTCAGCACATGGGGCTGAAGAGAGGAAGAGTATGAAAACCCGAGCAGAAAAGAAAGCTTTTTTAGAACAAGATTCCAGATAAATGTGGGAGTATTGTGGCTGGAATTTTACGTGCCCCCAGAGGCAAAAGAAATGCACAGCAGAGCTAGTTCCTGTGGGAATCACCTCTTGCATGGTGTACTACAACCTAAGTGACAGGAAAAAGATACAGGATACATTTAAAGGAGGAGTTTTCTTTGCATTTAATTTGTCCAGTAAGCAGAACAAGAAAATTTAATAATCTTTTCTTTTTCTTGGAAATTAAGTTAAAGAAAAGCAGGTAACAGTACCTGCATTGATTTGCCTGGCCTTAACAGGCTGGGAAAACAGCACTGGGAATCATTACACTATTTTGTGAGAATCAACATCTGCCCCAAACCTGGACGTTGATGCTGAACACGCTGCACCTCCGGGAACAAGGAGTTGGCAGGATTCATTGCTGCTTCTTTTAAGACATCTCAGCAAAAGCCAGAGGTTTCAGTGAGCCTGAATGTCACCAGAGCCAAGAATTAAGTCTGCATCGTGTCTGCCTCAAAAATGGAGGAAGAAAATGCAAAAGAAAAAGGAACAGCTGCTTGGATTTGATACTTCTGGGATGGAGGAATACAGCAAAAGAGCACCAAAGAAAAAAAAGTTATACAAAACAAAGGAAAAGATATTTAAGGAGATTGCTGGGGTTTCTGGTTTTGAAGTTGCTTCTTAACTCTGGTTAAATCATCTCAGCACAGAAGGAGAGTTAAGGAAACTTCCAGTTCTTGCCTCCTTCCCTTCCCTTTAGAGCACTTGCCTGGATGTTTAAGAAATACAAGATTAAGGCAGGAAGCAAGATAATACCACAGAGGGGGCAAAACAGCCTATTGAAGTTAAGACCAAGGCATTTATAAGAGAAAATCTGAAGATGAACTATTGTTTTTCAAGCTTTTCCTATTATGGCCAGGAGTGACAACGTGACGCTCCACACTCTGCAGTCATGTACAGTCCCTACCACCTTCTGCTTCTGACTTATCCCAACCTTATGTTTGGAATTACGTTGCCTCTCTACAAAAAATTAAAAACCTTCCAGATGGACTCAAAATAGCATAGCTCTCTCCTAACAAAATAGCTCAACATAAACACAAGGCTTTCTAAGAACCTGTGGCTTTACCTTTTGATCATAAATCACTGCTGGCATTAGGAGTGGCCGGATCAGAGATTAGCATGGCAGAAGTAGAACAACACTTCTCTGTCAGGGAGGTAGGACCTATCACTTGCCATAACTCCCTTTTGGTCTGGCCTGCTGAACCTCCGGCCAAGCACTTCATCAGAGAATCTAGATGAAAGGTTGAAGTAAGAGATTGATTAAATCATCTTAAAAACATTTGGAAAATAAAAAGGTTTAGCTATTTCAATACAGTAATCTCCTTAGCAGATTTAATTAGAAGCCCTCAAGAAGGCAGAAGATCCAAAAGCCCTATCTGGAAACATTTCAATATTTAAAGGATTTACACAGTTTAAAAATATTTTGGAGGTCTCACCCGCTGTAGGCTAGGACTGTAAAAATTGTTGTGTGATGTAGCAAGGCACCAGAGACGGCTGTTTCATATGAGCAACTGTTTTGTAGAGAGTTAACCACAGGCTTGGGTCACCTGTGAAATCGGAGCTCTTGTGGAAACCAGGGGGAATGTAGCAGAGCAAACAGGTCACAGTCAGAAAAAGGAGGAGAACAAAAGGACAGCTGCTCCTCTTCCTATTAAAATGCCGCAGGAGTTCGAGAGCAGGCCTGGGCTTCAGATGGCTTTAAAAAGGCACGGGTAAAACTCACGACAGGGGAATGCCAGGGAGGCAAAGAGCAGGTCAGCAGCTGTCTGGAAATAGCTGCTGGTGTTCAGTTTGATGTAACATTGGACCAAAAGGCCTGAGTGCCAAGTTGACATTGCTAAGCTTAGATCCCTACAGAAGAGTTTCGTCACTGAAAGAAAGGGTCTGAAATTCCAACTGCAGGGAACAGAAACAGCAGATACTTCACAAACTGACCCAGGCACATTACCAGATCTGAAAGAGGGTGTCAGAGTAACTGGACACACCAGCACCTCCTGTCACTACCAGCTGGGTATCATCACAGGCACATTTCTGCCATCAGTAACAACTACCCTCTACATCATTCGGCATCAAATCTGCCAGTTCTCACTGCTTCCAACAGGCAGTTCAAGCAGCCTGACTTGGTTCTGTTGCACATGAGCATTTTCAGGTGCAACTCCCCACCACTACATTACCTCCTCACTACGGAGGTTCTTTCCAAGATGGAAAACAGTATCTTCCACCAACCCAGCACTTGCAAAGCTCAGACAAAGAGTTCCATTTCAGCAGCAATGCCACTCAGGCAATTAAGCTACCTTTGAGCGCACCGTCTGGCTGCTCAGAGGAACAAGTCACTCTTACCAGACAGCAACACTTCAAGGATTTAGACTATTTTTCCCCTTAGAGACTTTTCTCAAATACTTGCATGTATGACTAGGTTTAAGATTTCAACAAAATAACTGTAACCAGAAAATAAATTAAATTGTACTTAGAACAACAACAAGAAGGATATGCATTACAGACTGGTCTGCCTTGTGGGCTGTTTATCCAAGGAATAAGGTCAGTGTAAGTAGGCCGAAATTAAAACTAGTTTCAGCCTGAAAACACATGCCAACATGCACTGACACTGATGGAAGAGAAGCAATAAAGTTCTGAACTTTTACTCAGAAGAAATTCTCAAGTACAAAAGCTGCAATCAAGATACAGAAAGAAGCAAAACAGATTTGATACGTGCTTACTGGGATGTGCAAATCTCAGTCTGTGCTCCCTGAAGAGTTAGATGGAATAAAAGAGTTAGCTGCACCCCTGGTTTGGGTTCCTCCCCCCTGGCCTTTCAGGTCTATAAAAACAGCTCAAAGGCTTTTTTTTTTTCCTGTTGAGAAAGTCAGACCATTATTTTTCTCACTGGACAACAGATGACTACAAAACCAGCCAGTTTATCACTGATAAGAAACAAGCTGAAAGGAACAAGAAGCTGTTTTTAAAGTGCCTCTTGTTACATAAATCACTCTGCCTAAAAACAACTGAAAGTAGTCTCATTAAAAGTGAATGAAAAAGCTCTTCAGGCAGGAGGCTCCAACGCACAAGGTTCTTCACCCATCTTGAGGATTGTCCTGTAGAATTTGCCACTGAGACCTAAGAAGAGATTTCTGAAGTACAGCTGTGAAAAAAGCATACAGTGAAAACAGCTAAAAAATACCTCTTGAGGTACCTTCCTGCATAATAAGTAGGGACGGGTCATTCTCAAAGTCTTTTTATCTGTTCTAGAAATTTCCCCAGCCCCCAGATGTTTCATTTTAAGTGAAAAAATTTAACACTGGCTCACAGAAGTGTTGGGGGAGATGTGTGACACTGCTACTAGTCCATCCTTTATTGTATGACCCTAGTCTTGAACACATGCAACAGAGTAAGATAAGTGGTGGAATTTAGAATTGTAGAGTCATAGAAAAGATCACTCAGTTCCAACATCTCCCACTAGACCAGGTTGCTCAAAGCCCCATCCAGCCTGGCCTTGAACAATTCCAGGGACTGGGCATCCACAACTGCTCTGGGCAACCTGTTCCAGTGCCTCCCCAACCTTACAGTAAAGAATATCTTCCTAGTATCTAATTTAAATCTCCCCTCTTTCAGTTTAAAACCATTAGCCCTCACCGTATCCCTACATGCACTTGTAAAAAGTCCCTCTCCAGCTCTTCTGTAGGTTCCCTTCAGATACTGGAAAGCTCTTAGGTCTCCCCAGAGCCTTTTCTTCCCCAGGCTGAATGACCCCAACTCTCTCAGCATGTCCTTGTATCACAGGTGCTCCAGCCCCCTGAGCATCTTCATGGTTTCATAGCACTACTTTAGTGAAAGGACCCCACTTAATGCCTTAGCTGCACAAGGTCACTTCTCAGTCTCTATAATGTAGAAGCCCCCTCAAAGTGAGTATTAAATGACAAACAGGTCATCATTCCCACCACCAAGAGACAGGTTCTGAAGCAAGGATTAATTTTCCAGCCCAGTCTTTACATTTGTCCTACCTTGATAATGAAAAGATAGACCATAAAGAGTCTGATTCTTTTTATCTACTTTTACACAGAAAAAAAAAACAACAGCATCAAGGATGAGCCTGATCCTGACTTGGTTCTGACAGAAAACTGCTGGGAAAATACCAGCTAAGGTAGCTGTGTATTTTCTTCAAAGAGTTTGTGTATTCTGCTCAAGAAGGCCAAGAACGTTGCTGCTGTCTCTCCTACACCCCTGAAATGCCATTTCCTCACGTTGTGGAAACCTTCCCCTAGATACACCTTTTTTAGACACACAGCAAAACTACTTGCATTAAGTTGGCAGAGGATTCTTTTCTACATACAAACAGCAATCACATCTTTAATAACCTGTTACGTGTCCCTCCAGGAAAAGAGATGGTATTACTTCATGACACATAAGCACACGAGACATTAAAAACCCTTTAAGACAGACTTAAGTTGGCATAAAATCTGATTGTCCCCAAGAGAACTGCTAAAATTCTCTAAAGAAGATCTTCAAAGACACATGTTTTATGGTCATTGTCAAGCTCTTTTGGAAAAAGCCAACAGGTTTAGCCAGATTTTTCCACATCATCTTCTGGCATTTTACAGTCCTCGGTATTGAGCCAAAAATAGAGGAGCCAAAAAGTTTTTATAAAAAGTAAGAAAACAGTTGGGTTTGGTTTTGGTTGGGTTTTTTTTTTCCAACTTTTAGTTCCTTCTCACTAGGGTGCCAGGAAAATAAAATCTTCCTAAAGATAGGCCTAAGATTTAGCAACAGTCCTATGTGTTATCATCCAGAACTTGATTCCCTTTCTTTTCATCACAACTTAAACAGGGTTCCTGGAAAATATTATGACATCAAATTAAGCATGGCTGATAAGAAGTTTTCAAACACTCTCTCTCAAAAGAGGAAAAAAAAGAAAAGCTGTTTCTCCAGCGTCTGAGAGAACATATCCAGAAAGGGGAAAGTTGCCCTGGCTCTGTGAAATTGTCCCAAGTTCTCCCAGTTATTTTGTACACTGGAACAAGTGGGGAAAAGTAATCCAGCTCTGAGCAATAACACCACACAAACCAAGCTGCATTCACACTGATCTTCTCATCTCTTTTTAAGGATATACACTGGCATTATAGGAACAGCGCTGCCTGAAGTAGAGGTGATTTATAAGTTCCTCAGAAGGGCAGCCAACATCAATAGAATGGGTGGTTACCAACAAGGCATCAGCATCATGCAAGACTCTGAGCTGCAAGTGAGAAAAAGGTCAAGGAACCAGCGTTGCAAGAGGAGTTAAAGGTCTCACCATAAAGCTGGTGGAAATGGTTGGGCTCAGTGGTGTTGGTTGCACACTTCCCTAGTTCAAAAAGCTCATCCAATGCTTACAGAGCCTTAGGGTTTGGGGGTTTTTTTGCTAACACGACCCGAGAAGCACCATTTCAGATCCATCACTTGAGAAGATGACAGCGAGATTTATTTTCTAGAACTTCAGGATTGTTTCAATTACTACATCTGCACTTACATTTCAAGTCATAAGCTGCACTTTTCAAGTACTCAAGCGAGTCATTCAGCAAACACATACAAAGTAACTCTGAAATACTGTCAAACACACAAAATAGGAGGGGAAGAAAAGCAAGCACAGCCATGTAGTTTGGTTTTACTACTGATGTACGTAACATGAGAAGCTATTTCTGAGCTGAAGTTAAAGTTATTTCTGAGCTCTGCTGAAGTTAAATATTGTTGTGCAAACATCTTAATTCACAAAGTGGGAAGCTTAGGAAGGAAGTAAGGGACAGGGTATTACAGGAAGACAGCTTTTTACAACGCCTGTTAGGGTAAGGAAATTGGACCACTCACCTCCACTAAGTAACTTCATCACCAGCCAAAGCTCATCTTTCACCACGAATGATGTGTAGTAAGATACAATGTTGGGGTGATGGCACTGACTCATGGCTTGAATTTCTTTCTGTAGAGAAAAATAATGCATTAGCAGTTGGACCCAGTGATTACTATTTCTCAGGCACTGAAGTTCTCCTCCTCAAGACACAAAGAGGGTGCAAAGGAAAAGGATACCTAGAAACTAAAGGTAGAAAATCCAGAAATACTCTTAACGCTCAGCCTGCATCATACTAGGGCCTAGAGGCATTTTAGGGTGCTCTTCCTATCCATCTACATGAAAGAAAAAGTTGACCCAAAACCACTTGGCAAAGGCAACGGGGCAGCTACAACAGAATATTCCTGCAAACTCACACCAGTTTGTTACCTAAGAAGTTCATGCTGACTTCTCCTTTCAGTGAGACATTACACAACAGATGCTTAATCTGTTGAAGACTATCATATGGATGAGAAAGGGAAATATTTGCTGCCAGGATAAGGAAAAAAAAAAAGGCCTCTTGTTCCTGCTGTTTCTTCCCAGCAGGAAAGCAGATGGATGAGCTCAATCAGGTTGAAGGCACAAAGGACAGCTGTATCTTTTGTCATACTGGAAGAAGGGGGAAATCAGTTTGAGATTAGGAAGTCGTTAGCCACTACAGATGGGGTGCAATGTGAAATCCACTCAGATATTAAATTGCTTTGAGTTTTGACTGTTCATATTCTTCAATTTGGTTATGGGTGAAGAGTTGAGGTCTTCCAGGTTATGGAGGGAACAGCGGCTCAGAAAGCATTGTCTAATTTTTCAATCTGCAGGCACAAATCACCAGTTTGGATATAAAGCCTCACAGGTTTTTGACTGTCCATAGACAAGCCTGGCACCCTGCACTATACACCCAGCTGGGCTGCTGTGCTTCAGCCAAACTGGTAGCTTCAGCTGAGCCCCCTCACCCTGTCAAGTTGTATCCTCCAGCATCATCCACGGCAGACACCCATCCCCTGATGTCCTGAACTTATGCTCTCAGTTAAGACATTCCTCCACTGAACACACAGATGCTACTTACTCTTCGAATGTTTAATCACTGCTCACTCTGCCCATGACACCGACTCCCATAATCCCAAACACACAAGGAAGGAGGGGAGTGAGGGCCCTTGGCATCCTGATGCTTTCCTCCCTCTAAGCACAAGACCTCCCTGGTACCAAAGTACAAAAGAAAGCTCTGAGAAGGATTCACCCATGTCTAGGACATTCCACAGACACAGCATTTGTTTTTTTAATCTCCTGCTCATATACAAAGCTCTGCCTGTGACTGAGTACAGCGTAAAGGCACACTGCTTTCCCCTTGGCATGGGTTTAGCTGGCAGTCAGAGCTACAAAGAAACATGCTAATGTTGATTTATCCACTTTAATGCTGCTTTTCAGGGAGTAGGTGCATTTGAGGAATGAAAAGCAATTGGTTCCTCTTTCTGCTGCCCCAGAAAAGGCACCAACTTTCCAGGAAACTCCAATAAGCAGATTAAAGAAGAATCCTTCTAAACAGGAAAGGATCTTTGAAGAGCTGGGGAGCAGGCTGTTCATCTCAGAGCAGCCTACTCGTTGACTAAAAGCCACTCCGTGAAAATAAATACAGCCTGAAACAATATCCTCTGCTTACCCCGACAGCTCCAGCCCCCTTCCTTGCTAACACTCGCTTGTGTCAAGCTATTTTTCCAAAAGGAGATCAATCAGCACCTTTAGAGTTTTCTAATGCCTTCCAGTTAAGTTGCTTTGCAATACAGGAAACCCCCTCAACAGATAAAGATGACAACAAAAACAGTCTTCTTACTTCCCCGCTTCAAATTTTACTGAAGGGATGGATGGGAACCAGGCCCCTAGAAACCTAGTTCAGATTCTGTCACCGCTTTGTGGCTTCTGTCACACTCTTTGCATAAAACCCAGCTGTTTGGGAAGCTCTGGGCTGCTGTCTGTAAGTGCAAGATTTCTTTTGATTCACACAACCTTTGTGAACTCGTTGAGCTCAGAGTTTCAAACTCATTTGCTTACCCCAGCATTATTCTGGATTTGCTGAGAGCACAGGACTGAGCCCCTTGATAAGGGACCCATAAACCTTGGATACAATCTTGGTCCCCGAGCCCGAAATTAGCATTCAGCCTAAAGCTTCACATTCATTTTAAACTTGTTTTTTTTCCTTTTTTTTTTTTTTTTAAAACATGCAAGTAAATTGAGGTGCCTGACGTCCCTCTCTGACAATTAAAAAATCCACACATGTACAAGTGGGTGGAAAGAAGCAACAGGGCATTGACTGGTTCATCATCCCATCAGCCAGACCTGCCCCAAATCCCCCGTTCCCAGAAATTACTTAGAGGAGCTGGTTTTATCTTTCCTTAGCTAGCTCGCTCAAAATATTTTGAACCAGCTCCCTGGGAGATCAAGAGAGTAGTACAAGAAATATACACAAACATTACACATTTTTTTTTTTTTAATCTATTAGTGGACCCCACGGGAATTCAGGAGATGGTGAGACAAAGTCTGGACCAAGTTTACTTAAGAGCCTAGACCTGGATCAGCTCTTTGCCATTCGAGCAGCTCCGTACTATGGATTATTGCAGGCATTCCATCACACTGAGTTACTGTTTTATTATTTCCCCAAAACTTCCTCTCTCTTTCTTTACCACAGCCTGCTCCCCAGGCTGGGAAGCACAATCTGAAAAAACCCAAAAGAAACCAAAATACAGCTGAAGTCTGTCAGGTGCTTTGGGGCACAAAGAAGGAAAATAAATAATCATAAACCTGATCTAGGTAATTAAACACCTCTGTCAGGCCAGGGGATGTGTAACACGGGCAGATTAAACCACTTCTCACACAGTGCAGCACAGCTCTGAATAATTAATTGCACCACAACCCATACTTTTCAGTGTTTTTACATTATTGTCGATAAGTGCAAGCAGCAGCCAGGGCAGACTTTCCCTCTCACCCACGTACCCCCACCCCATTTGCAATAGTTTTCAAGGTTAATCATAGAATCATAGAATCATTCAGGTTGGAAGAGACCCTTGGGATCATCGAGTCCAACCATCAGCCCTACTCTACAAATTCCTTCCCTACACCAAATCCCCCAACACCACATCTCAACGACTCTTAAACACATTCAGGGATGGGGACTCAACCCCCACCCTGGGCAGCCTATTTTCACACCAGCTACATCAAAGCTTCGTTCCTTTTCACCCCCACAGAGGGTACCACCACCAACAACAACCTGGAGGCTCAACACATACAACTGTCTTAACTGTTGGAGGCAAATCACGGTGGGCTTTGCGGCTAAAACACTTCCTTGCATAATTGAAACCAAGCCCACAGCGTGGTACCTACACCAGGCTGTGCTACAGCAGTGCAAAAGGAAGGGCTGGAGAGGTGTAGTTAAGGCAGGAATCCCAGTCAAGGATCACTGGGGAGCTCTGCTCCAAAGCAGAGCCAAGAGAAAGAGGGAGCAGAAAGGGATAAAATGCAGCAATAACCCTTCTGTGTGTCATAAAAGCAGCTTTAATATGACCTCCAAAGTTTTCCAGAGAGTTCACTGCTCTTCAAACACAACAACGTTGTAGCAGGCAAAGATCTCCTCTCCCTACCTCCTCCCTAACAAGACTATCTCCAAATGACACAAAGAAGAAATAATTGAGGTACAGCTGTGCTCCCCCCACGTTCACTAGCATCAAAACTATATTGGAAGATGGAATCACAGAAAGATATGGGGTTGGAAGGGACCTCTGGAGATCATCTAATCCAACCCCCTGCCAAAGCAGAGTCACCCAAAGCAGGTTGGACAGGAACACATCCAGGTGGGTTTTGAATAAATCCAGAGAAGTAGACTCCATAGCTTCTCTGGGCAGCCTGTCCCAGTGCCCCAGCACCCTCAAAGTAAAGAGGTTCCTCATGCCGAGGTGGAATATCCTGTGTTCCAGCTTGTGCCCAATGGCCCTTGTCCTGTCACCCTGCACCACACTGAGAAGAGTTTGGCCTCATCTTCTTGACACCCACCCTTTAGATACTGATCAGCATTAATGAGATCCCCTCTCAGTCTTCTCTTCTCCAGGCTAAAAAGACACGGGTCTCTCAGCCTTTCCTCATCAGAGAGGTGCTCCAGGACCTTCATCATCTTTGTAGCCCTCCGCTGGATTCTTTCCAGTAGTTCCTTGCCTTTCTTGAACTGGGGAGCCCAGAACTGATCCCAGTACACCAGATGTGGCCTCACCAGGGCAGAATGAGGGGGAGGATGATGTCCCTTGACCTACTAGCCACACTCTTTTTAATGTGCTCCAAGAGACCATTGGCCACAAGGGCACACTGCTGGCAAAGGCCAACTTGCCATCTACCAAGACTCCCAGGTCTCCCTCTACAGAGCTGCTTTCCAGCAGGTCAACCCCTAACCTGTACTGATGTGGGAGGTTATTCCTCCCAAGGGGCAGGACCAAAACTCAGTGATTTCTACACCTCTGTAATGTCATCAGAATGTATTTGGGCTTCTCTATATACAACTTTTAAGCCACAAATGTTGCTTTATTCCCTGCTCTGCCAACAGTCAAGGAGGACTTGATGACACCTCCAACCATCCCCAGACCCAGTGGATTGCAGACAGCTCTTCCATCCATCCAGTCCCACACTCACAGCCCCTCCTCACATTTGGTGGCTGCAGTTACGAGACACAGCCTTACTGCCAATTCCCCATTTCAGGATCCATAAATTACACCACGTTCTGCTCAGCTAGAGAGAATGAATTGCTGACAAAAACACGTCTAGACACAGGCAATGGTTCGGAGATGGTTACATGCTCACCCTGGGCTAGATATTAAAAATATCTGCACTGTCAAATAACAAAAGCAAATAGACTGGGATTAGCCATAAAGGTCTCCATGTCTTCCATTAAGAGTTCTGATGAATGTTTTCAGTACTTCTGCGGGCAATAAAAGCAGCATTTCAAGGCTTCTGAAACACTAATAAAACCTCTGTGAAGTATAATTTAGAATCATAAGAAACCTATTAGTCTCCTGTAAGTCAGACATACTTCTGGAGATCTGCTTTTTTGGAAATGCATTTATTTGCTCACTGACGTACAACTGAAGCTGAGTTTATAGGAACAGGGATACAAAGCACATCAGGCTGTATTTAAGCTACAAACTGAACTTTCTTACCGTTATTTTCTGCTCACATCATCACCATCTACTCTTTGTGTTTATCTGCCCCCGAGGCACGTTTCAAAAGACACTTGCTCTCAAATAGAAAGGACGAAAATTGGGCTTTATTTAGCTTTACTTCCTGTATGTTGACATGAAATCAAGAGATACAGCACAGTCTGCTTTTATGTGCCTACCTGCAACTTCAGAGGAATCCAGAAAGCTCTCAACTTGGCTCCCCTGCTCAAAGGCAAGCACGACCATAAGAGAATTGGGACAGGAAAGCACACTCCATGGTGGGGGGGGAATCAAAGCAGGTCAGATGTCCTCTCCCCCTTGAATACATCAATATTCCAACTATAGCTGGCAAAGAACTTCTCTCTAGGCTGAAATCTCAAGGTCTAAGGAATTCAAGCTCCTCTTCATTCTTTTAAAGCAGGATTTAGAGCTCTGGTCCTACAGGCAGCCATAACTGCTCAAATGTTGCGCCAAACGAAATTGTAATGGTTTAATTAAAAGGCTGTAAAACCAAAAATATTAATTCATTCCCCTTTTTAAAACATCAGCATAAAAAAAAAATTAAAAATGTTCCCCTACCACAATTACAGAGGCACTTTTTGAATGATATGGGGAAGAGCACAGAGCTCAAAATCAGACATCCCATTCCATCTCATAGATATAAGCAAAAGCAGCTTTATCCACTTTGCTAACTAAGATATTGTCGACCTTTACAGTTGTTCAGATCAATATCCAGTGTTTAAAGCTCAACAGTGCCTTAAATTTGTGATTAATACACACCATCAGTTGCAAACTAAAATTATTCACCATCTCATGCTCATCCAGGGCAAGTGAAGGAAGACATTCTACATTCAGGGTTTCACCAACCATTAATCTTCATGCTCATACTGAACTTTACTCACCCCACCCCCCCAAAAAAAAACCCCCAAACACCTTCAACCAGCACCATAAGTAAGATTTCTGTTGTTGCTGCCTTGTGAAACAACACCACCAAGCCATACACAGCTTAGGTTTAAGTCTGTAAAGCTGGAATCCCATCATGCAAGAAAACACGTAACGGAGGATATCAAATGACCGTGCAGAACCCAGGTATTACACATCAGACTCTTTGGCACTGACACTCGGGGACTTTTTACCCTGGAGCAAGAGCAAAGGTCCTCAGGCCTGAAAATGGAATTATTATGGCAACTCCCCTAAGATGACAGGCATGGATGAAACATCTGTACTACTTCTACAGCAGGCTGCTGCTTTGTTCCCAACAACCTTATGTACTGGTTAATCCACTTGGAACTCCTCTGTCAGATCAAAGCCACTTCAATATCCTATCCAAGTCTTCAAAAGAAGGTGTAAAACCCTATAATAAGCAGTTACACAATTATTTGCCCAGAGGGAAGACTTCTGACTAAGCCTGGGCAGTTAACAGTTGGCTTATGCTTTAAACCAAGGGAGTTCATAATCCTTTTTTTAAATCCTATCTAATTTAACCTTCTCAACTATAGGTTGATTTATTTAAATCTCATGCAATGTTTGATCTCCATATTATTGGCAGCAAGCTCCCCAGGTTAATTCCATGAAATTCAAAAGGACGTTTCTTTTTATTGCAGTTAAACCTCTTCCTTTGGCTTCTTTAACTGCCCTCTGACCATAGTAATGGAAGGGCCGTACCTTCACTTCACTCCTCTTAAGCATAAGACCAGTCAGGCCCAGTCCTACCAGTCCCTGGACTAGAAAGAGTTTGGAGTCTCCTTCTAGAAGCAGCAGCACCACATTTCCTGTCCTCCTGAACCATCTCTTGTTAAACCACCTCAGGAGCTACAGAGGCAGCAGTTCCCCCCAGCGAGGAAAGCCCAGTGTGAAATACTCTATGTTCCCCTCTCAGCGCTCCTACTGACTGATAAGCAGACAACCCATGTCATCTGCTACTCAAAGCATGGAGGAAAACCACCCATCTAGATGAAAGATAACTCCGTTTTAATTGCATGAAAATGAAGAAGAGTTTGCTGGACAGAGGGGAGATTTAAGGCCTTTTAGATCAATAATTATAAATAATATATGCATTAAATAAACGAGAAAACACACACACAAGGAAATAGCTTGAAGCATGGTTATTTCAAGATAGTAGTAGATGTTACAGCACTATGTTTCAAGGATCAGCAACAGCAGCAGCAAAACCAGGATCCCAGAAAGGAAAGGAAAGGTAAGAGCAAAACATGGGACCAAACTGTGTCCAGCTGTGAAACACACCACAAACAGACCATTTTCAAGCACACAACAAATCCTGCATAATTTTAACTGTCCTGGGCTGCAACCCAAGTAAGCAGTGGAACCTCAGTAACAAATTAGAAAGTCCAAAACCATTTGTAGACAACGCTGTATTTGACCACTTCTCTCCTTACACTCTGCTCCCAGTCTCACTAGTGAGCAAGAAAGACAAACTACACTGTACTTCCAGACAAATCCCACATGCAGGCTAGGAAAGATGTGGGAGCATTCAAAAGTGTTCAGGGAGAGACATAAAAATCAAGCACTGAAATGAATTTTTTGACTAACATCAGGTAATTCAGTGGCTGAGCCAGAAAGAGTCCACACTGTGCTACTCCTGCCTGTCTACATTCTTTACAGCAATTAGCACTTCTGCCCTTGACTTGTTTTGTTCATGATGCAACAAAATTGGTCCTTCTTACACTTCCGTACCCTGTAGCAGCAATAAATTAATCCATTGCATTAACCTAGAATGTCATGCAGCGTTTGTGAAGTGTGCAGGTTATTCCTGACCACCCACACAGCTCGAGGATCAAGATCAATATCTTTAATGAGCCAAGTCATAGCATTTAATCACCCTAACTGGGGCATCTCCACAGGCTAGGAGGTGGTCCCAGATTCCCTGGCCTGTGGGCACTTGCTGCCATAGAAGCTTAACAGGAGCTCAAGTCCACTTATCCATTCAGCTAGTGAGGGAGCCACTCACCGTGCATTTCCCAACCCCACTCCAAACTAACCTCCCCCTTCTCCATCCACGAAACGAAAGCACCAGTGACCACGTGCCACGGACGCTGAAAGAGTCCTAGAAGAAACAAGCCATCCTTATCCATGGCAGAACTGTTTGCTGCTCTCCCTACCCTCTCCCAAGCACCATGGCACTGTTTAACCCCTCTTTGCCAGACAGAATCTTGGAATAATCAAGTTTGCTTTGGTAGAGAAGTCTACAAGTCTGAAGCACTGGAGAAAAAAGATAAATTAAAAAGCATTTGAGCCCATTTTTTCCTTTTCTATCCCATTGCCTGATGACTGGGCAGGGCTGTAGCACAAGACCCTTGTCCTGACCCCACACAGTACGTCAAGGTTTACCATCAGCTGACTGTTGTGCTCAGACACCTTCTGCACAATCGATCTAATAAAAGCCCAAGTTCATGTTTTTAACTGCCCTGAGGGAGAGGAGAAAGCAAGGAGGCGGCATAACATACCCTGGTATGAACTCATCATCCTTCTCTTTGCACTGTAATCTGCACAGCCTTACATTTACAGTTTTTGGAAGGAAAAAACCCCACAATCCTGCAATAGCAAGTAGTTGCTAAAAAAAAAAATAAAGGAATTAAAGTGATTGGGGAAACTGCCATGAACAAACTACGAGACTGAAGAGACTGAGAATATGTACTTTGGGGAAAAAGCAAATACAGTTGCTAAATAAAAGTAGGGAAAGTAAGAACACAGAGCAGGAGAGCAGGGAAATCAGCAACTTCCATCTTTTCAGCTCTCACACTGGAAAACAACATGCAATAAACTGACAAATTCAGAACAAGCCCAGGGAAAAATATTTTCTCATAAAATACATTTATCTTGGTGACCACTACCCCAGGAAGCTGCTACAGAACCATCCTCTACGCTCTCCCCCCGCTCCACGTCTTTAAATTCAAGAATATCTGTAGGTGCATACACAAGCCTACACGAGGACACACATTAGATCTGGTCACAAAATTGGAAGCTCAGGAGAGCTGACAACAGCAACCCATTGCAGTCCTCCTCCTAATAAGAAAAAAAATATTACGAGGAATTAGTCAGCAGAGATTTAAAATACACAATTAAAATATTTATCTAAAATTACATGTCAGGTCTCTGCAGTGTGTCTTTCTGAACCTAACCCTTTTAGCTGGAATTAGCAATTACTCCAAGACTAATAATCTCAATTACCACATCACGACAATCCCCTTTGGAATACAAGTGAGGCAGAGTAGTACAGACAAGCCACATGAAAGATTTGAGAAGAGCACCAAGGAATGGTATCAGGACAAAAAAAAGACTGACTCTGAAAAGGGTAGATCTCTCCAACTCCTGCACTAGCATGAGCCATAAAAGGATTTGAATGCAGGTCATCTTAAGAGTCCTACACACAACCCTTCACAGGCACACTGAAATGTGACAGTTTGGGATGGAGCCTTTCCTCCTTAGAAGAGCAGATTTGCTGAGAGCTATAATGATAAAAATAGCATTAGTCATTAGATGGAAACTGGAACCATGGTTCAAGTGACTTGCTGAAGATCCTACAAGAGTAGAGCCAGCTGGGACTCCTGAATTCTGTCTCTAATTGCGGTCACCAAAGTGTGTCACAGGAATGCCTGTTTCTGCCTGGCCTTCCACATGGGAGGTGGATGTGGCAGCTGCTGCCCCACAGAAGCACCAGCTCACACACACCCCCAAGTAAAGGAGAAGACAAAGCCCATGAACATACAAGCCAGATGAGAAAAAGGAAATTTTAGTCACCACAGCTACCTGCCAGAAGCTGTTTTCCATTGAGAAAATCTTGAGAAAAAGAGGCACACAGCAGAAGAAAATTACAAAGCTACAGCTCCAGAGGACTCTACCTCCTGTCCTAAACTCAAATTAGTGGGGGTTTCCATATGGCAGCCTTAGCTGGCACCAGTACCAGAAAGAGACTGAAGAAGAGCTAATTCATTTTTTCTCCTTTACAGGTGAAGGAGGAAAAAACCAAAGTAGAGAACTGCAGGAAAGGAAAACCATCCTCTTAAAGATTCTGGAATTGTGTAGCTCTGGATCCCTCCCAAACTGCAGAGCTCTTGTGGGCACAGCTGAGCTTCACACTTGCACATTAACTCCATTCAAAACAAAGGGATTATACAAAATGCTTAGCTCTAAACAAATAGCCTGAAGTTCTCCAACAGTTGATCTTTTTAGTACTTTAAGTTGCATCCCACAACCAGGACAAATGAACCACTTCTAGCGAAACCAGTCAAATCCCCTCACCCTCCCGCCACCTCAAGGAAAGTTGTTTAAGGCACTAAGCAAAGAGAGATGATACTAAATGAAATACAATTCCCCAGACAATTTTGGTTGCGTACCAGGAGTTCATCCATGCTCGTCTGACACTTCTCAAGATTGATCCGTTTAATCGCCACCTTCTCCTTCTTCGGAGCGCAGAAGGCAGCCTGCACCACCGCAGTCGCTCCACTGCCTGGGGGTGAAAAAAAAAAGAGAGAGAATTAGCAATATTTGCTGGAACTTCAGCAGAAAGGGAGGTCACACAACAAAATTAGGGGTGCCAGTGAGTAGAGACAGCAGAGCCAGGTGAAAACCCAGTGAAGGCAGCCCCACAGGCGGCTCCAGGGCTGTGCGACTCAGCGGGTCAGCTCAGCGGCAAACATTGAAGTCCTGGGTGAACCGAAGGAAAACAAGTGGATCTTTATGAGGGATCATTGTAGCTCTGCAGACAAAAAAAAAACCAACAAAAAAACCCACCCCAGCCCAGACTCCAGCTTACTTTTAACAGAGGAGGGATCCTTCTTGTGTGCTTTTAAAAGAAAGGCCACTGAGGCCACACAGACTTTTAACCCGACGTGCTCACCCAAGGTGTTGCAACAAGCCACGCACTTTGCCACCAACACTAATGAGAGTTCTCAAATATCTTTATGTACTAATTGTTGTTCCTGTCACCCCTCATTTTATGCAAAGACACGAGGTTGGCTTCATTCAAGCCTGTCCAGCTCCAGTTCTCACGTAGTAGCACACCTGCCTCGGTGTCTGGGCTGAAAATCACAGCCAGAGAACGTTTAAATTTAAATAGAGGGGGAAAAAATAACATCTTTTAATGTACAGTTGTTCAACTGCTAGGAGTAGCAGTAAGGGTTCTGGATTTAAACTGCTCAGCAATATCACACCCTTTGATAGCAAAAGGAGTTTGCAACAGCCAGGCTTAAAGTCTAGTTGATGTTAAACCTGTATTTGTTGGCATCCAGAAACAGTTGCAACATTCAAGTCTCATCAATAGGATACCTTGGTCCTTTATTTTCTGCCCTGATCTTGGTTCCCCCACATTTACACACTTCACTGACAAGGAATAAATTCGAATTAATAGAAAAGGGGTAGGATAGGTGAAAAAAAAACCTCAAGAGCGCCTTATTTCAGATATTAAAGTTATTAAAAATAAAACCACAGCCATTTGTTCATTATCCCAGGTATCACTCTTGAACCCACTTGGTCTGATGAGGGAGGCGAGAACAGCTGCTCTGCATTTTGCAATAAAACACCTATTTTACCAGATTCTCCTGTTCTTAACACTGTAAAACCTCCTTCCAGATTCTACAATACAGGTCAAGCAAACGTTTTTGCACACTTTTGTTGTTTTTCCCCCTAGTTTGTTCACATAAACTGAGGGCAAAACCCTGCAATCTCATCTTCAAACAAAGGCTACTGAAGCTCTCTACAACCACCAGAAACAGACTCCTTGGGGTGACCTGCACAAAGTCACAGCCAAACTCAAATAAAGCGTCAAGTGGGGAAAGAAAAGCTCTCAATCCAGCCCTGAAAGATACAGGAAAAATTGTTCTGTCCAAAGTCACACTGAAATAGATTACAAAGCCCCAAACTGTGGGACTCTGCTCCTCTGATCTTCATCTGTTACTGGCTGTAGTGGAGCTACAGGAGTTTCACTTCACTTTATAAGGCATTGCAGACGTGCCCCGGACAATAGCTCCAGTTTGCCAGGGACTCCCTGCACTTAAGAGTTTACATTTTCAAGGCAGAAGGCAGCAATGTGCAGAACACACAATGGCATGATTGCTAAAGCCCCACTATTTCATGAACCAAATGGGTTTTTTGAAAAGTTCAAGATTGAGGCCATTTATTACTTATCACGTATTATTTTTCGGAGACTTCCTTGCAGAGAGGAAGACAAAGCTACCAGAAGTTTAAGTGGAAGAAAAGGATAGCAATAAGGGCAAGAATACTTACAAGGGACTTTGAAAGTCAAGTTTGAGTGCAATAAACAGGGTCTTGAGCAAAGGATGGAAACAACGGAGGAGTCTGGGCAACCATTAACAATAAGCACTCAGAAAAAGCAAGAGGAGGAGGTTTTGATAACTGGCTTTGGTGCCAGGGGCAGGGCTGAAATACACAGTAGGAAGGCACAGGACAAACATCCCCAAAAGCAAACCTCCACATACATTCCCCTGTGGTCGTTTTGTCTGTCAGGAACAAGATGCAGGACTCCAACACAAAAGCAGCAGCCCCAGCACGGGTGTATTCTCCGCCACTGGCAATCCTGGGTTGCCCTGACCTGCTCCTCTCCCCCCAGGACCTGCTCCTCTAAACTGTTCTGCTGCTTCTTTGAGGGGGAAAAAAAAACAACCAGGAAGTGAAAACACACAACAAAGTGACTCAAAGACAGCAGAGCATACAGAAGTGGTGACAGAAGGCACTAGAAGCGAGTTTGCATTTCTTAGCACCACTGGTCTCCCTACAGCGATAGCCTTTTGGAGGCCAAATCAAAAAAAAAAAAAAAAACCCCAAAACCACCAAACACTTGTGCCTGTATCATTTCTTTGGAAAGAGTTAGATCCCAGGAGAAACGATGATGGTGACACATTCCAAGCACCGGTAATAGGATTTCTTTCTTTGGATGTCTTGGTGCACAGTAACAGAAAGGCTGAAAACACAAACCAGACGCTGGAAGAATACATGACTCTGCACCTCAGAGGACTGTCCTGTCACACAGCCCTTTTCACTCTTCAGCTGGTTTTGTGGTGCATATTTTTGTCTCTAAAGCTACCTGCACGGTGCTCATCAACACAGTTGCTCCCCAAGGCTCCTTCTGGGTATCTCAAGACGCTCAATAGCTTCAGCGTACGGCTGCTTCCCCCACAACACACCGAGATGATGTACCAGGATTCCTGTGCCAGTTAAACCCAGCTGGTGTAAGCATGGCTGGCAGGGATCCTGCTTACAATCCAAACGTGAAAGATTCAGTCTGCAGCAGCGGGATCACAAGTTGACAGTGAAGTCCAGGGTTTTATGGAGGTGACTGCACAAAGAACGGCTTTGTGGGGTTTTTATTTATGTATTTTAAGGTGTTACTGCCAGAAACAATAGATACAGACTAATTAAAAGCAGGATGATGGTTTCTGCAGCTCCTCTCCAGACTTCAGGCCTGCCTGATCAAAGGACTTCAGGCCAAAAAACTGCTTTTCACTAAGTATTTGGACAATGCCCCAGCCTAGAGGGACCTGATCTGTTAAGGGCTTGTGGCATTATTTGAAAAAAGTAATGAAATCCCAAACTAAATCCTTCTGGGCACATGGCAGGGAATCATCCCAACCCGAGACTCCTCCCATTTAATTCCCTGCTACTCCTACTTCCCTGGCAGCTCTCTCCAGTTCGATCACCACCTGCTCTCCCCGCTCCCCCCTCGCCCTCTAATTCGTCATTTCTTTCAGCTCCTCTGTAGCACTTAATTACAGAGAAACAATGACATCTCAAAAGCCTATCGAGCAAGGATTAAGCCAAGCTGCAGCACGATGTGCCACAAGCAAGCTGCTCTTTGGCGCTTCTGGGACCGAACAAAGACGGGTTTCCCGGCTTCTTTGAAGGGTACAGAGAACACAGCAACACGGGCACTTGGGGCTTTGCAGCCATACGAGGTGTTTGAGGAATTCCAGGGTGGCAAGAGAAAGGAAGGAGTGAAGCTGCAGCAAGGATGCTAAACACATGGCTGAGTGAAAACAAGCATTGAGATGGTGGCACCAATGGGGAGAAAAAGAGCAAGCCTGGGAAGGAAGTTTTTTAAATTTCAGAAGGTGACAAATACACAGGGAAAGGTGAGGAATGAAGTGACTTCCCTGGCTGCTATGAATTATAGATTCATAGAAGGGTTTGGATTGGAAGGAACCTAAAAGATCATCAAGTTCCAACCTCCCTGCTATGGGCAGAGACACCTTCCACCAGCGCAGGCCGCTCAAAACCCCATCCAGCCTGGCCTTGAACCCCTCCAGGGATGGGACATCCCACAGCTTCTCTGAATCACCTCCACCCCCAGCGCTGTTCAGCTGCAAGGCTGTGGGCAGCACTGGGTTAATGACCTTGGCCTCAGTTAATGGTTGTTCCCCACATCAAGGCTGCTCAAGGTCAGGGCTGAGACTTTTCCCTCAGCCCCCCTCAAGATCAGCTTTGGGAGAAAACTCGCTCCCCAGTTAATCTCTTCCCAGCACAAGAGCTTCACAAAACAATGACAACTGGGCACAGCCAAACCTGCCTGCTTTGCTCCTGAAAAGCGGGAGATCATTTTGTTGAGACCTGGGGGAGGAAAGAGACCCCGAGTGGGTATTAGGATCTGTTTAATACCCCCTGCTTTCACCTCTGAAGGCTCTCAGATAGAGTTCCAACCCTCAGGATAGCAGCTGCAAAATTCCTGCATAAAAGGGTCATGACCTGCTTTAGGAAACACTGCCTAAGGAAGAAAGCATATCCTTTATAACCCTTCCTTCTTTCATGTTTCTATGATTAAATGGCTCTTCCTGAAATAAAACCAACCTCTGGAAGGATGAAACCAACCCAACCCAAAAACCTCTCCAAGCACTCAGTTACTGAGGCCTAAATTTCCTAGGATATCTCCTCCAGTCCTCAGGATCCGTGCTGCCTGTATCTTCAGCATCCAGAGCTTCAGCCTGAACTTCTCCTTAAATTGAGACAATCTCCCCACAGAAGTCCATCAAGAGAGGCTGGACACCAACCTCTTCTTCAGTCACTTGCTGTCACATAACTTAAATAAAGTTTGGTTTTTTTTAATAACAACAAATGAACAAAAACTCTCTCAAGTCCCAGACTGACTCGAGGCCATAAAATGTTCATATACATTCTGTTTCCAAAGATAACTGAAATTTTGCAGCCACATAAGGACATTGCAGCTCTCCCAGTAAGACTGGGATGAATTGCACTGATGCCTCCTCCCAGGCGAATGCAATTGAAGCCAGAGGTCCTTTTGGCAGAGGTATCTGCTTAAGCAATGGGAACAGTCATGCCAAACGGTCACAGGACACACATCAAATCCAAGCTCTGAACAGTATTTCCCCCCACCACCTGCAATGGCAACTACACTGAAAGAGTGCTCACTAGAAAAAACCAACCAACCAACCAGCGTTACTCAAGATTTAAATCCATCCCACTACTCGAAACTGAGTTTCAGGTACCCGGGGAGATGTGAAAACTTCCCTTCAAGGTAACTCAGTTGCTCACAGCTGTTTCAATCAACAGGGGACATCTTCTGGAACAGTCTTGGAGCACCAATCTTTATCTTAATGTGGTATCAAATCCCCTCTGCAGAAGAAACATGCTCTTCCAGGGTCAAATGAATGTTGCAAGCAACTTCACTTGGAAGGAACCTCTGGAGGCCTCTAGTCTACTAGAGAGGGAGTTGAAAACAGCAGGGCCAAATCCCAAGTTAGAGCAGGCTTTTCAGCATCAAATTCAGTCGAATTTTGAATACCTTTAAAAATAAGTATTTCCACAACCTTATTGTCTCCTCTTGTGTTTGATCATCCGCTTAGTAAAGCTTTTTTCACCTCAGGATGTAGTTAGATTCCCCAACATTGCTCATAGTTATGGCTTTTCACTGTGCACCTCTGTAGAGTCCAGCTTCATCTCTTCTACAGCTCCCCACTAAATAACTGAGGGCACCAACAACATCCCCCCCCCTTAGATGACTCTTCTACAGCTGAAGAAATGCCAGTCTCCCAGCCTGTCCCTGTAAAACACGTTCCCTTCAGCACTGGAGCACAAGCAGTTGAACATCTCCACACAACCCTGCCCTCTCCTTTCCCCATTCCCCAGCGCACACACAAGCTCTCTATTTTTAAGTGAGATCTGGAATCCATCCTCCACTATCTGGAGAGCAGTGCCAGAAAGCAGCTCGTGACGCAGACTCTGTTTATAATTGCGCCCCTGGGTTTTCCTCTTATGAACAATGCACACAAAACACTTCCCTGCAAGGCTGCTCTGGACCAAGTAACGCCTTTCTGGCTCCAGGTAACCAGTTTTAGGTAAAAAGATAAAAATTCAGAAGCGTGCCCTGTGGGCCCTGATTGGAACAAGAAGATCTTTAAAGGTCCCTTCCAACCCAAGCCATTCTACGATCTCTCAAAGGGTTTATCTTACACCAGCCAAGGGAATTGCCTGTTGTGATCAGCTGCAGAAGTAGCGAGGGAAGCACAGAGTTTGTTTCACTCCTCATCTTTTCATGGGTTTACACATCTATCACAACAAGACAAGATCCAGCCATGGAAACTCTCAGTCAAGGATGTGACATTAACAGTCCTCACTCCAGATGACAGGCAGGACACTCAAAGCCCAGGAGACCTTTCATGTTTTATAACACAGACTTTGTATTCATGCCTGCCATGGCAGGCACAGGGACCGCAACCTCCATCTCCAGATACTTCAGCTCTTTGACAGCCTCCTGCCAAAGAGCTGTGGGAGCCCTGCTCCATGGTTACTCGCTCCAAGGCCAATACAGCAGAATCATGGAATCATTCAGGTTGGAAAAGACCCTTGGGATCATCGANCTCTGCACTCACTCCAGCACCTCCAGATCTCTCTTGTGTTGAGGTGCCCAGAACTGGACACAAGACTCAAGGTGTGGCCTCACCAGTGCTGAGCAAAGGGGGACAATCACTTCCCTACTTCTGCTGGTCACACGATTTTTTATAAATAACACACAAAGCTACAAGACTGGGAATAGAATTTCTTTAGCGTTCTTACAGAGCAGCTACAGATCTAATTAGAGCTGAAATTAAACACCAGATTGCTAACTCAGACTAATCTTGCATTCCTTCCATTTACCATAAAGGCAAAGTTAGGCCTCTATTTTCTCCAGCTCATTTGAGGTTTCTGGTGAGAAGAGAGTCCTCAGGCCAAGAAAAAGCCTCTTCTGAAAACAAGCTAGCAAAAAAAAAGCCTACTCTTAAATTTGTAGCCAGCTCGGTATGGGGTTGGAATATCCCTTCCCCCAAGCAAGACTCGGTAAGAAGAGTCCATTGGATGTCAAAAGTCTTCCTGGCACAAGCCCAACGATTCAGGAAGAGTCACTTACTGCAATGTTAATGGTCCTTCAATACGGTCCCAGTTCTTGAAGCCATCTCCCCACTGTGTCAAATTCCTGCTACACAATGGAAGATGCAACCCACACTGACAGCATTCATAAAAGCAAAGGGAACGGAACTCAGACATATTCCTAGGAAATAAATCTGCTCATCCATAGTTAGGACAAAGCTTTCACGGGAAAGTGTCAACTACTCAGCCCAGGGCTGTAGAAGGAGTGTTGCAAATACTAGGAAGTGAAATTGTAGCCCCAAATCAGCAGGAAGATCACTCAGGTGCTTCTACCGCTGCTCAGAGCAAACCCAAACAGCAAGTGAACTCTGAGCACTGCTACTGGAAACACCACCAGCAGCAGCGAAACCAGTAAGGGAGAATTTAGATGGGTTTTTTCCTGCGACTGGTTTAAAAACTTGTGGGAACATAAAGCAGCAGAAGAGCAATCCATGGCCAAGATGACAGAAGAGTGAGCAGAGCTCCCCTCCCACAGTGAGAGGGGGAGCTCCCAGAGCTGCACCAGCACAGCCACCCTCGCTCCTGCTAGGGATTTACTACGAGCAGTATTTCCCATAGAGAAAGGAGCCAGGGCTTTACCTTCATTTCTCCACATGCCGAAGGACGACACAGCACAAGGTGGCAATACCCACTTTAAGACACTGGTGGAGGCAGCACGAGGCCAGGTTTGACTTGGTACGTCCTCTCTCAACTCCAGTTGTGCGCTATTCGATTTACAGCGGAGGCGAAAGGATGCCAAGTGAAGAAGAGGGAAAGAAATACTTGCTAATACAGTGCAGGAAAGAAATAAATCATCCCTTTTAAGAAAGGAAGCATAAAAAGCCAGAAATGAAAGCAGATGTAACAGAAGAGTTGTAAGGAAGCCTATTTTAAAGCCTATATTTGGGGTGGAGGAAAAATCAGCAGTCCCCCCCTGACTATACATCACGGCATAAGCACACACTATATATGAACACACCAGCACTACGTGTGTGCACGAGTCCTACAGGCAGGCGTAATATTTACAAGAGAGAGCAGCTACCCTCATATTTCGGAGGAAAGGGCTTTCAAAAGAATGGCCCTAACCCTTTTTAAAATCAGTTATTCTGAAACTTCGCATTTCCCCGTGGCCAATGTCAAAAATGTCACCCTGTCCTTCAGCAGGGCATCGCTCACATCACGGAATGCAGCACCTTCCCTCCTCTTTCAGGCTCACCTCGAGCACAGCCAAGCGTTTAGTTGGGTTCAAGCCAAAAGGTGACCACATGAACATTAAGACACGGGGCATGTGCTGGACAAACACACCGAGGAAGGGTGATAATTGGGAGGGATTCCATCCAGGCACAGAATTAAGGTTTAAATACGAAACGACTTTGATTTCGCACAGCTGATGACTACAGTCTAGACTTTTTAATGAAAGAATTGGAAGGAGGAATGGGACAAAGCACAGTTATTACTTGTGAAATCCTGTGGTTTTTCATTTAAATTGCAGGTGTATCTCTTGTCAATGACCTCTAGTCATTTCTTCCAGTATAGCCAGAGCCCAAGTAGTTTGGCAATTCTGTGAGGGTTGCGAGGCCGCTTATTTCAAACAGTACTCACACCCCAGGGATTTGTGTTGTTAAGACTCAATTACGTGTTTTGCCCAAAGCCTGAGAATCTTTGCTCAATCATTTCACGTTAGTACCTGCGGTATCCAACAGAAAACTAATACTCCAGCACGTTCAAAGTATTTCAGAAAAATAAGGGAGAAGCAGATTTCAGAAACTCAGCTATCAAATCTGAAATCCAGCCAAAACATTTGAACTGCCTGTAAACTTGCTGACAGTGAATTATTCACCATCTTGATGAGACACAGCACCGAAACCCATGCATTGTGTTCAGAGCTCAGAAGTTTCTGCCCACGTAAGACAATGTCTTGCTCAGGACTCGTAATACTCCGCGTGGAGCAAAGAACAGCGATAAACCAGTAAAGACCATAGAGTTTAGAGGCGCTTCCCCTCCAGTGGTCCATCAGTACAGAAACACATGATATTGCGACCTTATTTTATTCTTTAATTCAGTTCTCAGCCTCAAAAGGAGGAACAGAAACCCGTATTCAATCACTTATAACAAGTCCAATATAATTTTCAGAGCCATCAGCAACTGATGGCAAATAGCCACGGCTGGGTTCATCTCCCCATGGCCCCATCAAACTCCACGCTATAAATAAATGATTCTCTGATTTCTAAGCTCTAGAGAGATCTGGCTGTTGTGAACTGCACGACTCAATGCCAAGGTTTCTACAGAAAGGAAGGGGAGTCTTGTGGAAATTTTCACCCCACCCCATGCCACATTGTTCTCTCAAAACTCTTTCGGTACCTCTTAGGCCCTGAACACAGAAAAACATGGTCTGTTTTCCCACCTTCAGCAAACATTCAGGTCAGGAATTCTTACAGACAGCTTTGGAGAGGAAACAGTCAGCCTGTCAATAAAACACAGGCCAGGACTGGAAGAGAGGGCAAGGAATAGGGTTGGCCATGCAAAGCCTGTGAGTAAGAAATCTGACAAAACTGTCACTGGGTCACTTTGCTGTTTGATTTCACCAATGAACCGCTTCACCTACAGTCAGCAGCTCTCGGTGCAGGCAGCAGAGCCAGGCTTTCAGCCATCCCCCATCAGCCAAGCGGTGCTGAGCACAGCAAAGGACTGCATCCGACTCTACAAGAGATGGAACAAAATAGGGACAAGAGAAAAAGCCACTGGCCACACATGGTATCAGTGCAGAGGAGAACAGGGGCAAGTTATCAGCCCATTTCATATTCTCTCCAACCTTTCCACTGCAAGCACCAAAGGATGGAGGAGAGACAGGGCCAGAGGTGGCTGCTGTGACTGTGTGCCCAACCTCCTCCAGCCCCTAGGATACCCCAAATTAGTTGAAAGTAGCACACGTCCCCACCAAACCCTTAAGCAAGCATGATTTAACTTGAAGCTCACCTCAAGAAAAGGACAGAGCCACCCTGATGGTCTGCAAGGAAGAGACCAGAACCTCACCAGCAGATACAAATACCCTGCAGTTGCACAAGGTGCCCAGGTGATTTGGGGAACACCTTTGAGACCATTTTCCCCACGGCAGCAACTACACTGAGCTGTGAGGGCCAGTTACACAAGTCCTGTGTGACCTGCCACATTTACTTAAGATGCTATTAGCATGCCTAAATTAGATTTTCAGTTTGAAACCAATTATATTTGTTTGATTTCTTGCCAGCATCTCTGGCTAATTTAAAGGGCACTGCAGCTATGCAGTGTTAATTCTACACGATGGAAAGCAGGCTCAGACATCTCATTTCCAAACACAGCAATATTACTGGAGAGGGTTTACCCTTCCCTTTTAATCACTGTCAGTTGCCTTTATGGTATATGCAGCAATGTAAATATCATGCTGGCTGTCATCAGGTATTACCAAGCCTCGAAACACAGTCCTAGTACAGTAGCCAAGGCAGCGTTCTCCTTTCTTCCCTCCCAACCTTTATCTCTGAACTCTGTCTCAACTCTAATTGTCAACTGTAGA
The DNA here is from genome assembly GCA_013400055.1 of Nycticryphes semicollaris. Classification (NCBI taxonomy): domain Eukaryota; kingdom Metazoa; phylum Chordata; class Aves; order Charadriiformes; family Rostratulidae; genus Nycticryphes; species Nycticryphes semicollaris. The sequence continues at coordinate 61,296 of VXBJ01002636.1, read as the reverse complement.
GGATATTTTATTTGGCCAGGAATCCACTAAACAGAACAATCTGTCTGCATGCAGGGCAGATGTTTGGTAGTACAGTGGTTATTTTAGGTAAATAATCTTTTAAGTATCAGATATGTCCTCTCATGATGGCTATTACCCTTTCTTTTCAGGGAATAGCTTGATCTAATAAGTCTTTTCTGCATCTATTAGTGCGTTCAGCACACAAGATTAGCCCACTGGTTAAAAATTACATTCTTTAACCAAGAGTAATGAGAATCATCCTGAGCACTAGGATCGGGACAAATAACTACGTTCAACCTGCTGGTCCCTCAGCTGTTCAAATAAAGATTTGCATTGGTGTGTCATTCAAGAGGAAAAAGAGTTCATATTCAAGACACTTTTTCCAGTAAAGTACACAGTTTGCTGGAAGTCAGTACCCAGGTATTTCTTAGCTGTTAATACCAAGTTCTTTATTAGACAGCATTTGGCATCCTCCATTATAATTTTTACTTTAGTGAAAGGATGGAACTTAACAGCCCCAGCTTTCAGCTAGTTCAGCACACAACCTCACAAGGTGAGAGACAGAAAGATGTTACCCTGGAGTACTGCACCCAGCTCTGGAGTCCTCAGCACAGGAAGGACACAGACCTCCTGAAGCGAGTCCAGAGGAGGGCCAAAAAGCTGATCAGAGGGCTAGGGCACCTCTCCTATGAGGACAGGCTGAGTAAGTTGGGGTCGTTAGGCTTGGAGAAGGCTCCAGGGAGACTGGAGAACCCATTCCAGTACCTCGAGGGGCTAAAGGAAAGCTGGGGAGGGATTCTTTATCAAGGAGTGGAGCCACAGGACAAGGGAGAAACGGTTTTCAACTGAAAGAGGCGACATTTAGACTAGATATTAGAAAGAAATTCTTTCCTGTGAGGGTGCTGAGACACTGGAACAGGTTGCCCAGAGAAGCTGTGGCTGCCCCATCCCTGGAGGGGTTCAAGGCCAGGCTGGATGGGGCTTTGAGCACCCTGGTCTGGTGGGAGGTGTCCCTGCCCATGGCAGGGGGTTGGAACTTGATGATCTTTAAGGCCTCTTCCAAACCATTCTAGGATTCTGTGAAATGGCACTGGAGGTGACATTTTCTACTGGCAGTTCTTAAGGAATCGCAAATCAGGGACATTTGTAGCCAACACATTTAGGGTTTGGAGACAGCACAAATGCCAAGCTGCAGCTCTCCTGTGCCTTCACTGGGAAGTGTCCTTGCAGATACAGCCTGAATGTAAAGCAAGCAGCATAAAAAAACCCCACTGAGCTATAGACACATGCTATGAAAGAGAAGACGTTGTTTCTTCCCACTGTGGTAGGGAATCCATTAAGCAGCTGTTTCATACAGCGATGACAGGGTCACAGGGAGGTTTGAGTGTTTAATAGAACGTGTGCCTGTAATTCCCCCATGCACCATTTCAAACCCAAGCACTCATTAATTTGGTATTGGGATTATACAATCTGGCATCAGCTCTAGCCGGGAACTGGACCCTATGACCCTGCAAGGCCTTTCCAGCTCTGCATCTCAGCAAAGTAAGTGACAGGAGCTTTCCGGTTTTGTTTTGAAAATTGACATAATGAAACCCATCTCTGAGGGTTTTGCAGCCAAGGTGTTTACTCCGTGACAAGAACCATTTATGAGTTTTTAAATCATCAAGATAATCTCATGTTGTGTTGCCCCCACTTACCTCAACAGGTACCCGCTTTGAGCACGGCCAGTTCCTTTTCTTAGGGGAAAAGAAATAAATATTCTCAAAGTGCTCTCATCTCAATGACAATATTTTTCACTGATCCTGGAGGCAAGAAAATGGACTTAAAATCCCCCAAAGACCAAAAATGAGCAAAAGCCTAACACAGACCGAATAGAAAACAGAACAGCACAACCTACCTCACAGTAACTACGGGGCTTTCATCCAGTGTTCAGGAAAACTTCAGGTTTACAAACATACCTTGAATTGCCACAAGATGCAATAATCTCATGCCTTGACCACACTTAAATACAATTCTACATTCACAACTACTTTTTTTAGAATATTTTCCCATTTGATAACACACTTGCCTCTACACAAACCGTGAAATTTGTCAATTAACGATCCAAGACTAACAGCAACTCAACTTCTTCCACACAGCGAGCGAGCAGAAGGTACCACAGGACCTGCCACGTGCTCAGACAACTCAGTGGGGTACTCAAGGTCAAAAATCTCACTCTGCAGTTTTAACTTAATTAACAATTCCGTGGATGGATGAAAAGGAAACAGAGTTGTATTAATAGCAAGGTGCTAGCAGTAAAAAGAGTAAAGTTTGCGCTTAAATTACCATTCATGACTAGGAAGCAGTAAAATTTTGGCAAAACCCAAGGAGAATTTACTACAGTAAGAGATGATCACTGAAGTGTTTCAGCTCTCACTATTCTTTAACAGCTGCTCGTACCTTTTCTCTCCAGGATGAATTTACACAGGCTCGTTTCCTGCCTGAAGGAAATACACATTTGGGAGAATGCTATAAAGGCAGTTTAGCACGAAACAGTGAAATGAAACAAAACAAGAAATTTCTCTCCTCTGCCCCCCAACTCCGTAGCTCCCGAGATAAAATGGATGGGGCAGAAAATTGGAACTTGGCCAGAAACTAAAACCATATTTAGAAGCTTTTCCGTGTTCCCTAAAAAGGCATTTTAATTTGACCGAGTTGTAAGAGTTTGAGTGTTGTTTCACAGACGTGCAGTACAAGCTGTATAAAACTTTAATGGATGTGTGGAGGGAAAAAATTCAGCTAACTTGATGAGTCAGGGAGAAAGTGAATCAGTGCCATGGATTTACTCTGTACTTCATTTACGGGTGGGATTTGTGAAGCCCTGAAGAACTTGAAGACAGCTGTCCCCCGCTGACTTCCCAGTGTGCAGAACCAAGGAGGTCTTGGTTCTAACACATCCTTGCAAGGGGTGTTAAGACTCTGCTTTGGTGGAGGTTAAAATCATTACTTTTTTTTTCCTGGGGTGGCATTTCTTTTAATTGCAAGAAAACCTGTATTAAGAAAAAAATTCTGCCTGCAGTGGCACGTATCAGGAGACAGTGATTTTCAAGAACTTCGGGGAATGTTGAAAGGACTTGGGGGGAAAAAAAAAAGTTGCTGAATGTTGTTTGAGCTATTGAGTAGGGGTGAAAAGAAATACTGGATGTTTTTCTTTTTGCACTTGTTTCACCACAAAACTTTACCTGCTTGTACTATGTTTTTAACCTGTGGTTAAAAACAGGCAACACACAGGCTGCAATGATTAACATGAGAACTCCATCAATTAGGGGTATTTCAAGGCAAACGAAGCACCCAGACAACCAAAGGGACCAAACCTAGAGTTGACAGAATCCCACAATGAGGTCAATCTCTTCATTTGTATTCATGGACGAGAAGAATATGAGAAACACTGAAGTGGCATCATGGGTTTAGTCAGGTGCCTGTAACCCCATTGTCATTTAGCTGTAGTTACAGCGATCTTGCCTTACTGAGACAAGTTTGATTTCAGTCTTAGTAGGGCTCCCTTCATCAGCATACCACTTATTTTACACATCAGGGGGTACCACATCTCCCCTTCCACATCAAAAGCCATAACCTTCTGGTAAAGAGCCTGGACCATCTGTCAGCCAGGGACCTACCCCTGCCTCCAAGACCTTCCCGGAGGCTGCCAGAAAGACAGACAGACCCTTGATGGTTTTTCTTTTTTAGCAATGTCAAGGTTGAACTCCCAATTGGTGAAGTCACAGGAAGCTGCAGCAACTTTGAGAGCCAAGTTCTTCATATCCGCATCTCACTCGTTTGATTTTTGAAGGGAGTGCAGGGTAATAGGATAAATGCAACTGGAAAGCCCCAGGATCCTGATATTTCAAAGATTTTTGCAATGCCAAATTCCACTGCTCCAACAGCTATTCTTCTACACCCACAAAGCTCTCAAGTCTGTCTCTCCCTATTAAGAAAGTTTAATAACACCGAGTTTACAAGCACTCTATTAGCAAGTCCACAGCTAAATTTACTGCTACAGAAATTTACGATGGCTATCATCTATTGTAGGGGAAATCTTCCAAGAAAATTTGACCAAAATGCGGTTTTTCGCAATCTGCTACCGCAATTAGCAAGAAGAACCGATGTTATTGCCCATCAGTTTAAACAGCTCCAACTTTTATTAAAAGGTTACATCTCTAGATGCTGACTTGGTGGGCAAGCTGCTAATATTCAGAAATAAAATAGATGCTGCCAAGTTTAAATAGATGAACGTTCCCGGGAAGAGCTGATCCTCTCCAAGATTTCATCAGTCGCAGAAGGAAGAAGGCTCCCAGGCGTGCATTTATCAGCCAGCACATACACCCCACAGGTATGCTCAGCACCTCCAAATTTCCCAGCACTACCCAAAATACTTGCATTAAATTGAAACTATTTAAATGGCATTCTTGAGAGCGTAAGATGCTAAACGTTATTCAGCCTGGGAACCTACCACATAGAAATCAACTGCAGGAAAGCGAGAAGCATTTCCCCATCAAATAACCCATATGGTTTTTTTTTTCCTTAATACCCCAGAATAGCTGAAAGAAGTGGGAACTGTCCCTGCCCTCCCCTCAAAGCAGCAGGCCAGGCTTTGATAAAAAACCTGATGTATTCTTCCCAGCCAGCCTCTTTCACCACTGCTTGGCTTTGTATGTCCTCAGTCTGTTTCCTTGTGTGTTTTATCCTCCTTCCCATCTGAGAGCAGACAACAGCAACTAAACAAAGACACACACACACACAACTAAACACCTTTTGCTTTCATTTCCCAAAGGGTAAAGATTGACTCAATTTAGCCCTGTTCTAGTAAAGTGATAGTATCAAAGGTCTTTAAGAAGTGAGATGTGCCAAGTATCCAAAGGGAAGGTAGCTTGGACACAGGAGTAACCTGGCTGTTCAGTCTCACTCAGGAATACCCAAAAACGTATATTTTGCTATGTCCAAACAGCTGAGAAACTGGGGTACTGAGCATCACCCAACTTCAGTGCCCAAGCACATCAAGTGCTGTGAATGGCTGCTGACATTTTTTTTTTAAAACAAATCTACTTTTCCCCAAAGTTAGCTTTATACAAGCTTTAACATAATACAAAACAACAAAAAGGCTTTTCTACCAACTTTAAGTGGGAAAAGTTTACATACGAGCACACGAAGCGAGTCTTCAAATGAATTCACCAGCCCGAATTACTGGGAATACGTTGGAGGAACCAATTTTGTTTAGCTAGGCTGGGTGGGGAGGAGTGGGAACCCGCGAGGAAATGCTAAACCAAAACATATGGCATGAAGACTGAAGTCTAAACACTCAATTTAGATCTTAAGCAGTTATATTTTACAGCGTGTAACGTTTTTCTTGAATGGGTTTTAAATAGCTAGGCATATGAAACCGGCTGCAGCCAGCACATAAGGCTCACAGGTAATAATAAACACCATGCTTCAAAAAAAAGAAGAAACTTCAAAAGTTACCACGGGACAGCCTGATTTTGACACCCAAATATTTCACTCGTGTCTGGTGAGGGCTTACAGGCTGCCCTTTTCCAATGGCAGCGCTTCTTCAATACAAGAGCTAACTACACTGGCACGAGATGGGCCAACACAGGCATTTTCATAGAATTGAGACAGTTTTCCCCAAATGTTAAGATTCTCCTCTATACACACAAAAGAAAATTTCTCTCCTGCACACCTACATATGCTGAAATGTAAAGCTTGGGAAGAACATGGCTAAAAATCTAAATATTTGACTCCAAAAGATCAGCACGTTCACAGCCGAAGCCCAACTCAAAAGCTACACAAACCACAGTCAGTAAAAAAACCTGATCATTCAGTAAATGGCAACTTGATTTTTCAGTTTAAGCTTGATTTCTGAAGGGAGAAAAAAAACTCCCAGCACATCTGTTTGTGCAGCCTGCACTGTCCTCATTGCCATGAAGGAATCTGCCAGGGGAAAAAGGGCTCAGGAACAGAGCAAGGGAGTACTCCCACCGCTAATTTATCTCCTGTTCCTGGCACAGGCTGTTCACAGCGAAGAGGATGCTCCCAAATCAAACAGCCACAGCCAGGACGCCTCTCATCTCTCCAAAAAAGTAGCAAAATGAGAATGTCCCAGTTCCAACCAACTTCGCTACCGCTACCAGCATTTCCAACAGGAATTGTGAGATCCAAGGGATGCCGTGTGTGCAGGTATCCGAGCGGCACAAACAGCAGGAGGTTGAATTATTTTT
>VXBJ01002636.1:35739-52174 GCA_013400055.1 Nycticryphes semicollaris | reverse complement strand
CGGGGGGGGGAAGGGGGGGGCAGACCTCCCCTCACACCCTCCCCACACGCACGTCGCTGGTATGTCACACACTCCTTGTGTGTAACAGGACCCTCATCAACTGAGAAGGACAAACACCACCACCACGAACCCCCTTCCCTCAGCAGACACACACCCCTCAGCGAGAGGTTGCCCCATACACACCCCTCCGCAGCGCCCACAGACACCGAGCGGCGGAGGAGCCTCCCTGGCCCCGTTCGGCCCCGTTCCGCCCCGCCGCAGCTCACCGATAACCTCCTGCAGCTCGTAGTCATCCTTGTTGATGGACCAGGGCAGCGCGCTGGGGTCCTCGGCCATGGCCGCGTCNCGGCCAGTGCCGCGCCCCGCCCGCCGCCCTCCCTCCCGCCCTCCGCGCCGCGAGGGGGAGCGCCACGCAAGAGCGAGGGAACGGAGAGACGAGACGAGGGGCTGTTACTGCTGCTCCACACAGTCCGGCCGCCCCGACCCCCTGCCGAGCCTCCCCCCGCCGGGCAGCGGAACCCGCGACCCGGCCGCCTCCTCCGCCGCTACCGCCGGCCAAACTTTGCCTGCTCCCTCCACCTGCCCATGCCCGGAGCGCGCTGACGTCACCCGCGCACGCCGCCGCACGCACGCCCCGCCCTCCACACGGGGAGGTGGGGGGAATGGAGGGAGGGAAGAGCCGCCCGCCGCCATCTTGAGTGTGGCAAACACCCGCCGCCGCCCCACCCCCCCCCCCCCGCTCNGGTTCACTCGGCTGCCGCCGCCACCGCTTTCAGAGGGACGGGCTGGTGCGTCGGGCTGAGCGGATGGTGGAGTGGGAGGAGTCCGTAAGGGGGAGAAAGGGAAGGGCGGGGGTGACACACACAAGATGGCGATCAACCCACATCTTCCCCTCCCTCAAGCAAGAGGCGGGAGGGACTGCGGTTTTAAGACGCACTGCGGGCTGTGATTGGCTGACAACTGCCGAACCCGCCGCTCCCATTGGCGAAAACGCTGTCAATCGCGTCTTGTCCGTCTCCAGGGTCCCTTCGCCCTTCGGGGCCCCTCGTCAGCGCCGGGAGCGAAGGCCGGGGAACGCGGGAAGGGGCCCGCCATGAGGGGGATTTAGAGCCTGGCGGGCGGGAGCCGGTCCCGGGCGCAGCCTGCCAGCAGCCCTCACGCCAAATGTGGTGACAGCTGATCGCTGCGGTGTGTCTGCCTGGTGTGACAGACACATTGGAACCCACTGTATGGAGGGATGGAAAGCGATAGCATGGCTTTGCCCAGATTTGGTTCAGGAGTGGATGTTTACATCCTGAGGCAAAAAGGACCAAACCACTGCCTGCCGTCTCCATTTCCCCGCTGGCTGTGGCCCTGCAATGAGCAGGTGTGGAGCCTGGCTCCACAGTGCTTCAGGGATCCACATTCCCTGTTTAAAAATAGGTCCCAGGGTTATGATGGGTATGGAGGGATCAGAAGGTCTGGTTTTCTCCTTGCTGCCTCTGAGGATGAGCAATTCTCTGGTTTCCCAGCTGCTGGATGCTTCTGCTTGTTCCACACAGCAATTTCAGCATTTGTGGATACATCCAACACCTTTATCTTATGGGTCATGGATCCCGTGAACCCATATATCCTATGGGATATACCCTATATATAGCCCATATATCCTATGACCCATGCCTGGAGCTTAATTCATCTGGATGCATTCAGAATTGCATCTAGTAGTCAGTGGGGGAAATAAAAAACAGATTTAAAGAGTGAGGAATATGAGGTTAACGGGTACAATGAACCCACAAAGGCTGTGCTCTGCATTTTTAGGTTAAAAGTGTTTGCAGTTTGGGGATCTGGGGTTTTTTGACACAAAATAGTATCGGTGCGTCTCTCACTATCATCAGGCATGATAGTAACCATCGGGAGAATTGTTTGGGAATTTCTGTATCAGGTTTCATTTTTGCTGGCCACTGTTCTTCTTGTAGCTTGATGTCAGGCACTACTGTGAGTCAAAGAACATCAGTTATACATATTTTTAGCTTATTAGGACAAATTCCTGAGATGCTTCTGATGAACCAGGCTTTGTAGATGGGCACTGTACTCTGCCAAATGCCTGGTGTGACTCCAGTATTTTCCCTTGTGCTACCTATTGCTGGGCACTAACTCCTTCCTTCTACTCTTTTTTTTTTCCCCTGCAGAAGCAAGAAGCCCCCAGTCCCATCGTTTTTGCTGCTCTGCAGACACTTAACAACAATGGTCAGAGCTTCTAGCTGAAAAGCTGTTTGTTTTTCCTACTTGTCTGCGTTAAACATTCTTCTGCTGAGCAATTCCTTTTTAATATTTGCTAAATATGCTTTAATTACTTCCCAGAACTGTCTATGAACTTTTAACCATGTTATAAAACGAGATTATGGAGCAACTAAAACCAGGTTTTACCCCAGAGCACGCACTTGGGTAGCCAGTGTCGTAGTTCTGATAGCTAACATCATGTTAAAAATGGGTCTGAGCCAGGCATCAACAACAAAAAGGGACTTATATATGCTCAATTTTACCAGCAGGTTTAAAGTCAGAACCATATTTTGAATTCTTTTATTTTAGGCTGAAAATCCTCCCCCCTGAGGGCAATGTTAAAACTCCTGTTGATTTAGATCAACGGGGCAGGATTAGGCCCACAATGATCCTCGTTCTTTAAGAGATACCACAGACTTTGATCGAAATTAATATTCAAAATGTGCACTGACCAGACCAGGAGCGGCCACGTGAGCCTACACAGATGAACGCTGTGTTTTGGTTTTTCCAGCTCTGCGGTGAAAAACGAATTTCCCCGTTTTTAAACCAAAATCTGTCATTCACGCAGAATCTGGGTCTCACAAATTTTGTGTTCTTTTTTACGTCAACTCGGCATTTTGGGTCCCTCAAAAGTCAGGTGTTGCTGTTGGCAGGCAGTCAGTCAGCAGGTTGTTTCAATCTGAGACCGATGAGGGATGAAAAAACGCAGCTGGCTTCCACAAAGATCTTAATCCTTAGCCCACTTCAGATCTCCAAGCAGCACCTTCTGCTGTTTCGTCGTTAATATTCTGCTCATCCTACTTTTCCTGATTTGCTTTATTTTGTCTGTCTCTTGTAGGTTGTAAACTCTTCAGGGCAGAGGCAAAGTCGCTATTTCTCAAAGAGCCTGCGAAATGGTGCTGCTGAATCAAGTGGTTTGTTGTAATACCAAGAAATTTGAGTAGAAATGTGAAGTGGAAGAGCAGTTTCCGGGTGTATCCATCTCTGTTCTGGACCAGGCTTCAGGGGAGACTGAGAAGTGGGAAAAACTCCAGGCGCCTTTCAGGTAGGAAGGTTGCCATCTGAGAAAAGGTCTCAGAGCTGAGCTTCCCGTATTTTTTGACTTCCAGTAAAAGACCACAGCAATTCAAGCAAGCAGCGCCCTCCTGCCATTGATCCTGCTGCAGAGGGAAGGTTTTCTCCTGACACCTGCCTTTCACTGATGTCCCTGGGGCTCATGTTCCCCATCAACTTTGCACAACAGGCACACGACGCGTGTACGCGCACAAAGAGCTCTCGTTCTCGTAAGCCACGTGGTTTCCTGCCTTTGTGCACCAATTACTTATTGTTTCAATGAAATTTACTGGCACTAGCCAGCTCTTTGCCTTTTTTTTTTCTTTTTTTTTTTTTTTTCCACCACTCATGTAATATTGGCTGCCATAAAACTGATGGTTAGTGCATGGATTGGGGATTTTAGTACTCAGCGCGCAGACGTTAATAGCTTTAGTGCCTGTAAAGGATCCTTGATGGTTGATGGTGATCATAGGATGGTTTGGGTTGGAAAGGACCTTGAAGATCACCTAGTTCCAACCTTCCTGTCCCGAAATCATAGAATTGTCTAGGTTGGAAGGGACCTTTAATATCATCTAGTCCAACCATCAATCTGATAAAAAAAACATCTGAAAAACTGAAAAAAAAAACCCCAACTCATCACTAAACGATGTCACAAAGCGCTGTCAACCCATCTTTTGATTACTTCCAGGGACGGTGCCTCACCCACTTCCCTGGGCAGCCCATCCCAATTTTTAATAACCCTTTCACTGTAAAAAATTTTTCAAATATCCAATCTGAACCTCCCCTGGGGGAGAAGAGAGCGACCCCCACCTCTCTACACCCTCCTTTCAGGCAGCTGTGGAGAGCGATAAGGTCTCTCCTCAGCCTCCTCTTCTCTAGGCTGAAGGGACATGGACAAGGACACCTCTCACTACACCAGATTCATCACAAATGTGGACATAAACTAACTTCATTTATAGTTGGGTTGTCGAAAACTACTCTAGGTTGCTTGTCGAGGCACTGCAGATTTCATCTTGCGGTTCGCGTGGGCTCTCGGATAGATCCCTCTTTTCTTCTTGTTCCGAATGAAGTTGCTCTTTCACTCCAGCCACGCAGAGGCATTCGCTGCCACAGCCCAGCAGTGTTTGAGGCCGCACCGTTTGTAGTTAAAGGCTTTTTAAGACCTCATAAACCGCTGTTTGTGAGCGGCTGTGCCTTAGCTCCCGGGACTCTTGCAAACAATGGCCGTTCATGTGCTGCTTGAACTGCTTGGTACGGGCAGGGTGTGCTGGGGCGAGGGGGAGCCCCACAATGCCTGGCTTATTGCCTTCAGAACGGGGCAAGTGCCGCGTCCGCAGGCAGAACGCCTGACCTTGTGTCCCTACAGAAATTTGCCCCCTCTTCTTTCTTCATGGAAACCCTCCCAGGTTTATTGAAGGGCCCTTAACTCTGGTTATCAACCAGCGGCTGATTATTTAACAAAGTACACGGCAGTTTCCTCTCTCCAGCCAACAAAGGCAGCCGCTGCGCTTTTATCTGCAGGGATTTCCCCTGGCAGCTTTGCTTTGGCTTTTGAGAAACGAAGGCAAGGACCATGCCGCGGAGGAGGGAGCAGTGATTTAAAACCCTCCAGCTGGAGCACGTTTTTAATAATAGTTGTTTTCAAAATGCAGGCTAAATGCCAGTCTAAACCACACCGGCTGGTTTTCCTAAGCGATCCCGTGTAGTACCAGGTATCCCCGCCCCGGCGCTGAGTGCCGGTGTGCTAAGTCATTTTCAATTCACCTTTGAGGTCACTTTGAAGTCAAGTAGCTGAAGGCCTGGTTCTAACAGGTGAATTCTGGTTCTCACAGTGTGTTTACTGAAACCAGCTTTCGCCCTGCTAACACACTCCTTATCCCATCCCCGCTGCCTCTCACCAAGAAACTCTGTGCTGTTCTCGTGCTTCCTCCACTGAAAATACCCCCTGAATTTTAAGCTCTAGGAAACAAGTGAAGAGCTTATGACCAAGACAAGTTTTTTCTCCTTAGTCTTTTCTTCCAAGTTTATGATTTTTTAGTATACAAATTGAAAGCCAGTTAACCCTCTCTGGAACAAATTATAGCTTTGCTGCCTCCTTCAAATCAAATATAAAATCGATGCTTGGTTTAAGACATAATTATAACAAGACTTTGATTACCACATACCTGAACCACAGTTTAATAATCGGCTCCTGCTGTGCTATGGTTTACAATTATGCTTGGTCTTTACAGAGGCTCATGAAAGACACTTCACATGCCCATATCTCTCCTGGGAATGTCACAGCTTCTAAGGGGAGAAAGGTTTTCCCACTGGCCTTTCCTGTGGAGGGTAAATCTCCATCATATAATGTTTTCTAGGCAGCTGAGCAGGATAGGGGAGTTGAGAATGTGTTTCAGAGCTTTCCCTCTTGTTGAAAGTGCAAAATAAGGCTGGTGCAAGCACCAGACCCTGCAGAGAAGTGGGACTTGTCTTTTGCTGTTGGTGAAGGGTGGCTGAGGACCATTGGTTCTATTACATAAAGCTTTGTGTTTGTATTTAAGATGATTTTGGACATTTCACAGAATCACAGAATGGCATGGGGTTGGAAGGGGCCTCTGGAGATCATCTGGTCTAACCCCCCCTGCCAAAGCAGGTCCTCCTAGAGCAGGTTGCACAGGAATTTGTCCAGGCGGGTTTGGAATGTCTCCAGAGATGGAAACTCCACCACCTCTCTGGGCAGCCTGGTCCAGGGCTCTGCCACCCTCAAAGTAAAGAAGTTCCTCCTCATGTTTAGATGGAACTTCTGATGTACAAGTTTGTGCCTGTTACCTCTTATCCTCTCACTGGGCACCACTGAAAAAACACTGGCCCCTTCCTCTTGACACCCACTCTTTAAATATTTACAGGTGTTGATCGGATCCCCCCTCAGCCTTCTCTTCTTCAGAATAAAAAGACGCAAATCCCTCAGCTTTTCCTCATAAGAGAGATGTTCTAGGCCCCTCATCATCTTTGTGGTCCTAAATAATTTCATTATTTAACAAAGCTATTCTAGAAAAAATACTCAGTCTGGACACAACTCCTGACAGAAATTGGCTCAGCAATGCCAGAGAAGATCCCCTCCTGGCCACTTGCTGTTGCAGCAGAGGAGTCCTGAGTGTCCCTGGGTATTTAAACCTCCCTCTGAGGGCTGGCTGTGGCTGGACTGAACGCAGAAAGCAGCTTTCAGAGGAGACACTGCTGCTCTCAGGTAACACCACATGGATACTCTGTCAGCTGGGAGTGCTGGGACCCAATTTACAGCCGGCAAACTTTGAAGAAATAAAACAAAACATCTTTTGTGACATTACAATGAAGCAAGAGAAATTCTCCTAATAGGCAGCAAGAAGAGATACTCTAGACATAGAAAGATAGGGTTGAATAAGATTTCATTCACTTCTAACCATCTGGGAATAAGATTTGTGAGGGAATATTGTTCTTATCCTTATAAATGGCCAGTATCTTCTGAAACCCAGCTCAGCTGAGGCCAGACAAGGTTTGTGGTTCACATTAGCAGATTCTAATGACACGAGTTCACAATAATAGCCTAATAGTTCAGTGTAACAGTGACTCATGGCTTATTACTGCAGTGATAGGAATGTAAAGAGATCTCATTTGGAAGAAAAAAAAAAGATCTATTTGGATAGGTCACATCCTTTCCTCCCTACTCACGAATTCCTGTGTCATTGGCTGCCGGCCGCTAAAAATAGGGTGCTTTTTGTGTATCTAAAGTAAAGCAAAACCTAGAATCAGAGAGACAGTGGGAGGGGACCGACGTCCTTACATACAGCGCCTTCGGGAAATATTTGTCATGAAAGCCCTCTGAGAGCCCAAGAATGTTTTGAAAGGATGGAAACAATCTAAGAAGATATTTTGCTGGAAGAAGGAGAAGAGTTGATGAATCGCAGCAGCTCCCAGCTTTGGTATTTTGCCCCGTGGGGATGGGAAGGTTCATTTCTCTATCAGATATAGGACCAAGCTACACTTTTGTCTTGGAGAAGCTCTCCCACTCCGGCAGCAGGAGAGGAGGAAGCTTCAGGGAACATCCTGTGAGCAGCCCTGTGGGCTAGTGAGGAGCCAGAGAGGACCCACAAGAGAAGAAGACTCGCTAAGTGTCACCTGAAGTTGTGCACCTGCCTTAGGGACAGCAGAAGGACAGGGGAATGGGGAAGACATGAGCAAGGTATCCATGAGTTAAATGGATTCCCACCATCCCCCTCCTTTGAAACATGAAGAAACCCGGTATGGCACCTCAGAAAAAAAAACTGCTGAAATGTGAAAAGATGCGGCAGGGAAAGCTGTCACAGAGAATCCGAAATTGATTTAATGGAGAAAAACTGACTGCTGCAGAATTTGTGGAGAACGGTAGCCGAGAGAGAGATCCCCAGCTCCTTACGGGCCCCGCTGCGGGCACCGTCTGGCGTGAGGCGCGGAAAGCAAAGTTTCATCGCTGGTAATTCTGTGTGTGCTGAATGCTTCCTCTTCAATACCCGACGATTAAAATCGATGACAGGATGCTAGGTAACAAAAGGAAATGACTGATCAATATGAATGTGCTGGAGCTGGAGAGAGAAAAAAAAACCAACCACAAACCTGCCTGCGGAGAGCAGCATCCTGATGAGGAGAGATTTCTAAGTGCTCGGAGAGAAATATCTTAAAAGCTTCCCGTTCCCGATTGCTCCATAAAACAAGGCGGCTGAGCAGATGCCAGAGGCGGTGCCGGGAGAGGTTAACTCACCAGGGAGGCTGAAGAATAACCGTTAGGAAAAAAAAGTGGATATTCCTTTTTAGCCTAAATAGCTTCAGAGTCAAAAAAACCCCTGATGCTTCTCTTCTTTGCCTTTCTTTCTGAAGATCTCAAAAGCCATTTCCTGATATTGAAAAATGATGTTCTTTGAATACCCGTGTGAGGTTTTAAGAGATGCTGAGACACGGGCATTTTAAGGCCAATGTCCATTTTAGTCCTCAGCCCCAAGCACTTCAAGTCTCATTTCCATGCGTATTTCAGCTGAGGGTGTCGTCCAAACGCTGCCGAAAAATTAAACGCTAAATCTTCCATGATTCAGTAGTTTTAGACCGGTCACCCCAGTTTCAGAACGCTGGTGAAAACGTCGCTGGAAAGCAGCGTGCAGGCTCCGCCGCGGCTCCAGCAGGACCGGGAACGGCACCTTCGGGGTTCCCTCACCCGGTTTTTCTCCTTCTGAATGGTATTTTTTTTGTTTCGGAGGCAGCAGGGCATAAACTGGCACACAAGCAGTTGAGCACCTTAGGACTCGTGGCTTTTCTCATCTCTGCTGGCACAAACACAAGGCGAACAGAGCTGGAGATTAGCGCCAGAAACATGCTGCGAAAAACTTGGTGAAAGTTCACGTCATCGTAACCCCCAGGTGTTCCTGGCCGTGTTTCCCGTGACTCCCATCTTTTTTCCTCACTTTACCATCCGAAACAGCGGATAAAGGCCCGTTTCATCGTCTCGTGCCTTCGATTTCACTCGCAAACCAGCCAAAATTCCGAGTGCCGAGCCTGCAAGTTCTCGCTGGGCTTGAAACAAGGGTTCTCCTCCTGGTCCTTGTGCTCAGCCCTGGTCACCGCACCCAGCTGTCCCTGCTCCGCCGGGCAGCAGGAAGGAGGAGGAGGAAAAACATTCCGAGCAACTTTTTGTAAAGTGGGGTAGTTTGAGTGTTTCAGGGCCAATGCAGATCAAGTTCATTCCCTCCATCCAGTCCAGCCCCGCCAGGAACCAACCTAAGCAAGCCTGGGAACTGGGAAAATTGGAATCATAGAATTGTCAAGGTTAGAAGGGACCTTTCAGATCGTCTTGTCCAACCATCTGACAAAATGTCCAACGCTGACAAAAACCATCCCTAAACCCTATCTCTAAGCACCACATCTACCCCTCTCTTAAATACCTCCAGGATGGTGCCTCAACCACTTCCCTGGGCTGCCCATTCCCATGCTTAATAACCCTTTCAGAGTAAAAAACCAATAAATCCTGATATCCAGTTGGAACCTCCTCTGGAGCAACGTGAGGCCATTTCCTCTTGTCCTACGGCCTGTGACTTGGGAGAAGAGTCCAACCCCCAACCCCTCTGGCAGCTGCCAGCCAGGAGAAACTCCAGGTGAAATGTTGTGGAGAGGTGCATCCCGCGGGGAACAGGGCAGCAGTTCCCAGAATTTTCTTCCCAATGGACCAAGCTGGGACACCACGACGTGCCTTGGTGGACACCATCTTACCCAGCTGTGGCGGAAGAAACCGCTCTCTCCGGTGAGCAGAACCCCAGGCTGCGCCACCAGCAGCTTTGGGAGGAGGGAGAAGCGGGTTGGGAAGCCGGGCTCTGCTGCAGGAACAGCAAATGCACTGTTTGTAAATCAGACTTTGGAACAGCTTAAAGCTTAAATACACCTTTGATTAATTAAAGCTTTGCAGAGCGGCACAGCTCCAGAGCGGATACAACCACGTGGATTCTCCCGGCTGCAGATTTTGCTGCAAAATAAAGGAGTTTCGGGGGCCAGGCTTGATAGTGCTTATCAAAAAGCTGGGTCAGGTTCAAAGTCATCTCATCTCGAAATCCTGGTGGGCATCAGCTGAACCAAAAATCCTCGTAACACAGCACCTAGAAAAAATTACCTTCGGAGAAATATGTGTACACGGCCCGGGTCTAATTGTCTGGTGACACCCGACAGCCCTGACAGAGCCGCTTTGTAACCAGCGCTTCCCACTTTGTAACCAGTGCTTCCCAGTAACGTGAACCTTGTGCTTTTTCTTTCTGCCTTATTAAACCGTGTTTCCAGGATGTTCAAACAACATTTGCCCGGCCCTTTCGCATCCATAATTACAATTTATTCCCTATGCTAATTCTCTTCCCTCCGGACCAAGCAGTGCCTGGATCACGCCAAAGCAACTCGTTTCACGGCAGCGTAACGAAGAGCAGAATTTGGTCCGTCAAAGGGCAGTATTTCATCTCCCTCACTCCGTCTCTGAAGCTTAGAAGATCCTGAAACTCTGTTCCTGAGTTTCACCAAGTAACTGCTGTCCGACTTTCCTGCATCAAAGCCAGACAGAGGACTGGGAATATTTCCTTTGCCATGAGAGGAATAACAGACAGAAAGAGCTACCGCAGCCGGACCCCCTGACCCCACCTGAGTCCGAGCCGCTGCCAAATGCAGGCAAAAATCACTAACTCCTCCAAAACATCTAAAGAGGCCACTGGTGTGAAGGGGGATGGTTTCCCTTTTCCCTATCCATATGTTCACTCATAGTAGCTATAGCAAAGACATCAGTTCATCTGCTCCATCAGGAATACCGTCCCGCAAGGGGCTGGGCGTTGAGCCCCTCCTGCTGCGAAGCGCAGCTCCTCCTTGACCTCCAGAAATTCCTTCCAACCAACGCTTCCCCGATTCAGTGATCCTTCCTCTTTTCCTGTGGCAAGGCCTTGGCCCCAACAGCTGCTGGGTTTGTAAATTATTTCCCTGCCTTGGGCTGACTCCAAGCCAAAGGAAATAAAGCTGGCAAAAATCCTCCAGATCGCTGCCCTGGGATCTATCCCCTGCCTGGGCCTCTGGGAAAGATGTGGAGCGGGAGCTCACGGCCCAGCATCCCTGGGGATGGGCAGCAGGGTTCCTGCCTTACCCCCCCTCCGGCCTCTTGGGTGCCAGGGCTGAAGCAAGACAGGAACCAAAAAGCCAAAATTGAGACCTGGAGAGGAACCACACGTATCCAACGTACAATTCCTTCCTAATTTTTCTCCTGACATAACTCCACCTCTCCCTCTTCCAGGCACTGCCAAAAACCTCCTCTGAGGAAGCTTTTATGCAAAACAAGAAAACAAAAAAGAACTAGCCCATATCACTTCTCACTAACACTTCGTTTTCAGTGTTTATTCTCTGCTGCCCAAAGAAGGAGGTTCAGCCCACTGGGTTTAAATTCTTTATTTGAAAAGGTTTTCACAAGTAGCAAAAGGTTGGTCTTTTGAGGAGGGAAAATCCACAGAATGGTGTTTTCAGATCGGTTATAAAACACACAGGCTTCTCCAAAGATCTGTGTCAAGACAGAGAGTAATATAAATATATATATAGGTATCTATAGAAAAATAAATTATTTGGTACCAACAGATTCAACGAGGACAATCTCAGCGAGGGAAAAATGTAACATCACAATTCTGTAAATCCCTTTTTGTTTTTAAAGGTGTTCAAAGTTTTGACCTTCCACTGAGCGTGAAAGAGAGGAGGAGAACCAGGAGACGGGTTTCCCACCACTGGATTTTAGATCATTCCCAGATGTCACACTTCAGGTGGTCACCGTGATGAGACAGATATGAAAATGTCACTCTGTTTTTTTTTACATCGAAAAGGATACATTTTTAAAGCACATATTCTAGATTTTAGGGATGTTTAGGGCTTTACTCCAAAATAATTACTGTAATAAGACAATTGTGACTTTTTGCAATAAAGCAGTGGTCTGACAACAGTAATACTTGACGGCATCTGAGCCAGGAGATAGAAGGGCCAGGGCACAGAGAGCTGGGTGACAACGAGATCCCGACACAGCACTGCCATCTGTCACAACTGTTTGGAACATTTGGATTTATCTACTGGCCTTCAAGAGGTTTAAAAATTCTGCTCTTGGTTTGGCTTTCCCTTGCAGGAGCAGCACCTCCCCCCCTCGTTGATGACCACATTATCTATTAATTCTGCTGCTATTATTTTTGTTTCAGTTGCAACACCCCAAGTCCCAAACCACCCGTCAGGACTCGCAGAGAAAACACCACACGAGGCTCAATCACAGAATTGTTCAGATTGGAAGGGACCTTTAGGATCATCTAGTCCAACCCTCAGCCTAACTCTGCCAAAATTCTCGCTGTTTTTGGTACAGCCTCCTCGGGAGAAGGTGCGAGGGGGAGAAGAAGGGAACCCACTCCTTTTCTCCTCCCCTGACCCCGCGGTGACAGCAGTCTGTCCCTGCCACCTCTCCTGCATCCCACCCAGCCCAGGATCCCTCGGTCTGTCCCTGCCACCTCTCCTGCATCCCACCCAGCACAGGATCCCTCGCAGGGTGCCAGCATGGGCCACTGCCACCCTCTAGCGTCCGCAGCGCAGCCTCCGCCGCCTCCACTCCCCTCATTAGTTCCCGGAGCCCTTCCAGCTCCCCAAACAGGAAGGATCTGGTTTGGTCCTGCGAGTAATGACCCATAATTAATGTTTATAGACACTCCAGAGTAGGACAATTCACCGAGCCCCAGGAGCGCCGGGGGATCATGCAGCCTCCAGAAACTCTTCTGTAATTAACATTTAACGATTATGCAGAAACCCTGAGGCAAGCAGCTGTCTCCACCTCTGCAGGAGAAGCCTGAGGGCAACAGGACATGAAACCCAGCCATTTAGAAACCCCTCATCAGCTTCACTTTTCTCCTTCCGTGCCCACAGACTTCTCGCTGCTTCTGGCAAGATGGAGAGATGCCAACGTCACCTTGGCAGGATGGCAGCAATTATGTTGGTAGGAGGGACTGAAAACCACCCAGCTCACGGGCCTATCCCAAACCAGCCCCTGCCACTAATGAGTTACAGCACGAGCAGGTCAAAGGCTTGGCCACTCTCAGCCAGAAGGAACCAGAGCGCAAAGAGGACTTCGCAGCACCCCCTGGTAAGTTCCCTGACCTGGGTGGGTGAGAGAAAGGCAGGAGCACACGGCTGCTGTCTGCCCTTCAGCCCTGGCAATGCCTTAAAACAAATCCAATAATAATTAAAAAATAATTAAAAAATAAAAAGCACATCCAAATGTAAACTAGTAAAACATTAAGCTGTAAAATCAACAAGAGTCAGCGGCTGAAGTAACGAACAAAGTGGCAGAGTTCAAGCAACTGCAGACACTTAGGCAGGATTCCTCTGTTCCCAATTTAAAAAGTCAGTACTTCCTGTACATGTGTTTAATTCCCCAAAGGGTCACTTGAAAATGCTACTTTGGGCAGAACCCACCTCCCACCCCGAGCAGTGAGAGCTGAGGAGACCCACTACGCGCTCAGCGGAATTCAGTGCAGAGAGATATCCGTGTTAGTCACAGGAATGTATTAATAATGACTGTGGTGGTTAATTAAATATGCCCTTACCTATTAAAGTAACATTAGCTTTTATATTTTTAAATAGCCCAATTAACAGTTTAATACACTCTTTATTCAATATTTATCCCTGTACCTTTGGGAAATATCCCAAAAGCTGTTGTGTTTTGGAAAGCTCTCAACGGTGAAACAATTTAAGATCTGGACCAGCTTGGGTGCTGAGCTCTGTTCAAGTCAACGAGCAACAGCATCCACACTTTGGGTAGTAAGGACTTTCACTGAAAATAGATATTTTAAGATAGAATTTTTACTAAAGAAAGGCTCTATTGTAAACATTTAATAAGATCTGGGAATATAAAAGGCTGGTATAAGGTCTCTTAAACAAGTGTGACCTGAACAGACAGACATGACCAACGTGGTACCAGAGTTTGTCTTTCCTTACACTTCTTGCTTTAAAGGAACAAAAGATAACCCTCAAATTGGAGGGTCTGCCTCAGAAAATACTAGTGACAAGGGATTTAGCCTGTAAATGAACACAGGGCAGGAATATTGCGATACAACTTAAGAAGGAAAACATCCAGCAAATAAATCAGGCTCAGTATCTCTGCATTAGTTATGACTACTGGGATAATCACTCTATTTTTGCAGATCCTGCTAAGAATAATAGGAAAACCACTCAAGTTTTTGCAGTGCTTTAACAATTAATATAAGCTTCTGCTTTTTTTCCAAAACCAAGACCGAAGGAGAACAAGTGTGGGCCAGGGAGAGCCCAGGTGAGTTCCCCCGAGCTGCAGCGCAGGGCAGGGGACACCGTCCCCAGCAGGGGACGGGGCTCCCAAAAAAATCAGTCATTCTCATGGCAATGACCATTCACAAAACAGCAAAGAGGGTCCGAAACCTCAGTTCCTGCAGATCACCAGGCAGCCAGGGGATCCCACTGGAATTTAAAAATACACCAACAACCTCAGATATTACTATAGCTATTAAACAGCTTTTAAAGTAATAGCAAAATATTTAAGAAAGCCTGCAGGTCTGAGGTCTTATTTAATGCTTACAACAGAGCCTTCTATTATTAGACACTCACTCTTTAAATGCATGTTTTCTATATTTTCAGTGAAAGTGCTCACTACATAAAATGCTGGATGCTGTTGCACAAACAGGAACACCCACACAGTTGTTTTAATTTCCCTTCTGAGTTATAAAAAAGCGCTAAAGAAAACTCTTTGCTTCTGGTTGCAGGCTCCAAACACGGATTGCAAGGATCTGGGTCCTGAAGTGGTAAAAGGCCCCGCGTGAACAACACTGCGGTCCGAAGGCAGCGAAGAGCCCCGAGCTCTCACGACTCTGCATCATGGCAGCATGAGGGATTTTGCAAGTCTCGTCCAGAACCATTTTTTGGTGCAGGGGTTGGTGTAATCGCAGATCGTGATGAACCGTAAGATACTTGGAAACTCATTCTTCATGGTTTTGCACTTGACCGGAATCAGCCGTTTGAGACGAGCACCTGGAAGACAGGTCACACGGGCAGAGGATTACACAGAGCCCCAATCACATCCCCTCTCTGTCTTCTCCCCGCAGCAGCACACACATCACAAGATCCAGGTTTGCTCCTGATGTTGTGTCACCTCATTACAAGTGGAGAGCAATCACCCTGGAGAGCAAGTTTCCGAATCCCAAGCCCTCTGCCAGGAGCATTTCACTCCAATAGGTAGCAGGGCTCCATCCAGCACACACAGGGCAGCTTGTGCTGATGGGAGTGAAAAAGGCCTAACAAACTGCAGGGAGAAAAGAATAGTTTCTTAGAATCATAAAGTTGTCTAAGTTGGAAAGGACCTTTAAGATCACTTAACTCTGATAAAAAACACCACTAAACCATGTCCCTCAGCACCACATCTACCTGTCTTTTAAATACCTCCAGGGATGGTGCCTCAACCACTTCCCTGAGCAGCCCATTCCAAGGCTTAATAACCCTTTCAGTGTAAACATTTTTCTTGATATCCATCCTAAACCTCCCCTGGTGCAACCTGAGGCCATTTCCTCTTGTCCTATGGCCTGTGACTTGGGAGAAGAGACCGACCCCCACCTCCCTCCCAACTCCTTTCAGGTAGTTGTAGAGAGCGATGAGGTCTCCCCTCAGCCTCCTTTTCTCCAGGCTGAACACCCCCAGCTCCCTCAGCCTCTCCTCATAAGATTTATTCTCCACTTTGTTGTCCTTCTCAGGACCTGCTCCAGTTTCTTGTGGAACAGGAATACACAGTCCTGACTACTTCCAGGTGTATACAAAGAGAAAACTAAAGACTAAGCTGCCTCTAGATGGTCAGCTTTGCTGAATAATCTCCAGTTCTTTTTCCTCCCACCCATTTCACTCAGGCTGCAGTCAGTATCCCCTGATTACAAAGGTCTGTGAGGAACCACTCTGCTAACATGAACTGCTCTGCTGAGGTGTGCACAAGGTGAGACAGCTCTCTCTGGGCTTGCTACTGCTTGAAGGAGCAGCTCTTCTAAAGAGGAATCTCTCTCCTCATATTGGGGGTGTTGGTTGATGAGAAGCTCAACGTGACAGCCCAGAAAGCACCCAGCATCCTGAGCTGCATTCCCAGCAGTGTGGCCAGGAGGGTGAGGGAGGTTCTGCTCCTCTGTTTTGCTCTGGTGAGACCCCACTCGGAGCACTGTGTCCAGCTCTGGAGTCTTCAGCACAGGAGAGACATGGACCTGTTGGAAAGGGTCCAGAGAAGGGCCACGAAGATGCTCAGAGGGCTGGAGCATCTCTCCTATGAGGACAGGCTGACAGAGTTGGGGTCGTTCAGCTTGGAGAAGGCTCCAGGGAGACTTTAAAACCCATTCCAGTACCTCAAGGGGCTAAAGGAAAGCTGGAGAGGGACTCCTTATCAGGGAGTGGAGCCATAGGACAAGGCGTAATGGTTTTAAACTGAGATTTAAATTAAATATTAGGAATAAATTCTTTATGGTGAGAGTGGTGAGACACTGGAACAGGTTGCCCAGAGAAGCTGTGGATGCCCCATCCCTGGAGGGGTTCAAGGCCAGGCTGGATGGGG
>VXBJ01002636.1:0-34928 GCA_013400055.1 Nycticryphes semicollaris | reverse complement strand
AATCCCAAGCCCTCTGCCAGGAGCATTTCACTCCAATAGGTAGCAGGGCTCCATCCAGCACACACAGGGCAGCTTGTGCTGATGGGAGTGAAAAAGGCCTAACAAACTGCAGGCAGAAAAGAATGGTTTCTTAGAATCACAAAGTTGTCTAAGTTGGAAAGGACCTTTAAGATCACTTAACTCTGATAAAAAACACCACTAAACCATGTCCCTCAGCACCACATCTACCTGTCTTTTAAATACCTCCAGGGATGGTGCCTCAACCACTTCCCTGAGCAGCCCATTCCAAGGCTTAATAACCCTTTCAGTGTAAACATTTTTCTTGATATCCATCCTAAACCTCCCCTGGTGCAACCTGAGGCCATTTCCTCTTGTCCTATGGCCTGTGACTTGGGAGAAGAGACCGACCCCCACCTCCCTCCCAACTCCTTTCAGGTAGTTGTAGAGAGCGATGAGGTCTCCCCTCAGCCTCCTTTTCTCCAGGCTGAACACCCCCAGCTCCCTCAGCCTCTCCTCATAAGATTTATTCTCCACTTTGTTGTCCTTCTCAGGACCTGCTCCAGTTTCTTGTGGAACACACAGTCCTGACTACTTCCAGGTGTATACAAAGAGAAAACTAAAGACTAAGCTGCCTCTAGATGGTCAGCTTTGCTGAATAATCTCCAGTTCTTTTTCCTCCCACCCATTTCACTCAGGCTGCAGTCAGTATCCCCTGATTATAAAGGTCTGTGAGGAACCACTCTGCTAACATGAACTGCTCTGCTGAGGTGTGCACAAGGTGAGACAGCTCTCTCTGGGCTTGCTACTGCTTGAAGGAGCAGCTCTTCTAAAGAGGAATCTCTCTCCTCATATTGGGGGTGTTGGTTGATGAGAAGCTCAACGTGACAGCCCAGAAAGCACCCAGCATCCTGAGCTGCATTCCCAGCAGTGTGGCCAGGAGGGTGAGGGAGGTTCTGCTCCTCTGTTTTGCTCTGGTGAGACCCCACTCGGAGCANTAGTAGGAGGTGTCCCTGCCCATGGCAGGGGGGTTGGAACTCGATGATCTTTAAGGTCCCTTCCAACCCAAACCATTCTATGATTCTGTAGCTATCCACAGGGACACCCACTCCTACCTAACCTGTGCTGCCCAGCACAAGTGGTGACACTGGGAGCTGGATGAGGCAAGAAACCAGGATTTCTTAACTGCAGCACGTGCTTAAATAATCCGTGGAGCTCCCAAGACTTGCTACCAAACCCTTCTGTGCGTTAGTTACCCCACACAAACATGGAACTGTGTGATTTCTGTGCTTACACCTGGGGTTTTACTGGTAAAGCTCAGGTCATCGCAGGTGGGTGTTTCTTTTCCTGTTGTTCTAATGAAAGGAATGATGCCAACAAAAAAAAACAACAAATGGGGAAGAACTAAACTTTGCTACAAATCTGGATGAGTGGGGGCTGATGCATCATCCCAGAGGTGTTCAGTGGATTAACAGCCGTCATTTGAAATGACCGCATCAAGGAAGCTGGAGCCAACTCCTCCCTCTGCTACTGGCTCCCAGTTTAACCTCTGGCGTGTCACTTATAAACCCACGTCAGACACCTCTTCTAGAAAAGAGACTTTTCTGCAAGGACAGACACTCCTACTGGTGTAACGAACGCATCCTCCACGCTATTAGACTGGGCTGCAGCCTAACTCCCCAGCAACACACACAAGCGTGGGATAACTCCTGGTTAGAGAAACACAACCTGAACAGGCTCGACAGAAGCAAACTGCTGGCTTTTCAGTTCACAACAAAACACCCCACAGATTTTTTCCAATCCAAGTGGAACATTCATCCCACATCATGTTTCCCTATCCACAATACTCAAGGATTTCTGCAAAACCCTGCATGTTTATTACCTGCTCCCCTACCCCTAGCATCTACTCGCACCCTGAATTTAGTCTAAATCTTTTCTCTTTAGTAGCCTGCTCCCCGGATGGATTTGGAAGCGCCTCCCAAGCCTGACACACAGCTGCACCATCTGAAGGAGGCAGCATTAGCCCCCTTGAGAGCTGGAGCACGGAAAGCTCAGTTCCTTGCTCGGGGCCATGCAGAAGGTCAGTGGCAGGGTGAGGATCCAAATCCAGGTCCCTGCCCACACAAGGAAATTCTAAAGCCACCGTTACTTTTAATGGCTGCTTCTAATAGCAATAAATCTCTGTTTGCTCAGTGAACGGCATTACACCCTGTGCTTGGGTGGACTTTCACACACGGGAAACATATGTCAGTGGTGAGAACTGAGTTCAGTTATTTATTTTCTCCTTCCTCATCTAATGTTTAAACACATCTGAGGCTCCCCTTCATTTTGCATTAGTGCAGCACCCAACAGTGCAGCACTGACCTCAGCTGGAGATGTTCCTGGAATGAAAATTACGATGTCGAGATGCAATTTTAAATGGGATTATTTGTGAGGTTCTTACCTGGGGAAAGACTAAGAGCAAATTTGGTCTGAAAATCACATTCATCGCTTTCCAGGTAATCATCTGAAATGACGACCACCATCCTCCGACACCTGAAGATGAAACAATCAGGGGAGGTAAAAAAAAAACACCATAAAATGTCAACAGAGATGTTTCTCAATCCCAGTGGTAGCCATCTGTATTCTTCTGAATTGTTCCGGTGCAGAAATGAGCCCACCAGCTGCCTTCCAGCAGGAATTCACTACAGAGGAAGGACTCCCCACAGACAGAGAGCTGTTATGCACAGAAACCTGATTTACTGAGCCACACTCATAAACCAAAAAATGAGGAAATAGAGAAGTCCAGGTTACGTGTGCAATCTTTGATCCCCTCTCTATATATTTCAAACAATGCCATCTTAATTAATCTGCTTACACACTGCCTTTATTGACTGAGCATAACCAGAACTTTTTAATATTAGAAAGAATTGGGCAGAGCTTTGTGGCTTCATATTGCTGTGAATTCACCTGGTTTCATAAATTTGAGTTTATTCTCCAATGAGTTGCTTACGTTCACTTGAGGTGCCTGGCTGTAAGCTGTATTTTAGGCTCTTTATGGAAGGCAATGCTGTACAGGAGCCAGGATGGTGGGGGCTTACGAGGGTCTCTGTTAATGCCAAGCTCCCTCCCTGAGAAAAGCTGATGTTTAAAACCCAAACACCTGCCCTGGGATTTTTCACCGAGCCTCATCTGGCAGGATTGTGAAAGCAAATTGCTCCATGACTTCCCCTCTTCGTGCCAGAAGCACTTTCTCTAGGTCAGTCTCTGTCTGTGAAGTCACTTTTATGTCACCCAGCTACTACCACAAAGGTTTGAAGGATCCTTGAAGTCAGTGTTAGAGCCAACACCAGTGCTGTCCCCTCCAACTCCAAACCCTGCGGTTGGCCTGGAGCTGTGCTCATCTTCACATCGCCTCCAAGGACACCACTGCACAATATTCCAGCCAAAGAAAAGGGATCAAACGCGAGCAGCATCCCTACAGGGACATCTTCCCCATGAACACAACGAAGCGACGTGTTTGGGGATGCTCGAGTCTTCCTTCTTGAGCCAAAAGCATAAAACAAACCCCGTAAAAACACGCTGGTGGATTTTTACTGCTTCCCCAGCACCAGGCTGCAGCCATCACGGTAAAACAAATACAACGTTCTGTTACACTCAGTTGTCCCAAACAGCCACAGTTCACTCACCTCTTCTCTATAAGTTCTCCGCTGATGGACCACACACACGTCCCTGGCAAGACATCACGATCAAACACACAGAGCTTCAGTTTGAACTCTGTCTGTTCCAGCTCCCTGATCATCTCCTGAACAAACTGAAGATCTTTCTGACAGTAGCAGATGAAGGCATCAAACATCTCTGTTCCACTCCCTGAAACCATTAAAAATTCAGCTGTCATCATCTGTGCCACATGAAGTCAGCTCCTGTAGTGAACTTTCACTGACTCCCACGGACTTTCACTCAGAATCAGGAGCTTTGACAGACAAGCTCTGGCCAAACTTGGGAAAGTAATTTAATTTAACATTTTACCAGCCCGGTTACACTTGAGCACAGACTCCTGTCTGTAACAGGGCTGGCAGGAGGGAACACATGTCAGTGCTTGGACCACTCTGTTCCACGGTCCAGGCTACTCATATAAACCCAGGCTGGCTGGCAGCAGGGAGCTGGGGACCTGAGATACAGACATGCAAAATCCCCAGATGCAGTAACATCCAGCCACGGGGAGTCGAGGGGACACAGAATCTGGGAAGAGCCAGAGGGAGCAGAGTATCCCAGAGGATTCAACTCATACACCAACGTTCTGGGAATTACACATCTCTAATATCTTTGCAGCTCGGGGTCCCAGTTCTCTAGTTCAAGCCGCAGAGATTCAAACTCTCTAACCAGAACCTTCCCACGGGCCCTTCATCCAGCAACGTCCTGACACCTGCTGTGTACTGAGCTACAAGGCAAGCCTTGAAATTTGGAACCTGCAATTTTTATGGCTGTTAAATTTGGGCACCTGAAGTCATATCCTATGCAAATGGCTCTTTTCCAATGATGTCAATGGCTGGCAGCTCTTGTTTGTTTAGCACTTGTCCAAATAGGAAAGTGCTATACTTTAAGGGCAACATCTCTTGTAATTAAGTGCCCTAATACTGCTGGGTAGTTTCCCACTGTGTTATTTTTGCCTCCTAACAATGTCAATACATGTATTTTCAAGTTTTTATGCCCCTTGAAGCCTAACCACAGTGAAAAAAAATAGGTCAGGCTCTAAAAGCTGCTGAGAAAAGTATCAACCCAGCAGGCACATCCAGCTCAAGAAGCATCCAGTCAAGCAGAAGGGTAACTGCTGCCGGGTCAGTTCAACCCAGGGCAACGCTTTGGGGGTACAGCACTAACTTGGGGGTCACATCAGGCAAAGCTGTCACGTACAAACACCAGCGTATCAGTCAATGGACCTTCGGGGAGGGTTAATGATGTCCCCACGTACAGCAAAGGTGGTCACCCAGCACCAGACTAGCCAGGGGAGCAGCTGAAGAGGTGAGCAGACACATCTCTTTTAATTCTTTACTATGAGGGTGGTGAGACACTGCAACAAGTTGCCCAGAGAAGCTGTGGATGCCCTGTCCCCAGAGGTGTCCAAGCCCAGGCTGGATGGGGCTTTGAGCAACCTGCTCTGGTGGGAGGTGTCCCTGCCCAAGGCAGGGGGTTGGAACTCGAGATCTTTAAGGTCCCTCCCAACCCAAACCATTGTATGATTCTATGCTCTCCAGCCTTGGCTGCTGCACACAGAGCCCAGCAAGCACATGCAGGGAGAGATGTGTCTCCTCTGTCCCCCCAGTTCACACCCAGCTGTGATTCAAACCCTGCTTCCTTTCCATACCTCTGCTGAAGGGCAGGCAGCGCAGCCAAGGCATTCTGCTCCCAACATCCCTCCCCGGCCTTGACTGCAACCCTCTGTGCTTTTCAACAGCTGCCTGCTCCATGCCAGGCTGTGCCAAGGAACATGTTTTTGGGAAGTCTCCTCCCACACGTGTCCAGCAGGCTCTGTGCCAGCCTGTTTCTGGGCACGGCGTTCCCTGGGGTTGCATTTCCTCTCTGCCCTTAGGGAACAGGGAAAAAGAAAGCACCTGCAGACTACCGGCAATCCCGGCCCTGGCTATGAAAAGTCACGGGGAGCTCTGACAGCAAACGTTAGTCTTTCTGCTCTTCTCACAGGGATCTGCTACAGCTGAAGGCAGTTCCAACACGAGGTATCTGGCAGCAACGTAACCGCGGGTGCTTACCGTAGGGATCGTCCCGGGTGGTGATGCCCATCAGTTCTGACGTCTTGGGCACGCTGCTGTCTACAGCTGGCACTTGGAGTGGTTGATCGGCCTGTTCCCGCTTCCTCTGCAAGTACTTCTTACAGTCCTCCTCTGCACAAAAAACACAACCAGCACAAGAGGCTCCTGTGACACTGGTTTTACACTGCTGAGTTCCTTAGAAGAGGAACAGCCGTTTCACGGGTCAGGGATATCAGAGGGAAACCCCTGTACGGTTTTTGGTACCCTTAAGGTGGATCTGATGTCCTGGAATGTCTTTGTTGAACCTCTTGATGCTGCCTCCACCACCTCCTCTAGCGATTCATTCCTAAAGCTCACTCTTGCAGGGTAAAGAAGTACGTTCTTTTATTCGTTTTAAACCAATCTATTCCTGTTCTCCTTAATTCTAATCTATCCCACTACACCTTAAACTGCTCACATCATGTGCGTAACGGGCTCAACTCCCCTGTCTGCTCTCATTGTTACACATTTTGGAGTATTTAAAAATCAAACAGTTAGAAGTCTTTGTATTGTCTTTTACTCATAAATGTAGACACACAGGAGCTGATTGACACCACCGGCCTCCGTCAGGCAGAGCTGCAGGTGGACACCAAGTACATCCACTCACTGTATACAGGAGGAGCACGTAAAGTTCTCTCCATAGAGCCCCTGAAAGAGGCTTTATGTTGTCAAGCACTAGTAGAGATCCTCCTTAGCTCAGGCAGTCCTCCCCTCTGGGATAGCTGAAGGGCAAGCAGGCCCGACACGTTTGCTGCTGTCAACTTCCCAAAACAGGAGAGCGACGGTTTTGTTTAAGAGGTTTTGTTTAAAAATGAATGATAAATCTAAATGTAGTTTTTGGAGAAGTGACAAGAACACCTGCAGCCTCTGCCACTCTCTAATATACAATTACAGAAGAACTTGAAAGTAAAAGGAGATCTGAAAGCAGGCATTAACAGAAAGATGAAACTCCCTAGAGCCTTTTCCTTTACTTAAGATTAAAAAATGAAAAAAAAACCCAAGCATCAGTCAGAAAACCCCTGATCACTCCGAGAGTTGGGCTGGCACACCAGCGGCAGCAAAGGGTCTCCTGGAAGCACAGGATGTGGGTGTGAGCCCAGTGATCTCTGGTTGAACACAGCCCTAACTGGTAACCAGTGCAGGAAGCCCAGCTCCTGAAGTCCCATCCTCTGCTTCCACCCTCGCATCTCCTGACCGGATTATCCCCAATCTACTAAAGTGCCAGATCTGATCAAAGCTTTTCCTAAGGCTGAGGCATTCCCAGTCTGCCTCTCCCTTCCTCCCCAGTCCCGCAGAAGAGAGAAAAATCAGCTGTGTTCTCTACCAGGCAGAAGGTTCAGGCCTTCCCTCACCGAAGCACAACCTCGGGTCCCCGCTCTCTGCCGGCTGCCTGCTCTGTCAGCTGCACACGTTTGCTGTCAGGTGAGTCAGTGCCTTTCAAGTCAGGAATTCAAGATCACGTTGGATGGGACTGTGAGCAACCTGGTCCAGTGGGAGGTGTCCCTGCCCATGGGATTGGAACTCGATGATCTTTTAAGGTCCTTTCCAACTCTAACCATTCTATGATTCAATTCTACAGTTCTATGGTTAAAACTGCTCTGAATTGACAAAGAGTTCAGAAGTTCCACACAAGCGCTGGGGCTCAGGTGCCACCTCGTACGTGCCGTGGTCCCCTACGTACCCAGGTTCACAAAATATTGCTGAATAGGCAAGAACAGGCGATTATTTAAAGGGGTGCCAATACTAGTGCTTAGTACAGGAACGGTCACTTCAAGTGTATTTGCTCCACGTCCTCTCTCCTCGATTCCCCCAGCTGCAAAAGCTGCATCTCTGCCGGCCTGACCCGCCTTTGTCCAGAGCTTGTCACCACACCACCGGCAGCTGACACACGTGCTCATTAACACCTTCTCCTGATTCCTCCCGCCAAGCTCACGTGCACAGCTCTGACGGCATCACGCTGTAATCCCAGACCCCATTTATCCCTACAGGATAAACCTGAGACCCGGGCAAAACTTCCAGAACAACACACCGGAGCTTCCCGGTTTCACTCCTGAGTGCAAACTGGGAGCCCTGTCACCCTAGAAGTGCCGATAGGTCCCAGGGAACCCAAAGTGACAAGAGACATCCCCTAGTTTGGCAGGGATTAATCCCCACCTGGAAACACTGCCTGACTGCACGAGAAAAAGGATGGAAAGCAACACAAAGCAGCAGCAAGGAACTTGCTCCGAGCTGCCCCATTCCACCCAGCACCAAACGGACACAGCGTGGGCTTCAGACTCCTCCCACGGCCAAACAAAAGCCCGAGGTATTGGAAAGAAAGAATAAAAATGAAACCTGAAGTGCAAAATACTCAGCGCGATGAGGGGAGACAGCAAACACAACTGTCAAGCAAGGAAGAGATCACAAAGAAACAAAAAAAATCACAGTTTCAGCAGGAAAGAGCCCAAAACGCATCAAAGCAAAGAGTTTCCCGCCCCTGAAGATGACTGTGCAATGACATTAGAAGATCCCGCTGAGAAAGTTCCTGCTTCGGGCAGATCTGCCAGGATGGAAACGCTGGATCCTGGAGGTGTCTGTTACTCCAGAGTGCAAGAGGGGAGCTGCTGAAGGCAGCCCCGCAGCACAGAGAAACCGGAACTACCTGAGGCCGCAGGACAGGAGAAGCTGAATTTTAGCATCCCAAGCAGAGCCAGGAGAGCAGCACGTGAGGACAACACAAGGGAACTGGTTCTGCTGTAGAAACCACAAACCAGGCACGTCCTCTGGAACCACGCAGCACCGATGAGTTGTGTTTAACAAGGACACTGTGTCCCGAAGGAGCGCGGCTCATTTGTCCACACAAAGACATCAGGTGTCACACCAGAGCTCCCGAGTTGTCCAAGACTTCTGGTTTGGGTCAGCAGGGATGGCACTGTCCCTACGAACGGCCAGTGCCCACCAGGAGGCAGAGGTTGTGTGGGGTATCCTGACACCTCTCGAAAGACCCGAGATGCCTTCACGTGGGCAGCCGAATCGCACCCCAGATCCGCACCTCCTGTGACGAAAGCACAGGCCACAGAAACCTCAATGCTGATGGTTTCTGATTCTGGGCTGAATCCCACCGCAGGAGTCCTCAGGGTGTAAGCAGAGATGCCCTTGGCGTCAGGAAACACAGCGCTTAAGAGTGTCTGCCACCATCCACTTCCCTTCCTCCTGTGAGGAGAAACATCTCAGCCTTGTGCAAGAGCTGGGAGCGCTACCGACAGGTCGCAGGCCCTGGCTGCAATTCTCAGCCAAAAAAGAAGAGGAGACAGGAATGGCTGCGCTGGGTCAGGCTGAGGGTCCATCTACCCCAGCATCCTGTGTCTCCAGCAGCAGCCAAACCCAGACGTCTATGGGAGAACATAAGAATAAAGTAAGGGCACAGTGATATTTTTCCTGAAAATAATCTATCTTCTGGGTATAATCTACAATTTATTTTTATAATCTATCTTTTGGACAACTTGCAGTTGAGGAATTTCCTGAGCCAGAGACAAGATTTTTGTGTTGAACAGCCCTTTTTCCCCCCACTCCCCCCACTTAATTTATCTGTCTCCTCTTATCAGCATGACCCACCGCCGGGGTAAACCTGTGACTTTCCTGAAGGCCGGGTTCCTCCCGCTCCTGCTGCTCTTGTCTGTTCAGGCTCTGACAAAGACCATCCACCAAGTCCCCTTCCAGCGAGCCAGCCCCCGAGTTCAAGAGCCAGAAGAAGCCGAGGTGATGCCTGATGTTCACGCAAAGCCCCAGCTCTCCCCCACAGCTGGAAACTTCTGCTATTTGCTATGACCCTCAGACCAGGGGATGACAAAAAATGCTGATTTTTTTTATATTTTTTTTTTGTCTTTCCCAAAACGGAGTCTTCCGAGCATGTTCCTGAGCAGGAAGAAGCACAGGAGTACGGGAAAGTCCTCCACTGCTTCCTGGTCAGGATTTCTACATCTTCACTGATCTCCGTGAGTAACAGGAAGTAAGATTTACGATTTCTTCACCGCTAACCCAGTAAACTCTGTTATACAACACGAGATTTCAGTGGAGTTTCTGCCTTTGGAAACCCTTCAGCAATGAATTTCCCTTTCTGATGACAGCTGGGTTCCCGCTGAATTTCTGTGACTGTGAAAAATACGAGGATTCTACAAAGAAGTTATCAAAACAGCACTCGGACTCTCACACTTCTCACTGGCCTACCCCAATTTGTTTTCAGTTTGCAAGGAAAACTTCTTCCCTTCCATTATCCAGTTAATTCTTTTTCCCTTGCGTTATTCCCATTCCACGCATCCCTCATCTCTCCCTGCAACTATCTGCCCTGTCACACTCAACCCATGCATAGTTTTCACACTGTCCCATGTCGGTACGAGCTGTCCCCTGCCTGACCTGGCCCAAAGCATCCTGTGACACAGAGAAACTTTATTGTCAGTTCAGGATCAGACGAAGCTCTGGATTACTCTGCAAGGTTTATGATTAGCAGAAATGTGGTTTGCTTCTCCCTTCTCCCCTGGAAGCTATGTGAGGTGAGAAAGCCACATAGGAGACCAAGGAGGGTCTTGCTTACATGGGTTCTTCTCCTATCGTTACCTTCCCGGACAGAGCAGCGAAGACCCACACAAACAGCATCCCCTACCTCTCAGGCCTGAGGGAGGCACCGAGCTCGGCGGGTCCCTGCTCTCACAGAGGGCGGCAGCTTCCCCGAGAAAAACCCGAGGTGAGAGACCCCATGGCAGCCCCACCGCGGGCCGGGCCGGCTCGGCACCGCTCCCCTCCGAGGGCGGCCTGAAGGCCGCGGGGCACCGCTCTGCCCTCGCCGAGCAGTGCGAGGGCTCTCCCCTTCCAGGGCCTGGGCATGCGGAAGAGACCGACCGGGCCCGAGGGAGCCGGGGCCTGAGGGAAGGGACCGACCGGGACCGAGGGAAGGGACCGACCGGGCCAGGGGGAGCCGGGGCCTGAGGGAAAGGACCGACCGGGGCCTGAGGGAGACGGGTCGAGGGAAGGGGCCGCCCGCGCCTCACCCACGCTGTCGGCCAGGTCGAGGAGAACGTCGTGGCGGCCCAGGTGTCGCAGGAGGTCGAGGAGACGGCCGACGGTGGCTCCGCCGGGGCAGCGGCATTGCCAGTCCTCCAGCAGGGCGGCGGTGGGGTCGGGCTGCGCCTCCAGCCGCCGTATCTCCAGGTACTCGCAGCCCAGCTCCTCCGCCAGCGCCGTCCAGTCGGCGGCCGCCGCCGCCCGCGGGTTAAGGTAGAGGCCGAGGCGGCGCCGCACGCCGTAGTTGAGCGCTACCATGGGCACGGAGTGAAAGTCGGACGGCGAAGGGCCGGGGCCGGGGCCGGGGCCGGACTCGGAACCCACCGGCGCCGTGTCCATGGCCCTGCCGCTCTGGCAACTTCCCGCTCCGCCGTCCTTTCGCTTCCTGCCTCGCCCCGCCTCCGCGCCCTGCCCGCCCCCGGGCTGGTCTTGGGGGTGCTCCCGCCGCCGAGGGCCCCACGGGAGGCGAAGGCCGCCGTTTCACCGCCCTGTCCTTCGGCAGCGCTCCTTCCCGAACCGGGTCGTGGGGCAGCACCGGGGTCGGGGGTCTCTCCTGCCACAGGGGGACAGAGCTGTCCCAAAAAGCTGTTTTCTTCTATTCCCCCTCCCCAGCCCCCCCCAATGCTGGCTCTATTCCTGCCCAGCTCCCTATTCCCCCAAACGGTGGGATTATTTCCAGGGCCCCCAGCAGGATGTGTGTTCAAAATCACTTTATTTCTCTCCTTTTAGTACAAGAACTTGCTTTTGTGTTCCATGGCAGTTCTTTTCTCAGTCCAGACCTGAACCTACTGACCTAAGTAAGCGTTGAATCTCTTTCAACAGACTCATAGAATAGTTTAGGTTGAAAGGGACCTTGAAAGGCCATCTAGTTTAACCCCTTGCCATGAGCAGTGACATCTTCAAGGAAGAGCCCAGTCCAACCTGACCTTGAATGGTTCCAGGGTTGGGGCATCCACCACCTCCCTGGGCAACTTGGGCCTGGGTTTCACCACCCTCAGCGTAAAATATTTCTCCCTTCCATCTAGTCTAAATCTCCCCTCTTTTAGTTTAAAACCATTACCCTTGTCCTATGGCAAGAGGCCCTGCTAAAACATATGTCCCCATCTTTCCTGTAGTCCCCTTTCAGTACTGAAAGGCCACAATAAAGTAGTGTTATTTCTAAAAGAAGCCCAAATGGATCCCTCGTGGCAGTAACTCCAGAGCCACGTCCCGTCTTCTACTTTTTGGATTGAGGAGTTCAAACCTGGGCCCTCCATCAGGTGACAGTGCTCCACTCCAGCACAAATATCTCCAAATTCCCAAACTTTTCCAGCGAGTACAACATTCTGCGTAAACCCAAAGTATTTTAAATGCCCAGGGAACCAGTTTTGAGTACAAAGCACAGTTCTCAGCAGGTTCTCTACCAGCTTCCAGGCTGGTACCCAAAGCCACCTGGACATTGCCAAGGACTCCAGGGCAGTTTTCAAGAGGAACTCGGGGTTTCTCCGAAGCATTGGAGGAGACACAAGTAGAAGAACATCCTCTGAAGTCTCACTGTCTGCGGGTCTCTGTGGAGATGAGGAAGAAAAAATACTCCAGTAGCAAAACTTTTAATGGCACAACGATCTGTAATTTTAAAGCTTTAAAACATGAAAAAAAAAAATAGCTTAAGGAAGTTCACTAGGAAGAGTCGTGACTGAACACCCGCCACATCAACCGTCTGTAGAATCACAGAATCATTCAGGTTGGAAAAGACCCTTGGGATCCTCGAGTCCAACCATCAGCTCTACCCTGCAGATTCCTCCCCTACACCAGATCCCCCAACACCACATCTCAACCACCCCTAAGAGAGGCAGAAATGTAGCTGTAAGAGCTGTGAGCACCAGCGCAAAGCAAGAGGCACTGGGCAAGCAGGCACACCTCCTCCAACCAAACAGAAAGGCTGGGCCGTTCTGGTTAATTAATTAGTCAGACAGTCCTTTTTGATCAAGTGACTTCACAGAGTTGGGAGTGACGCCCTGGGAAGCGGCAGCCACTCCTGGAGAGCGACACGCGAAGCTCTTGCGAGCCCACGTCACCAGCCCAAGCACCCCAGAGAAAACACGGGATCCCATCGCCGCAGTCGGTGCTGGTTCACGGCCTCCCAGTATCCACGACCAGCTCCTGTCCCTGGGCACACCAGGGAGGCAGATCCTAGTCGTTTCGTGGTGGCCAGACTTGTGTCATTAGAGAGGCTCAAGGGGGTTGACCGTTACCCTGGTATCTTCAGGTGCCACCAAGTACTCCCCTGGCACACACCCACACAGCTGTCATCGTGCCTCTCTCTTGGGAGAGAAGTAGAAATCTATCCCTCTGGCTTTGTGCTGCCTTGGCGTGTGTGCGGGTCCCCTCCTGCCCCCGGGGTGAGGACTTTGTCCCTGCTGCAAATGAAAGATGAGCAATGAGGTTATTTACTGATGCGTGGCCTCGTTCTTCAGCCCCAAGGCCAACTGGCCCGGCACAGTTTATGTCCATAGGGTGTAGGGTGGCTTTGTCAAGACTCTACTTCGTGACAGTCCTTAGTAGGTGGTACCCTCGAAACCGTGCTCGGACGAGGTTCTGGAAGGGGCTGGTTGGCCCTGGCAAAAATATTGCTGGGGAAAACACCCATCAATGTAACTGAGGGACAGAAGGTCCTTGGGCTTGTGCCTCAGATGGATTTAGTTCAGTAGGACAGAGATGGGGACGTGAACCCTGGCTGCGGAGCTGCACCACCCTCTGCTGTGAGGTAACGGCACTTTGTACTAAAGCAATCTGTTCCCTTTATCCCCGAGAAAGAAGAGCAGAATTCACAGCCGCTCCTACAGGCAGAGCGAATGCCTGGAGCCCTCCCACCACGTCCCAACCTTCCCAGTACTCACCGGCCTCTGGTTGATGTGTCGGCTCCACTCTGGGGCTGTCACAACGGGTTGTGGGTAGGTCTCACCTAGAGTCACTCCCGCCTGGGAGAGAGCAGCACCGGTCAGTGCCCAAGGGGTGTGGATATCTGCTCCCTTTATCCCCTGGAGCTCTGGGACCCACAGCCGGACATAATCCCCCTGAAAACAGAGCCAATGGGAAAGGATCCATTCAGTAACAGTCTGAGAGTGCTCCCCAGCAAGGGTCTGTCCTAACAAGAGAGAACAAAGAAAGCCCAATTTCCAGGTAAAGCAGCTGGTGTCCTGCAGCACCCGTTACCTCTGGCAAGTCTCAGCCCCTCCTGCTAAACCCTCTGCTGAGCGTTAGTGCCCAAACAGCGAGACGCAGGTACCGGAGCTCCTCTCCCAGACTCTCTCCACAGGCAGCGAGGGGAGACAGAGGTGCTTTCTGCTACGGTTCACCTGCCCTAATTAGGAGGCAGTGAGATGGAATCACTCCTGATCACGGAATCACAGAACTGTCAGAGTTGGAGGGGACCTCTAGAGCTCACCCAGTCCAACCCCCCTGCTAAAGCAGGGCTGCCCAGAGCACATCACTCAGGACTGCATCCAGGAGGGGCTTGAAGGTCTCCAGAGAAGGGGACTCCACACCCTCCCTGGGCACCCTCACCAGAAATATTTCCTCATACTCCAGCTTGTGCCCATTGCCTCACGTCTTGTCACTGGGAACCACTGAAGGCTCCACCTTCCTTCAACCCACCCTTTAGATACTTGTAAGCATTCACAAGGTCTCCCCTCAGCCTCCTCTTCTCCAGACTAAAGAGCCCCAGCTCTCTGAGCCTTTCCTCATCAGGAAGATGCTCCATCATCTTTGTTGCCCTACACTGGAGTCCCTCCAGCAGTTCCCTGTCTCTCTTGAACTGGGGAGCCCGGAACTGGACACAGCATTCCAGTTCTGGCCTCACCAGTGCAGAGCAGAGGGGGAGAATGACCTACCTCAACCTACTGGCCACACTCTTCCTTCTGTTTTAATTTGCAATGACTGAAGGGAACTAGGGGGACTCTGTGCTTGGCAAGACCCCTGCCTCCAAATCTCCCACTAACTCTACTGCTGTATCCCTTGCTTGGACTGATTTCTGGTTCCTCGCTAAGTCCCGCCAGCCTCAGAGCTGAAAGGTAACAGTGCAGCTTGTCACGGGGCTAAGGAATGGGGTGGAAACAGATAGTCCACGACGTTGAGTGCTGGTTAAGCACATGGAACGGGCGATTGAGCTGCTCCCACCACTTACAGAGGAGTCACAGGTTTAACCTTCTCTCCAGGACACGAGAGCAGCTCAGTCTCTCTCTCTCTCTCCCTCTCTCTCCTTGTCAACTTCCGAGTTCTCCGAGAAGCTGCTCTGCGCTCAAGGAAATGCCTGCGCGAGACACGTGTGGGATGTGGCTGTTACCCGGAAGAAGCAGTGATGAAACACCAAACACACAGCCCAAGGGCAGGGCAGGGAAGGGAGGGGGGTACGGAGCACCAGCCTCTCTGGGGACAGCAGCAGGCTCCGAACGTCAGATTTTCCTCTGCAGGCAATGAGGAACCTGCCCGACTGTTGGCAAGGAGGGGACAGAACTGCTTCTGAAGCAGCATCCACACAGCAGATTGTAGAATCATCTGGGCCTCCAGAAGCCTCCAAAGTTCATCTAGTCCGACCCCCCCGCAGTCAGCAGGGACACCCCCAACTAGACCAGGCTGCCCAGGGCCTCATCGAGCTTCACCTTGAATGTCTTCAGGAAAGGGGCCTCAACCACCTCCCTGGGCAACTTGTTCCAGTGCTCCACTACCCTCATTGTAAAGAACTTAGTCCTAATATCCAATCTAAATCTGCTTTTCTTCAGTTTAAACCCATTGCCTCTCGTCCTGTCACTACAGGCCTTTGTAAATAGGCTCTCCCCAGCCTTCCTGTAGCCCCCCTCAGGTACTGGAAGGTTGCTATTAGGTCTCCCCAGAGCCTCCTCTTCTCCAGGCTGAACAACCCCAGCCTGTCCTCGTAGCAAAGGTGCTCCAACCCCTTGATCATTTTCATGTCCCTCCTCTGGACCCGCTCCATCAGGTCCATGTCCTTTTTATATTGAGGGCTCCAGACCTGCACACAGGACTCCAGGTGAGGTCTCACCAGAGCAAAGTGGCAGAATCACCTCCCTGGACCTGCTGGCAACACATCGTTTGATGCAGCCCAGGATGTGATTGGCCTTCTGGGCTACAAGTGCACTCTGCCTGCTCATGTCCAGCTTCTCATCCCCCAGGAGATCAACCTCCTCTCTTCCCCATCTCATACGCTCTTCATTGTAAGAGCCACACGAGACTTACGTTGCCATCGTAATCCAGGCCTTGTTTAATCATGTTAAACTTCCTGTTCTCCCGTGGGTCGTTGCCAACACCAGCGCTGTATAACCAGTTGCCGTAATTGCTACAAACGTCGTAATCCACCTTGAGAACAGAGGAGGGAGAAACAGGAAGAAGAGCTGGGACGGCCCTTGGGGAATCTCTCCCCACCCAGCCCTTATTTCGCAGGGAGAATTCCTTGCGTGAGACTCAAATCTGTCCACGTTGGGGCAGTCAGAGCTCTCCCATCCGGCTCAGAAGAAGACCACGCTGGGATCAGCTTCCCAGGCTACTTCACATCATGGGCCTTAGGTCAACGAGATGGATGAAAACCCAACCAAAGTCCCTCTCTTCCTCAGTTTCCTTTTCTTTTTTTTAAATCCCACTTTCTACCATCACCTGGCAGACTTCATGACAACTAACCCCAGCTTTTGAGTGCTGGCATTCCAAGATAGAGTAGTCCAGTACATTTCAAATACGAGAGAAAATTCTTCCTGACCAGTTACCCAGAGATCACAGACTCACAGAATCATCTCTGCACATCCTATCAGGCAGACTGGAGAAAAGTCTAACTCTGCCTGCACAGACAGGCCACACTGAGTGTGTGAATCACAGAATGACATGGGGTTGGAAGGGGCCTCTGGAGATCATCTCGTCCAACCCCCTCCCAAAGCAGGTCCTCCTAGAGCAGGTTGCACAGGAAGCATCCAGGCGGGGTTGGAATGTCTCCAGAGATGGAGGCTCCACCACCTTCCTGGACAGCCTGGTCCAGGGCTCTGCCACCCTCAAAGTGAAGAAGTTCCTCCTCATGTTTAGATGGAACTTCCTATGTTCAAGGTTGTGCCCATTCCTGCTCGTTCTGTCACTGGGCACCACTGAAAAAAGACTGGCCCCTTCCTTGTGACACCCACCCTTGAAATATTTACAGGTGTTGATCAGATCCCCCTCAGCCTTCTTTTCTCCAGACTAAAGAGACCCAAGTCCCTCAGCCTTTCCTCATTACAGAGATGCTCCAGGCCCCTAAGAAGATGTGAAGATGCAATCAATACAAACACCACATTTCCCCCCTGCTACACTCGACCTTTGTCAGGCGATAGGCCTCAACTCACAGTGACTTGGCAGAGAGGTGCTTTACTAGGGGAAACACTAGAGCTCTCATGATGTGCTCAGTTGGCTGCACATCATCAAGTTATTGTACCAATAACAAGCTCTCAAGGATGCTTCTGTCAAATGCAGCAAAGCCCCTGGAACAGGAACAAATGAGAGCAGCACGTGGTCTGGTCGGGGTGCTCTTCAGCTGAGCAGGGTGGCTTAAATCCAACACTGGAAGCTTTCCAGTCCCAGGGCAACTCAAAGCCAGCTCAGGAGGGGAGCGGCAGCGATAGCAAACGGGGTGTGGGATCTCAGCGTGTTCCTCGGAGAGGTGTTTGCGCTGCGGAAGCGAAGCGCTGGCAGCTGTGGCACAGAGAGTTTGCAGAGACACGTCACTGAGCAGGTCCAGCGCTGATCTCCCCTCACCGCAGCTACAGCATCAACCCAACCACACACATCAACCCTTCCCCTTTAAGGAGATGATAAATCCAAACATCTCCTTAAAGCAGGGAGCTCAACACACCCTCACCTCCAGTTTTCACCGCTTGGCACGGCGCTCCTGACCCTCTCTGCATCAGCATCACCGGAGATAAGGCCAGAGAAGAGAGACAGAGTTGTTCAGAGCCTGTGCCTCTGCACTGCTCAGACCTTCCCATGAAGAAGCTGAGGGGACTGAGGGTGGAGGAGCAACCCAGCTATGGAACCGCTCTTGCGTGGCTGCTGATTGGCACAGGAGAAACAAAGCTGGTGCTCCAGTTGGCAGGGAGGCTTGTGACTCACCAGAGTGAAGGATGCCTCCAGCTGGGGTGGAGCTCTCTGGAAGCTGATGCAGCTATTGTCCACCCTCGCCTGGTCTTGACTAGATGAGCTCCCCGTCCACAGCGCTCAATGAAAAGATGCTGGGCCAACACTGGCTGCAGTGGCCAGAACACATTCCTTTTTATGTTTTATTTCTGGGCTGTCCTCCTCCCCAGCCTCTGGGGTGAGCAGATCAGAGCACTGCTCACGTAACTGATGTTTGAAAATGTTCTCGAGTGTGACAGGTCTCTGGCTAAAACCCTACGAGGAGGATCAAAGCTCTAATTGCAAACTTCCGAGTTACATCTCGGTTAATGGATTCGTAGAATCATAAAATCATTACAGTTGGAAGGCACCTTAAAGATCATCAAGTTCCAACCCCCCTGCCATGGGCAGGGACACCTCCCATGAGACCAGGTTGCTCAAAGCCCCATCCAGCCTGGCCCTGAACACCTCCAGGGATGGGGCAGCCACAACTTCTCTGGGCAACCTCTTCCACTCAAGTATCTCATCTAAATCTCCCCTTTTTCAACTGAAAACCATTACCCCTTGTCCTGTCACCCCACTCCCTGACAGAGTCCCTCCCCAGCTCTCCTGTAGCCCCCTACATGTACTGGAAGGCTGTAATAATGTCTACTCAGAGCCTTCTCTTCTCCAGGCTGAACAACCCCAACTCTCTCAGCCTGTCTTCAGAAGAGAGGTGCTCCAGCCCTCTGAGCACTTTTGTGGCCCCTCGCTGGACCTGTCCCAACAGGGCCATGTCCTTCCTGTGCCGAAGACTCCAAAACTGGACCCATCACTCCAAGCAGGTTCTCTTCTCTTATGTGAGGTTTGGGAAGTACACACCATGCAAGCCGTATAGTTACACATTTATATCAGCCTCAAAATCACTGATCGTCTCCTGCATCCTTCCTTACGAAGCAGAGCTGTCCCCATGTCTGTCCCCCCTGATGCAGGGAGTGCAAACAACTCCAGATACACAAAGGGTTCACTCTTACCAGCAGGTATTCGAACCATTCTGCCCCCATCCTCCAGTCCAGACCCAGGTCCTTGGTGAGAAAGCTTGCGACGTTCTGCCGCCCTCTGTTAGACATGAAGCCGGTGGCCGCCAGCTCTCGCATGTTGGCATCCACAAAAGGAACCCCTGTTTTGCCCTCTGCAGAGAGGAAAGACAACGCTGGGATGTGGTGACATCTCGGGACACTCATAAACCAACCTGTGTTCATGGGTTCACAGCCATCCGAGCAGGAAAGAGAGTGCCAGGGTACAGCAGCAGGGAGAGGTTCCAGGGAGGCTTAAGCTGCCCTAAGATCCTCTGGAAAATTAAATGGGCAACGATACTGAAAATTAAACCGAGGAGAATATTTGACAGCAGGAGGCCCATGAGCCAGCTCTGTGCCCTTGTGGGCAAGAAGGCCAATGGCATCCTGGGGTGTATTAAAAGAGGGGTGGGCAGTAGGTCCAGAGTGGTTCTCCTCCCCCTCTACTCTGACCTGGTGAGACCCCATCTAAAATAGTGTGTCCAGTTCTGGGCCCCTCAGTTCAAGGACAGGGAACTGCTGGAGAGAGTCCAGGGCAGGGCTATAAAGATGATTAAAGGAGTGGAGCATCTCCCAGAGGAGGAAAGGCTGAGGGAGCTGGGTCTCTTTAGCTTGGAGAAGAGGAGACTGAGGGGTGAGCTCAATCATATTTATAAATATGGAAAGGGTGAGTGTCAGGAGGATGGAGCCAGGCTCTTCTCAGTGATGGAGCCAGGCAATGATAGGACAAGGGGCAATGGGTACAAGCTGGAACAGAGGAGGTTCCACTTAAATATGAGGAAAAACTTCTTCACTGTGAGGGTGATGGAACACTGGAAGGGGCTGCCCAGAGAGGTTGTGGAGTCTCCTTCTCTGGAGACATTCAAAACCCGCCTGGACACGTTCCTGTGTGACCTGATGTAGGTGTTCCTGCTCTGGCAGAGGGGTTGGACTAGATGATCTCTAGAGGTCCCTTCCAATCCCTGATATTCTGTGATTTGGCAAGAAAAAAAAACCAAAAAAAAACCCAAAACCCCCAAACCAAAACCCAAGGCACAGAAAAATCAATCAGGGGGGACTGCAGGGAATTTCGCAGAGCAAAATAAATACACACACATTAGTGAGATGGGCCAAGGGCAGGAAGATTCTTGACAGGGGACTAGTGGCAGATAGGGATGGACTGGCCAAGACCCCAGGGGTCAGCATCTGAAAAGCAGAGAGCCTTTTTGTTAAGGAAAAGATTTCTTGCACCTCTGTGCAAGTGGGCACATGTCATTAATATGAAGAAAAACATCGAGGTGAGTATTTCACTGATTCTGATACCAACAGCTCATTTAGCCAAACTTGTGGTTTCTACTGACCTTTCCAACAGTCAAAGAGCTGAAGGTCCTTTTTCCAGGGGATTTCTTTACTTTGAAGCCCTGTTGAGGAAAAAAAACAACAAACCAAAATGAACTGTTCATAAAAGAGGTCAGGATGAAGCTGTCCCTCTCAGTGGTGTTACAAACGAACCATGTCCCTTCTGCAAAGCTTTCGAGATGATCTGTTCCTCCTTTCAAGCCTTGCAAAGGGGTGTCTCGTGCACAAGGAGGGTGCTCAAGCTCTAATGGGTTTTGATTATTCGTTTTGTTGGTGTTTGCTTTTTTTTTACTGAAA
This sequence comes from Nycticryphes semicollaris, assembly GCA_013400055.1. Classification (NCBI taxonomy): domain Eukaryota; kingdom Metazoa; phylum Chordata; class Aves; order Charadriiformes; family Rostratulidae; genus Nycticryphes; species Nycticryphes semicollaris. The sequence continues at coordinate 14,296 of VXBJ01002636.1, read as the reverse complement.
AATGACTTCGGCTTCACAAGTGGCCAGAGATGTGCTCTGGCCCAACCTAATGTTTTCTCATTTAAATTTACACCAGGACAATGTTTATGTGAAACCTGTTGCTGTAGCAGATACAGAACCCAGAATCACCTGGTAACTTTGCTCCTGTAGGGGGGTAGGAACAGATGAGGGGGGTGCCTTTATATTTGGAGGAGTCCAGTGATAATTACAGCCACAGTGTAACGGAGACAGCAGGGGCAAGTCAGCTCTACCTCCTGTCACCTAAGTTTAGGCCCATCACTGGCCTCCAGCACCACCTCAGGTGCCACAGGGCATCCGAAAGAGCCACAGAGGCCTGGCAGATGTGGCACAGGCTCTAACAGGAGACATGCCCCTCAGCAGCCACAGCTGGATGCCGGGCAGACTGCCCTAGGGCATCTAACTCAGTGCTGTATGTTCAGGAATGGGCAGCTAAATCCCACGGGGAACAGCTCACCCAGCACCGGCAGCAGCTGCAGGGGTTCCCGATTCCATGGACTAGATACTTGGTGCTGCACAGAGTTCAGATCCCTGTTTCAGGTGGAGACACCTGCACGAAAGGGACTGGGTCTGGAGCCAAGTCTTACTCCGATTCCTGTGTAGTGCAAGGCAGAAAGAATATCTGGTTTTCCTGGGATTCACACTGCGGGGTCAGTTCCTGCTCTGTGCCAGATTCTCTGGTGAACCCGGGCAAGCCCAAAGCCTGGATCCTCTCCAAAGGTGGAGCGTCTCCGGAAACAGCATCTTTACTCTTATTGTGCTGCTGTTTCCCACTGCTGTGTTAATAATACTCCCCCATATCTAACCAGATTTGGAGCAAAAGTCTCAGTGTCTGCATTGTATCCAGCACGGTGGTGTCAAAGCACTTCTGTACTAATAGTAAGTCCCCAACAACATCCCAGGGTGGTGACACAAGCGCTTTGAGAAGAACATTTGTACAACACAATGCTGACAGACTCTTCTTTTACTTTCCCTGTTGTAAAACTGTACCTTTCCTCTCCAAATGCAGTGAACCATACGCACCTCTTAAGGAGAAAATCCTTTTGCCGTACTTCAGGGCCACAAACCGGAAATAATCCCGCCACAGCAGTTCAAACAGGACCCTAAAACACAAAGTCATGGCTGCATTTCACTGCGGGGCAGATAAAATTACTCAGTTAGGATTTAGCTTCCATAGCACCAACCATTAAACACCGTGAGGTCTGCTCACAATGAGCAATTTCACGTACCGTCCCGTGACACCAGTTCTTGCCCCAAGCCTATTTCTCTAGTTTGTACCTGGATGACTATGGTGAAAGCAAACTTGGAGTGAATCACTTGGGAAGCTTTCCTGAACTCCCAACAGCAGAGTTTGGGGAAACCTGTTTCTCACTTGTCCCTAACTGGGATGTAATTCTCCCAAGAAGAGGGCAAGGACCTGATTCAGCTTCGCGCTTCCGCAATCAGCAAGTCAGCACATTCCTAAAAGCTGTGCATTATTAGGGACTTAAAAGTGCTTTTCAAAACAGGCTTTGCAGCGGGTCCAGCTCATGACATCAGGTGCTAAGCCCTCAGAAAATAAGACAGTTCATAAACTTTTATAGAAAAAAAAAAGAGCCTCTTATAAAATGACGGCACCTCAGCCTCTGAGATCTCCTTCAGATCTCTGGCACACTGGAAATATTCCACTTAGCTGATGGGTTTTTGTAATTATTTATCACTTTAGACTGCTCAGATCACCATGGCACTGCAGTTGCAGGCAGGCTGGCCGACTCTAAGAGAGAAAAACATGACTAAGACAAAGGCAGACTAATAAATCCATACAGAAACCAAATTGCAACACAATGCAGGGGAACCAAACAGCAGGCACAGGAAAATCAAAACCTTAATTAAGAAGAAAGTTAACAAACCACTCTCTCCTGTGCGTGAGATGCCAGTTTCCTTTAGAGAGCAAACAAGCCACAGTAATCATGCAGGGACGTACCAGTATGTGCTCTGGTTTGCCGACCTCTCCTTTTCATACTTCTTGATCTGCTCATAGATATATCGAGGTGAAATGCAGCCCAGAGACAGCCTGAAAGAAGAATGGTGTCCTGAACACAACGCAGGACCGAGAGCTTGATGTCCACCCGGAGGGAGCAGAAGGGCAGCTTCATGGAGTCATGGAATTGTCAGAGTTGGAGGGGACCTCTAGAGCTCACCCAGTCCAACCCCCCTGCTAAAGCAGGGCTGCCCAGAGCACATCACTCAGGGCTGCATCCAGGCAGGGCTTGAAGGTCTCCAGAGAAGGGGACTCCACACCCTCCCTGGGCAGCCTCTGCCAGGGCTCTGGCACCATCACACTAAAGAAGGTGTTTTTCTCATCTTTGAATGGAACTTCCCGTGTTCCAGCTTGTGCCCGTTGACCCTCATCCTGTCCCTGGGAACCACTGAGAAGAGTCCAGCTCCATCCTCCTTCAACCCACCCTTTAGATACTTGTAAGCATTGATAAGGTCTCCCCTCAGCCTTCTCTTCTCCAGGCCAAAGAGTCCCAGATCTCTCAGCCTTGTCTGAGAACTTTGGCTCAGTTTGCAGTTTGGCCACCGACTTCCCAAACAGCTTCATTCAAGTCGTATCACTTCTTTGCAACTCTTCAACCTGAGAATCAAAACCCACCCCCTTCCCAGCGTATGGCTGTTACAGGAGTCTCCAAGCCTACTGAGATAAAGCATTTTACTCAAGTTTTACAAGTTTTGCCTAAAAGACTTGCTCTGCTGGCGACCAATGCCAAACCCAGAAATGGATCTCAAATGTCAAACTCTACATCGATATCCCAGCAGCTCAACAGCCCCCCTTTTACTACAGACCCATTTGTCATATGCCCAGGGCTCCTTCTCCTGCAGTACCTTAGTGTTTCATTTAAGCAAGCACAGAAGGCAAATGACTTGCTGAAAATCTCTGGGAAGGCAGGAAAACCAGGGAATCAAACCCAGCCCTGGCATTTTCAACCCCCCTGGGCTCCTTCCCAATCAGCGCTGAGCGAGACAGGAAAGAGCTCGTTGGCTCCAACCCCCTCACAAAAGGTGATCAGGAGTAACTTTTACCTTTATTTTCCTAGAAATGTATTTTACTGCAATTTCCCACTAGGGCTCATGGAAACATTTGATGTTCTGATGAATTTTGGAAAACAGGAAGAAAGGGCCTGAAGACTTTCTCCTTGATTGTTGACGAGCAATAACACTTTGAAATGGCCAGTGTGAGATGGGAATGGCTGGCTGCGATCTGAAGTGGTCTGATTGTGATTACCTGACAGAGGCAGGCAGATCAGGACTGTCTGCTCTGGGCAGATGGCCAGCTTGGAAAAACTCCCAAGTAGAGGCCACAAATAAAGAGCTTCTGCAGTGCCAGTGGTCCTGGGATCCCAAAGTGCCACCAGGTGGAGCCATCCACTGCAGCCATTAAAGCAAAGTTGAAAATAAGAAATTCTGAGCTGTAACAGCCTCAGAAAATTGCTTCACACTGCAGTGCTGTGAGGAGAACACTCCAGATGTCCACAGCATTAGGCTGAACTGGGTTATGCTCCTGCAGTTCCAGTCTAGAATTAACTCTGTGCCTTCCAGCATCAAAGACTAAATCCCTTAATTAGGAGTCATCACATTTACCTAAAGAAGAGATCCTTTTGCACTAGGAGTAATCAGAAGTGTCTCTTCACCTCACAGACAAACGGAATGGCCATGAGGTGAGGTGACCTGCCCCACAAGTATTCAGCAAACCAGGACTGAATCGAGTTCTGCTGCAGCCCTGGCAACACGCAGAAGCTCCGCTGCTTCTCCAGCTGCTCTCAACCACCCCCACTACATAAAACAGCACAAAGCCAAAGCCCTGTCCACGTGGCTGCTCCCAGCATGCTGGGCTCTTGGCACAGCACTGTCACTCTTCAACAATTCCTAATTCCCAGGGAACTGCTACCTGGAAGAGCAATAAAGAGCTGCTCCGAGGCGGCTGCTGAACCCCCACAAAAAGGGCAAAAGGAATCAGGCCCAGACCCCTACCCGTGCCCAGTGAGCACTCAGCAGATGGGTAACATCACTTTGGGATGGGGGCAGAGAAGGGAGCTTCCAGTCTCACAACAAAAGTCTTTACCATGGTGCAAATTTGGTTGAGTAGTCCATGCCCACCAGTCCATTCCGAGTCTCCTTGTAAGATGCAACCAGGTTCTGTGCCAGCAAAAGAACAAAAGGTTTCAATACTCTACACGCAACCTGCCAAACGTTTCCTGTCATACTGGAGCCAGAGCAATATGGCAGGGCTGGGCTCCCTCTCATGGCTGCGTGCAAGGATTACAGAGCTGCCAAACTACTGCCTCCAACTGCACAGGAATTCATCAGGCCAGCAATTGTCACTGTACCTCTGGGACACATGTCACTAGCTACGCTCCCCGCTTCAGCCTGCGGCACGTTTCTTTCTAGACACGCTACGAACCTGGCAGTGCAGCTCCCTGCCCATACCCGCCTGACTCTGGATCAGCAACCCACTGACAAGCTCCAGTTGGAACTGGGGGCCCATTTCCTTGTCCGTGTGGCTGCATGGTTGGGTTTGAGAACCAGTGTCTGACAGCACCCAAGAATCCTGATCACTGCTACTTCTGGGCCACCCACATTTAGAGCAGGGTGAAAAACCTTCCGTTCTCTGGGAACTCCATTGACAACACAGAGGTCGTGGGGAAGCCTAAATGCTCCTTGATCCCTTTACCAGCACAGGTTACAACTGCTAAAGGGCTGCTCTAGCTCATCGGGGAATCAGAGAATGGTTAGAGTTGGAAGGGACCTTAAAGATCATCTAGTTCCAACCCCCCTGCCATGGGCAGGGACACCTCCCACCAGAGCAGGTTGCTCAAAGGCCCATCCAGCCTGGCCTTGAACCCCTCCAGGGATGGGGCATCCACAACTTCCCTGGGCAACCTCTTCCAGTCTCACCACCCTCACAGCAAAGAATTTCTTTCTGCCTAATCAAAGTCTCCACTCTTTCAGTTCCGTGACCTTCCAGTGCTGAGGACTCCAGAGGTAGGAGTCCTGCACTTCTCAGCTGGAGAGGAGCTACCCCCTTCATCCATAAACCTGTGTAGGGTCTGATGCTGTTGGAAATTTGCACAAATGTCTACGTCTGAATTCACACAAGGCAAATTTAAGGCAGTTCCTCAGAAGTCCAAATCCAGTCAGATGCACAGATAAAACAGAGTCAGCAGCAGCTTCACTCCACCAAAGGGAAGGAGTAAGAAGTAGCTTCAATTATTGGCTGCAAGTTTTTAAACCAGGCTAGAGGGAACTTCTTGTTATTTTTAACTGCAGGCAGCAGCTTGGGTCAGTTGTTCCTCACTCCCATTGCAACTGCAGCCCTTCAGGCCACTGTTCACACCTCCAAAATGGAGACACTATATTGGTGATGACGTGGTTCAGGAAAGTAGAAAGGGAAAAAAACAAGGTAAAGGATCTAAAAAAATTGTCCTAATTCCCAAAAGTTGATGGAACAAGAAAATACTTAAGAGGGGATGGCCATAAACGAGGTTCCTAAGTATTTGCCTTACATTCCCAGTTCCTGGATGACTTCTTTTTGATTTAGTTTGTCTCTGCAAAACTGAAGTAATACTAATTCCCTCCTTTGTGAAGTGTTATACAGGCACTAAGGAAATACTATTAGGAAGTGAAATAGCAGCCTCACCCATTTGCACAGCCGTATGTATGAGGGGGAGGATGTAGACAAGGAAATGTATGAGTTACCGTATCCCAAAAGTAATACTGCAGTCTCATTAAAGCCTGGGTCTCTCCTCCACTGCAGGGGAAGGCTGTTCGTGGATCAGTCACAGGATCTGCCACAGGAAAAAAACCCATCACCTTGTTACCTCCTCTTGGAAAGCATCACAAAAGGTAAGGGAGCTTAAAATCTAGGGACGTTCAGCAGTAGGGATGTCTGCTTTGGGGACATAAAAGATTGTGCCTGGTTTCCCTTTAACACAAGAGCCACATCAAACATATTAAAAATGGCTAAGAGGATGTTTTCTACTCGGGTGCAGGGCAGCTCCTCCACGCAGGGAATTTACCTTCATTGGCCGTATGAGTGAACAGAGCGTTAGTTACAGTTAGAAGGCTTCCATATTTTAATGCTGAGAAAGAGACATCTCTAAGTAAGATTTCATGAGAGCAACTGCCAAATTAGGTTTTCTTACCTTTCTGTCCCAAATCCTCCATTGTAGGGATACACCCTTCCTCCACCCCTGGAGCCAGAGGCTTCAGCTGATCTGCCACGCGCAGGGTTGGCCTGACCTTCGCCTCCGATTCCACCGCTTTTCGGAAATGGGTGTAGATGTCAGGCAACCTGCAGAGATTACACACAGTGCAGTCANGACTAAACAGACCCAAGTCCCTCAGCCTTTCCTCATTACAGAGATGTTCTAGGCCCCTCATCATCTTTGTAGCCCATTACTATACCGTATAGTTCTCTGTCCTTTTTGAACTGGGGAGCCCAGAAGTGGACACAGTACTCCAGATCTCCACAGGATATCAACCCTGGGACCTCCACAGCACCACGGAGCTTCCCTTGGTTTTCCAGACTGTTCTGCTGAGGGCAGAGCACCTCTTGGCGATGCATGTTTGTAAGCTGCCTGGCACAACAGAGGTAGATGCCCCCGGGGCTAGCAGCAACCACAAGTTCAGTCCTTCAGCCAATTTCTTCCAGCTTCTGATGCAAATGATGCCTTTTCAATTTAAGGTGTGTCCTGATGAGGGTCAGATTTACTTCACCTAAAGTCTGATTACCCAACAAGGCTGACCTCTCTAAAAATTCGCAGCTTCCTGCAGCCTTTTCAGTCAGTGGAGAGAAACAGGTTTTTATGGCCCAACTCTTCTGCCCTATTTTATACATTTTCTATAGGATACCAGGAATCGCTCAACTCCATCAACTACACCTTAGGTGACTACTGAGGGAGTCCACACACAAAGGGCTACAGTCACAGGCAGCTGCATTTAGCCAGAAGGGGGAATGGAACAATTCAGCCCCATGTCACAAGGGCTCTGGGCACTGCAGAGTATCCAAACTGTGCTGATGGGAGGGCAAAGAGAAATCAGTCCCTCAATAAATGGTGAAACAAACCCCTCAACTTTATGCATACTGGAGCCTGAATCCTACTAGTACAGAGGGATCTTCTCCCCTTGATGTGTATGAGCATGACAGCACTCTTCTGTAAATGCAGATGGGCTAATGGGTCCCTTCCCTGTGGGACTGGATGCCCAAGATCCCTCCTGTGCAGCCCCATGGAGTGAGAAACAAATGGGACAGTGGAGGAGTAAGTGACACCGTGGAGCAGCCCACCTGGAAATGGGCCTGAAGGGAAGGTCGTCCCGATGATACAGCGTGGATGCCCAGAATGTCTGGATCTTCACCCCGTGCTGACTGCACACCTGGCACAGCCCCTTCTCCACATCCAGTTCCTCCTGCGTGGCCTGGGGAGAACAAAATGCAGCAAGGTCATGGTTGCAAGGCTTCAGCTCCCACACACACACAGAGACCCTTGGTCTTGCCCTCCTCCCTCATCTCCCTGTTTTGCCTTATCCCTTTAGAGAGAGGTGCTGCTCACGGACAATTTCAGAGTTATTCCCTTCTCTGCCAAACCCAACAATCGTTTTCACTCCCCATTACTAGTGCCAGCACAGGAGTAAGGAACTCCTTGTCGTAGGACGTTGCAGATCTTGTAAGTTTGGAAGGACTGAAAAGGTAACTGGACAAATGTATGTACAACAAATCCACTGAGGGTTAGTGAGTATCAGGAATGCATAGCTGTTTCAAGAAGTCCTTGAGCCACAGATTCTCAGAGACTGGGAAAGTGTTCAGGAGATATATCTTTACAGATATTTCCTGCTCCTGTGGTCTTCCCTGGGCATCTGTTGTTAGTCACTGTAAGGAAAAAGGCTACGGAGTTAGAGTAAGCCCTTTGCCTGATTCTCTGTGGTTGTTCTTAGTGCTGCACGGATCAAGGCACTGTGGGATGTGTCGGTTTTCAAGTTACAAGGGTCTTAGGCCTGACAGCAGAAATGCCTGCAGTGCAGGTCACAGTGATTCCTGCATTAGACAGCGCTGAGGTCCAGGCGCTGCTAACACTGAGTGCACCTGTGTACATACATATGTACGTATTGGGGTGTGTGTACACAAAGCCTCCAGGCCCAACGGTTTGGATCCAGAGCCCTCCATTGAATTCAGAAGGCTCTGGATCAAAGCACTTAGTCAGCTCAGTGCAGACAGGTCAGTGACAGGCCAACCCCATCAGCAGTCTGGGACCGGACTCATGTTCCAGCCTTCAACGCCCTGGTGGGCAACTGCCTAAACACGGGTGCTGTCAACTCTCCGTGGTCTTTTTCTACACTTGATACAATATTCCCCCCTGGCAGCAACCTCCCTGTACAAGGAAGGCACCAGGAAAAGGCAGCTTGATGCAAACAGGAGGAGAAATGGACTCAGCTGACAAAAAAATGCCAGTTTCCAGAAACTCCTCTTCCTCAAGACCCAGCAATTGCGTGTGATCAATGACAAACAGCTGCTGTCACCCAGCAGGGGCTTCCACCCAGACACCGTCACCACCCCCATCCCAGCAGCTGCCCAGTTTCCCCAGCATTAACAATCCCACAGACAAGCAAAGCTCTGAACACGCAGGATCTGCATCACCGTTTGACTGCAGAAGAAACCTCCACAACTTGATTTTATCTTGTAACAATTGTCACTCAAATATTTCCCTTACCTCTTCATGGAAAGCCACAGCACTGACAGAGCCCAACTGAGTAATCAGATCACGGACCACATCTTCCGGCTTCCCCTTCCTCACAACCAGGGAACTGCAAACACAAAATATTAGCCTGAAGTAGGTTTGATGTTATTGTTATTTACACCTAGAGCAGGCCCTAGTTCTGGCACCCATGTGCTAGTTCTCTACGGAGCATGGACGGCCTGTGGAGGCAGACAGACAGGATTTGACTAGCCTGCATTTTTTAGCACCCAGCAAACACAATCTCTAAGCCTCTGGGGCCGAGTTCGTGTCAAACACATTCCTACCACCCCGGATGCCTTCAAAAGGATGACCAGGCAGAAAGCCAAGCTGTTACCTAAAAGTAAATCTGTCAGATCAGTTCATCCTCACACACTGAGGCTGAGATTCAAGAACTGGTTCCTCTTTCAATCCCCTTCACAGGTAGTGGTGGCCAGTGGGCAGATCCCCCTCCAGTTTCATGTGGGATGATTCAGAGGAATTCTTTCCTCTGAATGCTCTGTGCTTGTAACAGAGTCAACAAAACCTCCCTCCCACCTCGCCACCTCACCAACTGCCCAGCTGTATACCCAGGGCACCAGACCAAGAGAAAAGCTGTGGTGAGACATCTGGTCAGAAGTGTGTGCAGAATTCTGTGCGGAGTCTCCCATGTGATTCTGTCCCTTTACCTCTCTCTTTACTGTCACACACACCTGCAACACCTAACAGAGGCTCATGCTGCAGAAGAAGTCATTGAAGGGGTAATGCAGTGGTTTTGCCAGAATAATTTAAAGCATAACTGAAAAGTTTCTTCAAAGATGAGCTGGGTCTGAAGAAGGCAGGAGCAAGGGATGCTGCCAAAAGAGCTGCTCCTCTTAGTTTCCTCCACGAAAGCAGAGACCAGTCTGCCCACAGAGAACACCACAGATTGGATGTGGAGATTTCTGACTACCACTGCATTAAGATACTTCCCGGATGTGGAACTGGAGCCTAGGTCTTAGCATGGCTCTTCACAACCACACATCTCACTGCAGAAGACCAAACTCTTATCAACCACTGACAACAGCACAGCAACATCCAAGCAGCTCTGAATCTGTTCACCACAGGGTGTGGGTACAGATACCCACCAATTAGTTCTTTCAGTCTCCTGTAACATTCACCACACAGCACTGCAAACCCAGAGCCATTCCTTGTGCTTCTACTACCAGTTACGCTGCTCTGGGAGAAGACAGGCTGGCTGATGCACCTTCTGCTGAGCAAAGCCAGATGTTATCCGGTAACAGGATTCTTCAGCATGTAGACCTTCAGGCCCTGGTCTAACCCAGTTATGATTTCTAAAGGTACAATGCAGGAGGAATCCCTGAAGACTCCCTTCCCACAGCATAGCCTACCAAAGAGATTGTTTAGTGGGATGGGGCATGAGCAAAGTTAACCCTCCAGTCTCACAAGCCAGGATCAACATCTCAAGCCAACTCCTAGGGCATACTTGCTAGGGACAAGGAAGGAAGAGTGCCACAGTGGCTAGTGTCATTGCCTACATCTCTGAAGACCACCGTTCATATCTCCAATTGTCAGGACTCCGGGCAAAGAGCTCAAGGCTGATCCCCACATGTGGTATCTGAGTTCAAGAAAGCAACATCCCACTGGGCACCCAGCCTGGAGGGCTCTTTGGTTCCTTGCAGATGGTGGTCATATGAATAGAGGTTACATAGGGGACCTTATGGTATCTAACAGAAGGGCTGTGGCTCTCTAATATGCCATCATCAGAGTCCAGAGTATCTGAACATGATTTGACTCACTGCACAACCATGTGTTGAAAAAAGAGAAAGAAAATAAAAGCAGATGTGTTACTTGCACCATGCTTTCTCAACTACCTTCCTTTTTTCTTGAGTGTCTCCCTTAGATCCTTCACGCTTTCCAGCAAAAACCTGAGGCGATGGGGCCCCGTCCTCGGGAAGCCGTAGCAGTGGGTGCCCTGGAAATGCCGCGGGTCGAAGCAGTAGAGGGGAATAACAAAATCCGCGTTGCCCTGAGCCCAGTGGAGCACCTGGGAACACAGAAAGGGCCATGGTAGCTCTCGGGGGCGGGATGCAGCGCACACCCCTCCCCAGCTTACCCAAGCGAGGGGTTATCTCTACAGAAATACCCGGGGAGAGCGGCCGGCCGGGCCCTACCTGGTTATCATGGGCACGCAGGTCGCAGCGCAGCAGGCAGATGGTCGTCCTCGCCGCCCCCGACATGCTGCCTCGACGGGGCCGGTCTCACCTCACCCGGCCCGGCTCCGTCCTCCCCTGGCCCGGCCCGGTTCCGTCCTCCTTCAGACTGGTTCCCCGCCCCGGCCCTGTCTTCCCTCGGCCCGGTCCCCTCAGCCTTGGCCCGGCTTCGTCCTCCCTCAGCCCAACCTGGCCCCGTTCTCCCTCAGCCTGGCTCCTTCGGCTTGGCCCTGCCCCGTTCTCCCTCAGCCTGGTTCCTTCAGCCTAGCCCGGCCCGGCCCGGTCCCCTCAACCCTCCCCATTCCCGCCTCACCGCCCCGCTTCCCCTTCAGCCCGCCCCGCCGGGGAGGAGCCGTCCCGCCTCTGGCCGCCGCGGACCCATCCCGGCCGCCCCCTCCGCCTCCCTGCAGGCCCGGGAGATGAGCGGGCCCCTTTCCGCCTCACGGGATGGCGGCGGGACCGGGACGAGCCCTCAGCGGTATCGGCAGGGGCTGTGTGGGCACGGGGGAGACGGTGGGGGAGAAGACCCCTTTCTCTCCGTCCGGGGTCCCCACACCTTTCCGTGGCGGCGCCTCACCCTGCCCAGGCCAGTCACACCGATTGCTGGATTTGTGGCTTGTTTGGTCGTTGTTTTGCTTTGTTTTTAACGTCGATAATATCTTTATCTTCCACACAGCTGGGAGCCACCTCATGCAGAAGAGCTGCCCCATTTGTGCCGCTATGGTGAAACCCCTGCAAGAAGCACCGCTCACACGGCTCTCTCTATCAATATTAATTAGTATTTAACCTCGAAGTGCCAAGGCTGCAACATGGCCGCACCTCTGCTTGCCAGCCCACTTTGCAGATAGCTCTCTCACCCACTGACTGACAAAAATGTGAGCTATAAATTAGCAATAATTAATGTCTTTTGACTCCCAGCACTGACAGCAGCGGCTGAAGTGAAAACACTTGCCTCATCCTATCATTTCCATAAGTTGACATTGGACACCAGTGATCACACATCCCTCACTCACTGAATTGTCCCTCAGGATCCTTTTATTTTTCATTTGATGGCTCTCATAATAAGAGGAAATGCAAAAAAAAAACAAACCTCCAAACTCCTGCTTGGCTCCCTGGCAGAAGTCTCCAGCCACATGCTCCCCTTGGAACTCCACTGGCTCTCCTCGGGTGGAAGAAGATGGGTAAGGGGCGAGCATGTTGCAGCAAGGAGCTGGCAATGATTGGGGGTTCAGGTTTACAGAAATTAATTGCTTCAACTCATTTAAAAGTACTTGAATTGCTGAAGTGGAGCTTTTGGTGGAGCCACACGGACTTTTGGATGCTCACCAGAGATTATCTGTGGTACCAAAACCCCAGTGGGTTGGGAGTCCTGGCTTTATTTCAATCTCCTCTGGACCTGCAGGTCCTCTGCATGCAATCTGCATTGGCCTGCTGTAGGAAGTGATGCCAATTCCTCCTGTGACCCACATGACACATCATCTCCTTTTCTGTGCAAGGGCTCCTTTTTCTGGCTCAGCAGACTGCAGCCCGCTGTAAGAACCGGTGACTCATCTCAGAGGGCTCATGTCTGGTGAAAGAAAAGTGGAGCCGAAACTTTGGCTCTCACCCAAGGAAAACACTTCTAGGCTTGCAGCGCATATGCCATAGAAGACAACACCTCTCTTTATCATATTAGAAATGAAGGGATTTTACAAATCCAGTTTATAAATCTTCCCTGTTTGCCTTTGCTTTCATTTGGGCAAGGACACACAGTGCAGTTGGCTCCACTTTTGTTTGCAGTCAGGTTTCCCCCGCAATGTCTTGGTTGACATTAAGCCTGGCAATAATGGCTTCCTCTTGTAGCTTGCTCATAGCTGCTTGACAGCCACCCACTTGCACTGCAACTTAAAGAGATCTTATTTAATGGGTGAGCAAGACAGAGGCGCCCTACTGCCTGAAAAGTGTTTATTTCCCACTGGCAGGGAGGGCTGGCTTCCCCTGAGCAGAAACCTCTGCAATGCAAAGAAAGAGAAAAGATTCGAACCTTGATATGCCAATGGGGAAACAAAAATGGACTTCAAAGCAAGTGAGTCCCTGACAGATTTCTCTGTGCACAGATACAAAGGATGCAAGGTGTCCAACATTGCGGTAGTGACAAGAGCAGCACGACAGACTGTTAAATGTGACCATCTAGGCAGCAAGAGCAGGCAGGAAAAACAGAGGTCCTGAAAGGACAAATAGTTGCTGAGGCCCAGAACCCAGGCCTCCCTACACCCAGGTCAGTTTTATTTCCTTTGCACTCTTTTTGGACACTCTTGTTGCACGCTCAAGCCAGTGCTTCCTGAAATGGTGCTGGCTGATTGTATCCATTCTATAGTCTACCCTGATAATAAAGGATGATAGTTTTTTCCTTACACAGTAGTTTCTCCTCCTTAGATTCTGCATGTGCATCTGCTGAGTCCCTGCTCCTGTGAAATCATCCTCTGAAAATATGTGTAACAGGGGTGTTTAGGAAAAGCAGTTGTGAGGAGTACTTTGTTCCAAAATTAGAAAGCAGGAGACCTGGCACTGTGAGCTGCAGGCTCGCCAGTCTCCTTGCCTAGATTTTCCATTCATATCAACACAGTCAAGAAGAACAAAAGCTTTGTGTTTTTTTCCACCGACACCTGTCTCTTTATTCCAAGATGGTGTGTTCCAGCTTTCCATTCTCCCTTCGGGAGAAGCTTTGCCAACAGGCACTGCAATACCAGCAATCCCTGTGCCAGTATGGAGGGAAACGAGCCTTCCACCGTCATTTTTGTTCAAGTATCCTCCAAGAAACGGCTTCTTTCCTGGAGCCCTGACATTGTTAGTTAAATCACGGGATGTGGGGGGAGGTCTGTGAACTTTAATGAAGTCGCACAGGAGACCTGTGATAAAATAGCCATGGACTACCCAGACCTAGGGGAAACCTATGGATTGGGCAAGACAACATCTAGCAATTGCTGCTTGCAATGTGAACAGCGGCATCTCTGTTTCTCAGAGACAATCTCATGGGAACCCAGGTCCTGGACAGATCCCCAACTCCCAAGTCAATAATCATTCTTCCCCTTGCTGCTATGGCTGTTATTTTTTGCTCATTAAAGCCATTTATCATCTCGTGTTTGTTCCTGGAGTTGAGTGTTACCGTCTGAAATGTCTGTTGGACCCATCTTGGATAACAGAGTTATAGAATTGCACCTCATTGGTCCTGCAGTAAGTTCTCATTTTGTGGCTTATGCAGAACAAACCTGTCAGTCTTGTGATGGAGCAACTGGAGGTGGGCCAAGCTCCTCTCCTCCTCTCCTCTCCCTCTCCTCT